>JAJOHG010000279.1:0-33882 GCA_021029095.1 Phellopilus nigrolimitatus
TACGACTCGGTGACCGCGCTGGGCGGGTACTACCCCTCGGAGCGCGAACGCGAACGCGAGCGCGAGCGCGAGCGGGAGAGGGAGCGCGAGCGCGGGCTCGCGATGCACCACGGGGACATCATGACCGGCCTCAGCCTGTCCGTCATGCCCGCGCCCGCGCCGCCGAGCGCGGGCGCGGACGAGTACGGCGAGTACGCGGAGCACCCGCCGCCGCACCACCACCACCACCACGCGCCTCGCGCGGGCGCGGCGCACGCGCACGGCCACGGCCACGCACACCGGCGCAGCCCGTCGGCGAGCTCCGGGACGGGCTCCGCGCGCCTGTCGCGGTCGCCGACGCTGCACCGGCCGGGCGCGGGCGCGGGCTCCGGGCTGTCGGCGTACGCGCCGTCGCCGCCGCCGCGCCCGGCGTCCGCCCAGACGCACAACACGCACGCGCAGCGCATTCCCAGCAGCAGCACAGCCCGGCGTGCCGCCGACGCTGGCGAGCATCATGCACGCGTACCCGCCGCCCGGGGTGCCCCTGCCTGGCGCGGCGCACAGCGCGCGGTCGTCGTTCAGCTCCGAGGGCGCGCTGGCGCATGTCTGAGGATGCCAAGGGGCGCGATGATTCGGGGGAAAGCCCCGGCTCTCTTTCGTTTCGCTGGGGCGGTCTGTCTGTTAACCTTATTCACCTTTATGTTCCTTGCTTTCGCTGAGGATTGTTTTGTATGATTCAACTTTTTT
This sequence comes from Phellopilus nigrolimitatus, assembly GCA_021029095.1. Classification (NCBI taxonomy): domain Eukaryota; kingdom Fungi; phylum Basidiomycota; class Agaricomycetes; order Hymenochaetales; family Hymenochaetaceae; genus Phellopilus; species Phellopilus nigrolimitatus. The sequence goes on from JAJOHG010000279.1 coordinate 727, forward strand.
CATTTGGATGTCGCTCATTTTTTTTCCCGACCCCTGTTTGTCGCAAAAGCTCTTCAGAAGCTCCGCCGTTTCCCCCACACCTCACCGTTCTCCTTCGCTTTCCCCCCGCCCGCAAACGCACTGCCCTCCCTACTGACCTGCACTGACAACTTCCAGACTCACAAACCCGCTTGTTTATTAGGAGGTCCACTCTGCTGTATACTACTACTGCACTCCGCGCGCGGCCAACCAGCCGCCCGCTGTACGATGTTGTTCTGCTTTTCTTCTTACCGAAATCCGAAAACCCGATGTGTGATGCCGATTGGTCGTTCGTTGTAAGCCGACGTGTGTGTGTATGCTACTCTGGCTTCCACGCTTCTGGAATCGCGGACGTGCGAAGACTTGCGTTCGGCCCCCGGCCTCGCCCAGCCCAGAGCGGGCTTCGCGCCCTACACACACTCTGGGGTGGGCGGGCCCGTCTACGCCCTCCGAAAGGAGAAGGAAAGGGGGAGGGGAAGGGAAGGGGCCAGGTCGCTGCGCCACGGTGCGCTGTGCCTGCGCGCGGTGGCGACGGGCGGCCGGCTTTCGTTTCACCCCCTCCCCCACCGTAGACGAGGACGGCCATATGGATAGAGACTGCGACCGCTACTTCCGCAGGGACCGCCGCACGTGGGACTCCTGCCGCCGCGAGGACTGTGCTGGCATGGAGTAGTATATGGGGCTGACATCTTTCTTTCTTTTTTCTGTTTCTTTCTTTTTACTTTTCTTTTCGTTCTCTCGATCTGGATTCTGAGTTTTGGCGTGATCTGCTGCGCGCTGGTATTGGACGGAGATTGTGTGTAGTGGAATATATGTAATACTAAAGAAAAACTAACTGGATGGGGCTTGAGCATGAGCCACACGATAGAGCGCGGAATAACGGGAGCCCGTGCCGATAGGATGGATGATATCATCTCGGGAATGCGAGCTGTGGACTAAGACGGTCTGTGATAGTTCCCTCGGCAGCACTTGGGTTGAGCCTTTACCCTCACGCCCCAAATCTTCACCCAGTGATGATGGGAGGTGCTCGCACACGATCATGAGAAGAAGGCTGTCTGGAACGGTGACGAATATAGAAGCCTTCCACTCCGCAATGATCATCACGGGCGAAAAAAACAAAGTGAGGATGGTTGGACATAATCATGCATAGCGCCGAGCTCATGGGGGTCTTGTTTTCTCGAAAGAGAGGCGAAAAGAAACATAAGGGGCAAGGGCAAGAAAGAAGAAGAAAAAGGGAGAGAGAGAAAGGAGAATGTAGTGATGTTGTCGCGACGAACTTGATATGGACAGTTTCTATGCAGATCATCTAGCGAGGAAGCGGTGCTGGCACGCGGATGGCCGCATACACTTCCCTTTTCCCTTTCCCCTTCGATAAAACAAGTCGCCCCGCCCTCGCATCTCTCTCTTTTCCTCTCCCATCGTCTTCATACAGCCCGAACAGCCTCCAGCGAGCCCGCCCCCGCCCGCTGCCCCACCTTCCTTAACCACCCGACACTCGTTTGCCTCGCTGAGCTCTGGCTCTAAATCAAAAGCACAAAAGCACAAAAGCGCGTTAGATAAAAACAACAAAATTGGGTTGCCAGCAAGGCAGCGACGACAAACAACGCGATGGCGCACTCCCCACGCACGCACAAGCGGAACTGGACGGCCGCCGCGCTCGCCCCGCGCGCTCCGCACCCCGCACCCGTCCCTGGCCTGCTCGGCGACGTGGGCAGCGTCGTCGGAGGCGCAGCCAGCGGAGTCGGCAGCGTCGTGGGCGACGTCACCGCCCTCGTCGCGCCGAAACAGTCGTCCTCGACGACGGCGAGCAGCACGCACAGCCCGGCGCGACGACCGCGTCGCCCCCCGCGAAAGCGCCGCCGGCGGTGACGACGACGGCGTCGCCGGAGACGAAGTCGTCTGCTGCAAGCAGCGGAAGCACCGGAGGGTCCGACAATGGGCCGAGCGGAGGCTCTGGTGCGCCAGCCAGCAGCAGCCCGTCTGCGGCCTCCGGCACAAAATCCCCGCCTCAAGGCGGCGACAAGAACGGCTCGCCGGGGTCCGGCGGCTCGAGCACGAACAGCATATCTGCTTCACAGACCGCCGCCAGCCCGGCTGGCAAGCCGAGCGACCCGGCATCTAGCGGCAGCAGCACCGAAAACAGCTCTGCCGCTGCCGCTAGCCCGACGCCCGTCGTCAATGCCGTCTCCGAGCCGTCCACCACCAGCGCCAGCAGCGCCAGCACCAGCACCAGCACCACCAGCACCAGCACCTCTGCCACGTTCGGCAAGGAAGCGTCCTCTTCGGGCGTCCACAGCACCGCGACGATCACAGGCCTCGCGGGATCGACGTCCGGCGCGGCGGCGAACGAGGGCCCCAGCCCCGATCCGGGCTCCGGCGGCGGAGGCGGCGTCAACGGCAGCAGCGACGCGTCCCAGAAGAGCGGCGGCCTCGCGCCGGGCGTCGTCGCCGCCATCGCGGTCATCAGCGCCCTCGCGCTCGTCGCCGTCCTGCTGTTCGCCGCGCGGAAGTGGCACAGGCAGCGCCGCGCCCTTCGCCTCAAACACTGGGCGGAGAAGAGCACGCGCCGCGGCAGCGCCTTTGCGTTCCTCGGCGGCGGCAGCGGCAGCAGCAACAATAGCAGCAACGGCGGCGGGAGGGGCGAGAAGGGCGGGAGCCCGACCGACGGGTCGCGTAGCAACCGCAGCAGCTTCGGCACGACGTTCGACCAGGGCCTGCGCCCGTTCACGCCGGAGGCCGTGCCCGCCGCCCCGAGGATCAGCCCGCTGCTCGAGCCGTCCGCGTCCAACTTCACCGAGTTCTACACGCCGCGTGCGAGCAGCGTCTCGCCGGGCCGGAGCACGCCGTCGAGCCTCTTCACCCGCCCGACGCTCCCGCACCCGGAGAGCGCCGCGGGCGCGCACCGCCGCCTGTCCGACCGCTCGTCGCTCTTCTCGCTCGGCAGCGCGGCCGCGGCCGAGAAGGACGCCGGCGCCGATGCGGGCGGGCAGTATCTCCTCGTGCCGCCGCTGCAGATGAACACGCCCGGCGCACAGCAGCTGAGCCCGATCTCCGTGGGCCCGTGGAGCCCGAGCGAGCGCTGGTCCTTCCCCAAGCCTCCGCCTGCCTCGTCCGCGGGGACGCCGCCGCCCACGAGCGGCGAGACCGCGCGCGCGGACGACCCCTTCGCCGACCCGGGCGCGGCGCCGCTGCGCCGTGTGTCCGCGTCTGACGCGTCGTCTGCATCCAGCGACGGCGGCGCGACGACGCCGAGCGCGGTGACGTGCCGCACGAGCGCGTCGGCGGAGCTCATCAAGCGGCCGTTCGTGCCGACGCTCGCGGACGAGCTGGCCGTGCGGCGCGGGGACGCGGTGCACGTGCTGCAGAGCTTCGACGACGGCTGGGCGCAGGTCGCGCGCGCGCACTCGGGCGAGACGGGGCTGATCCCCGTGGACTGCCTGCGCGAGGCCGGCGAGGCGCTGCCTGCGTTCCTGGCCGCGCGGCGCGTCAGCAGCTGTGGCGGCGCCGTGGCCTTATGAGAAGTTCCGAGTTTTCTATGTGCGTGTTTTTCGAGTATTGAGGCGAGATGGTCTGGTTGACTGAAGTGACTTTACAGCAGTGTTCACCCCGCCCTCCGCCTTTGTGCTCGTTACCGCCTTTCAGACCCCCTGCGACTCCCCGTGTCGCGTCCCCTCCCACCGAATCGGAAATGAATGCTCTACTGATATGTTCCTAACTCCATATTGACTGCTGGGCCGGCGCGTTTCGTTCCGCTTCCAGTCCGGCCTCAGCGCGGTTCGCCCTATCCTTAATTCGCTTCGCTTCCCCGCTTCTCAGACGCTGCCGATCCTGTTTGTTCTATGCTTCGTCGTCGCAGTCTATATGCCGTTCGCACTCGCTGACCTGCGCATATGTTTTTTATCTTCGTACATCCCGCTCCCGCGCTTCTTGCTCCAACACGGAGTAGGCATACATATACTGTACAACTTCCCGCGCGTCCCTGCGTCTAAACCGCCTTACCATCTTCCCCCCGGCGCACACGGCACCGACATGCCAATGCCAATATGTCCCCCCGCTCTATACCTCGTCCCAGGCCCCCCTTCTTGTGTTGTATCATTTCGTCGTTCTGCTGGCTTCTGCGTGGGGAGGAACCCGATTGTTTTGTAGCGTGTCTCTGTCTGCCCGTATTTGTGTCCGTCCCTTCTTCGACGTATTTCTGGCTTTAGATGTCTCCCTGCGTGCGTATATATATAACAGAAAATGGAAATGTCTTTTTTTCTTTTCTTTTTCGTAAGGAGTGTGTACTGTGTGTGAGAGTGCTTGTGCGCACGTAATGTGTGTTGGGGTTTCGACGTCGTTTTTGGCGGTTTGTTCTAATCCTCAGAACGCACGTCCGGGCTTGAGTTTCTTGCCCTTCTGGCCTGCTTTGTTTTGCTTTGCTTCGCACTTACCTCTGAGCGTTCATACAGTATACCACACCTCCCTTAAACACCGCTAGGCCCCCACATCTCCTTTAGTCCTCACTAATTCTGCCCCCTGCTTATATATATTTGAAAAGAGGACATACATCTGTCCATTCGCGAGTGCGGAAGAACGGGCGTAAAATCAGCGTCTCTTCGACATTGTGCAACCACAATCTACGGTTATTGATTACTTGGACAGAAAGCAGCAGGGTGTGCAGGAAACTGCTGACTTCGTGTCTCAGCGTGACCCTGGCAGATCCTCTAACACGCGTCGTCAGAGAAATCCACTCTGTGGGCGTGACAAATGCTTTATTTTCTCCGTAGAACCCCTTTATCTGGTTTGATTCTATGAACAAAGTGTCACAGCGACTACACAGAGTGCTCATGGCATTCATCCTATAACTCATTTTTTAATAGAAGTAGCGCGGTCGGCCATCATGTTTCGAACTGAAGCCCCGATTGCGATAGCGAAGTGAGAATGATACAAGCGTTTCCAGTTCTGAGGAGCATAAGCGAGGGTTCCTTGTGTGCTTACCCGTTGTAATGCGCTATCAGAAATAAAAGAAGAAGACGGGCGCAACCCTTTCTTACTGACAGAGGAGAGCGTCGTCTTGCTGAGCAGCGGAGTCCGAAATAAAGTTGTTATTTGGAAGAATCGAAATTGTGTATGTTGAAGCGGAACAAAGTTGCTCGGCGAAAATACAGGTGGGTGTAGAAAATGATGTTGATCGACATGGACATCCGGAAAAGGAAATATAGTCTCAGCACCGTAGATAACCGTTCAAAACCTCCACATCCTACCTTTCATGCCGCCCAAAACTCGACTTAATTTGCAAAACATAAACCTTTTGTTGGCTGCACGCAATTTGACTTGCCTCAATCTCAAGCTGCCACGGAAAAAAATAAAACAATAGACAGGTTCAAGAATACGTTTCCTTTTTCGGATGTCCATGTCGATCAACATCATTTTCTACACCCACCTGTAGCGCCTGAGCTTCAGCCTTTTTAATCAACGTTTCTTACCAAACGTTGAAACTCCGCTATGAACGTGCATTTTGCGAGTCACGTGATTGTGTAGGTTTTGCACGTGCCGTACGAGAATCATCGCCCCCTTTTCCATTGCCAAGGTGGAAGCTCGTCCTCTGGACTTGTCATGGACTCTTTGTCGTTGAGAATCTAATAAATTATCCTATCCTTACTCCAGAGCAAACCCCCCTCCCCCGATCTCTTCTGTATGAAGCTCACTATCCGGGCAGCTCTAGATTCATAGTCACGAGAACGACGGGCTGCAAGACACTACCTTTCCTTCCTTTATCAGTCGCGCATGACCCAGATACGCTCCCCGTTCCTTCATCTACAATGCTCTTTCTGCGGGTAATCATCCCCGCGCCTCGTTTTTCTTCTGTTTCACAGATTGAAGACAACGATCTCGTGGTTTGTAGCGCATCCGCTGAATCCGGGAAAGGTAGTGCGTGCTTGCCAAACGCCGAGATGTAAATGTCTCATGCCCCTTCCCTGTCCTGCCCTCCGCAGAAGGCCGTTCAGTCAGGTCTATACTTCACGTTAGCTGGGAACGGTCCGAGGTGACACTGTATCTGCCGAGTTCCCCTGCTTTAAGGGAACGTGCACTGTAACTCCAAGACCCAAGTAATTGAATGTAGAACTGGCATGAAAGCAGCGCATGTGAAGACCCTATGGCTCGACCTGACGGAAGGAAATGGACTACCAGCAATCACCTGAGCATTCGACGTGTGTCGCGCAGAAAGAAATGACGTCGGAGGGCTTCTGGACCGGATTTCAAGGCGACCCATCCGGGAAAAGGAAGGTTTGCCTTTGGAGCTTAGACTTACTTACTTGGTGACCGGGAAAGACGTCGAGTGACGGCACCGCGTCTACTTGCCTAAACGTTATCGGAGTACCAGCCCCGAATCTAGCGGCTTTCCGTTTTCTCGAGGTCTGCCGTCTCGTGCCTCGAGCTTCTTTGTTTGATGTGCGTGGTTATTTGCCTCAAGGCCAATCGAATTCCGTACATTATACATGGCTTCCCGCGTGCTTGGCATGTCCCACAAGTTGAAGAGCATGACGGCTTCATCTTGGACTCAGCTGATTAAAGATTCGTATGACCCGCCAATACCTCGCAAGATCACGTTCATTCATTTCTCCTAGGCCGGATACCACAGAAGACATTTTGAATCGGTCACCGGGATTTCCTTGGTACAGGTGATTCCGGAGAGCCCTTCTGGTGAATTCCGAATGGATCTAAAGGCTTCGTTAGAAGAGTCCGAAAACCCAAGCTCCCGAATTAACGACTTTGCCGAGAAAAGTATGTGTCAAGAAGCTTTGATTCTTCTCTGCAAACCTCCTCAAATTAAGTCCCGTGTTTAATTTACTGACCTCGAATAATATTGCTCACGCAGAATGTTGTCACACCCAGGAGGAAACGACAGACAAGCTGGTTTTGAGCTGAAGGAATGTGACCATCTGTCATGTTGTTCAGTAGCTAAAGCGAAATACTCAATGAGTTTCGTTCATCTCCTTTCTCCCTTTAGAATAAGAATCTAGGAATTCGTCGGGTCACAATCTGTGGAATAAACGAAGTCAGTATATGCTCTCACTGACACTCAAAACGTATATGTGGAAAATGGGAACGGCAGAGATTATTGACCACAAGTATCGCTGGAAGAAACTGTATGGCTATATGGAATAACAATGCCACCTTCGCATTACTACGCGTTTCCCCCTCAATTCTTTCCCTTACCACCCCATCACCAGTGCATCTTTCCCCTCCTCCCAACTCCGCGGCTCCTCCCCCTTTTTGTTTCGCAAACAGCGCACTAACCGAATGACACTTGATTAAAACATGAGCTTCGCAAATAGCTCCTCCGTTCGCCTAGCTGAGTACAATGGGCTGCAATGCTGCAGCAGTGCGTCGACGGTCTCGAACATGGCATTTTCATCTGCGGCGGTAGAGGCGGCGCAATGTGAACGAGCAGAAGTTCCCGTGACCTGCCAATGCGCAGTTAATATCATGTGTTTAGTTGTCCGGGTGAAAAAACTCCAGCTCTGTTCATCGTCCATACCTGAAAGCCTCGAATCGAGAGCGTGACATAGACTCGCACTCTCTCCAAGAGCTCAACGCTTGCATTGGCCTCGTATGCGGAGGTTTGGCCGAAGAGGCTATACTCTACAATCCCGAAGGACTGTTCGTCAAGAGCGCGTTTCAGCTCTTCCTGGAAGAATGAGGGCGGAGACTGAATAGTGGGCGAGGCGGATTTCGAGGTCATGGTGACAAAATGCGGAGACTCAAGGCTAGTGGAGACGACGAGCATTATAAGGGGAAGGTCATATTATTTGCCAGCATTTATGTAACGCAGCGGGACGAGGAAGTAGAGAAGTTTGAGCGTAAAGTTAACGCGACGGACTTCTGAATAGACGCGATCTGAGTCTAATCGGCCCAGAAACACGGTCAAATATTGATCACGTCAGCTAGCGATAGCTACGCGTCGGCTTTTTCCGGCGTCCCTGAAGTATTCAATATATCCTCAGAGGTTGACATTACAGTGAAGGCGAAAAAGTAGGTCGCATAGAGAATATTATGACTGATCTAGATATATGTAGACGTGACTGATGCGAGCTCCAATATAAAATAGTGAATCACTTTTTTGTAGAGTACCATCCTACTCGACTGATGATGTGGTCCTATTTTTCTTCAGAGTAAAAGCTGTATTTCATGAATGCATGCGAATGTTCCGAAAATTGCCTTGTAGATCTATAGTATACCTGTGTTACTCGTAGTAATGAATTACGGTTTCCAATCGACACGTACAATTAAAGGTCAGCGGTCTTCCTCCCCGTCGCAAACGATCCTTTATTGGACCTTCCCCTTCCTATTTCTAAATTTCTGAGCAAGCTAGACAGATGATCTTTTGATTGCGCGGATAAACATCGCTGTCCGCGGCACCTGGTCAATTGAAACCAGCGTTCAGGATGAACGTTTACTGTAGAAAGGTCTTGCTGCGATGAAACTGCCGGAACTCGGAGATAGAGGTGCAGCGGGAATCCTCAGGAGAATCGGAGGTTTATAGCGGACCGTGAACTACAATTTCAAGGTCTTCTGCCCTATAAGAACACCCACAGTTTCGCACAATACAGATCAACACGATAAACCGTGTCGAGAAGCAAGTCATGGCATTGCGGGAATAAATCAGATCACAAGTGAAAAGACTGATTGATATTGTATCCTGAGTGACGCCGTTGGCTAGTCGGACAACATGAAGTTAGCTCCCAAGATTGAGACATCCAGTAAGTTTCATGACAGAGCGAGGCAGATAGCCAACGAAAAAAAAAAACCCCCCGCAATGGCTTGCTGCAGCTAGAATCATTTCTCCAGATCTTCCTAATGAAAAAGTAATTAAGACATCTATGGGTCTCTGGCGACTATTTCGCCTAAAGCCAGGGAATCTTGTCTCAGGTCTGGAGTAGTCCTTCTTCGCAAAGGTTCTTTTCCTCGAGCAGGAAGCGCATGCAGCTTGTAATAGCCATTGGTAGACAACCGCCTGGGCGTATTATAATTGATTGTTGCATTTTGCCATTGGCTAACTTGGTGTGTTAACTCAGAGAAAAAATGGTGGAGGCGCACTACTGACAGATCCGTCAAAGACGGCTAAGCTCTCTTTTCCCCTCATGTCCAAGAGGCATATCCTGAGCTTACATTGTCACGCAGCTTTAATTAACGTAAGTTCCGAGTCCCAAAGTGCACTGGCAAAGGAAGAGCTTGAGAATATTAGCAAAGTGCTTTCAGTGTCGCGGCGCAGGCGGCTTGATCGCGACCCCCGCGGCTAACTGCGGACGCGTCGTGACAGACACGTCTCGTCTTCACGCAGTCCGTACCGTTGCTCAACATCTTCCGGCCAGCATAATCTGCTTTGTCTGTATTCAAAACTAGCGACTATCTCATCTCCAAGTGTGCGGCGGACGTGCTTCTGAAATGGACGTCGTGAAGGCCGTCGAGACATACGTTTCTAAACTGTTGTCCACACCGAATGCTATCAAGGTCTTACTTCTCGATGCGCATACGGTATGCATTAAGCTATACCCCTTCATACGAGGTAACTTAGACACATGCATTAGACACCTATAGTTTCTCTGTCTGCAACGCAAAGCACTTTACTATCCCAACAAGTCTATCTGACCGACAAGATCGACAATCCGAAGCGCGAGCGCATGCCACATTTGAAATGCGTGTGCTTTTTACGCGCAGTGGAGGATAGTTTGGGTGCTTTGGAGGCGGAGCTACGCGAACCAAAGTATGGGGAGTATTACCTCTGTCAGTCAGTCGATCCGCGGATTTGTGCATCTCAGAATCGGTGCTGAATATTATTTCAATGGCAGACTTCAGCAATATCCTTACGAAGACGGCGATAGAACGCCTTGCAGAAGCGGATGAATACGAAGTGGTACGAGAGGTGCAGGTGCGTTGTGTCTTCCTAGCCTAAATTTATCTTTATTGAATGCATCTCGCAGGAATACTTTGCCGACTACGCGCCTATTCTCCCATCGTTGTTTTCGCTGAACCATGTGCCATCATCTGCCCACCCTCTCTATGGATCAAATCCACACTCCTGGAATCCAGATGCATTGGAGCGATCGGTGCAGGGCATAACAGCTGTTCTCTTAAGTTTGAAGAAGAAGCCAATCATTCGCTACGAGAAGATGAGCGGAATGGCAAGGAAACTAGGCGGAGAAATCCATGTTAGTGAATTAGAAGACTTATCAACGCCTATTTTTTCTTATCTTTCGAGCACAGCATCGAATGCAGAATGAATCTTCGCTTTTCGACTTCCGACTTACACAAATGCCTCCTCTTTTGTTAATTCTTGATCGCAGAAATGATCCTGTGACCCCTTTACTCTCACAATGGACGTATCAAGCCATGGTACATGAGCTCATCGGTATACAAAATGGGAGAGTCGACCTCAGTCAAGCGCCTGGGATCCGTCCGGAGTTGAAGGTGCGTGCAGTAGCTTGCCTTTATTACTTGAAAAACATTGTCAGTACAAGAATCTCACGTTCGAGACAGGAAGTGACGCTTACGACGTCAACTGATCCTTTCTTCCAAGGACACCACCTTGCCACGTTCGGTGATCTCGGCACCTCGCTCAAATCATATGTCCAATCGTATCAATCTCGCTCTCTTGCACACTCCCCCTCTGCAATAAACTCGATTGCAGACATGAAAAAATTCGTCGAAGAGTACCCTGAATTCAGGAAGCTGGGTGGGAACGTAAGCAAGCACGTTGCGCTAGTGGGAGAGCTAAGCCGGTTGGTGGAAAAGAACAAACTTCTCGATATGGGGGAAGTTGAGCAGGGACTCGCAACAACCGCAGGGACAGATCTAACGGCAAGCGTTTCTTCTAGATGTATCAATCGTATTTCTAATCTGAGCTTCGCAGGTTGTCCAGAACATAATACGTGATGGTGCTGTTTCTGCTCAGCAAAAACTTAGGATTGTAATCCTTTTCGCATTAAGGTATCAAAAGACGAAAGCCAACGACATCGCAAACCTCATCAATCTCATGCTTGAAAATGGAGTAAAGAATCAGGATGCGAAGGTACGCTATCATATTTCTCTCTCCGGCCCGTCTCCGTTTAGAACAGATTTTACAGCTTGTTTACGGGTTTTTGAACATCGCTGGTTCAGATCAACGTCAGGACGACTTATTTTCCACCGAGACTCTTTTAGCAAAAGGCTTCAGTGCGTTAAAGGGACTGAAGGTATTGCGGCATTTTTTACTATGTCGTTAAAATATGATTCATTGGTCACTTTATTATAGGGTGTTGAGAACGTGTATACGCAGCACAACCCCCACATTTCCCAGACTCTCGAAAATCTACTGAAAGGTCGTCTGAGGGAGACATCCTATCCCTTCGTGGAGAGTCCGGGGCCAAACGCGAGCTTGCAACGGTCAGTCGCATTGAGATCTCGCTTGTGTTATTTTCTAACATGCGATCTGCTAGACCACAGGATGTGATCATTTTCATGATTGGGGGTACGACGTACGAGGAGGCTCGTGTTGTCTCCCTTTTGAATCAAGACTTGAGCTCTGGTAGCGGGCCTCCGGGATCTGCGACAGCCTCCGCAGCAGGGACACGAATTCTGCTCGGCGGTACGACCGTACACAACTCCAGCAGGTAATGATTAGATTTCTTAATTATTCTCCGCGATAGTCCTGAAGCCAAATCCCTGTTAGTTTCCTAGATATGGTTAGAAGCGCGGTAGTTGGCTTTCCCGCGACCGTGTATGATCCGCCACCGGAAACACCGTCGAATGCACCTGCGCTTAATTTGACTTTAGGAAACGTCAATGTTAGTCTTGGTGGTGCCAACACTGGTGTATTTCGCACGGATGGCAGGAGTGGGCCAAGTGTGCAAACGGATGGGCTGAGAGATGGTGTTCGGAATTTACTGGGGAAGGTGAGGGAAGGCGTCGATCGGATTGGTCTTCAATAACGTCTGTAAATTGTGATCTTTCTCGCTCGTATATACCTTTCTGCGACCTGCGATTTTACAAGACGCTTGTTTTTGACGCGGGATTGTAATCAAATAAAGATTGCCGCAACAGAAGACGCGTACGGAAGTAGTCCACGAACGGAAGATCTGCGGCGGGTTGAGCGGCAACGCGCTGTGCAGCCTGTGCTCTTGGACACGTAGACACTCGCTCGTCACGCAACCTCTTTACCTCGACGCCTACTATCTGTGGCATCTCCTCCTTCCACTCTCTCTTTATTGATTATTGTTCCTGGTTGGCAACATGGCGAAGGGCTTATTTGGAGGTCTCAAGGGCGTCGATGCCTTTGGCAAGGCAAGTTACGGCCTCAAGACACCGCGCTCTACACACAGAGCTTATTTGCGCGAAATATATAGACAATGGAGGATGTGAAGGTCAAGACGAGAACAGGAGCCTTCTGTGAGTATAACATGTCGTTGTGCTACAGTTAGGACCCTGACAAGCCCTGCAACTCAGTGACCATCCTTTCGGCTGCTATTATTCTGGCCTTCAGCACGATCGAGTTTTTGGATTACCGTCGCGTCAACTTAGACACGTCAATTGTCGTCGACAAAAGTCGCGGAGAACGACTGACTGTGCAAATGAATGTGACGTTTCCGAAAGTGCCTTGCTATTGTGTGTCTGTCGCCACAACTCCGCCCGCTGTTCCTACCGAACTGACATGACCCTTGTCGCGTAGTGTTGAGTCTCGATGTTATGGACATCAGTGGCGAACAGCAAAGAGACCTCGCGCACAACATCATCAAGACGCGTCTCGCCGAGTCTGGCATCCCCGTCCCGGATTCTCACAGCGCGGAGCTGCGCAACAAGCTCGATGTCATGAATGATCAGACGAAGGACGGCTACTGTGGCTCATGCTATGGCGGCGTGGGGCCCGAGAACGGTTGCTGTAATACGTGCGAGGAGGTCCGCACTGCGTATGTGAATAAGGGGTGGAGTTTCAACAACCCGGACGCGATCGAGCAGGTGGGTAAACTACCGCTAGATTTCGATATATGATGCCAATCCTTAAGTATCATCAAGTGCGCACGGGAACACTGGTCAGACAAGCTCAAAGAGCAGGCGACGGAGGGTTGCAACATCTCGGGTCGCATTCGGGTCAATAAAGTCATTGGAAACCTGCACCTCTCGCCTGGTCGCTCCTTCCAGACCAACTACATGAATATTCATGAGCTGGTACCGTACTTGAAAGAAGATGGGGGACGCCACGACTTCGGCCACACCATTTATGATCTCTCGTTCGAGGCGGACGATGAGTACAACTTCTCCAAGAAGGAGAAGGGTAAGCAAATGAAAAAGAAGCTTGGCCTTGACGGGAACCCGCTGGATGGTGCTGTTGGAATTGTAGGCCTTTTTTTTTGAAATTGTATACGCCGAAAAGCTTATGCATGCTTTGAATTACTAGGCCAGATCTCCCCAGTACATGTTTCAGTACTTTTTAAAGGTCGTGTCGACTAAATTCGAACTCCTCGATGGACAGACGGTGCGTTTCCCATGGAGGAAAAGGCTGTTTTCGTCACTTGTGTTCATGCAGATTAAAAACCAGGTGAAAACGCATCAATATAGCGCGACCCACTTCGAGCGCGACCTCGCTTCCGGAGCCCAGAGTCAGACGAAAGAAGGCGTTCACATTACGCACGCAAACACGGGCATGCCAGGTGAGCATCCAAGCATTTTCTAATGTAGAATTCATGTAATTTAACTTGAATCAATAGGTCTGTTTATCAACTATGAGATCTCTCCTCTTCTCGTCGTGCACAGTGAGACTCGACAGTCTTTCGCACACTTCCTCACCTCGTAAGTCTAAATTTGTATTTCGTTTTAATTTGCACGCAAGATTCTAACCGTTTTGCGATCGGCATTAGGACGTGCGCCATCGTTGGTGGTGTCCTTACCATAGCGACTATCGTAGACAGCGTACTGTTTGCAACGGGGAAGAGGCTGAAGAAAGGTGCTGTAGCAAGTGTTGGTGGTAATGGGTACAGCAGTAGCAAGCTCATGTAATGCCGTCTATATTATATTGGTGGAAGGGATTTCTATGTATTATTTTTCCTGCGTTGATATTTCGGCTTCGATGTCAATAAGTTTACATCCGCTTGCAAGAAAGAACGAGGACAGTGGTTCCATATTACAGACTTGATTCCATACGCCTCTCTCAGTGAACCGAAGCCACAGCATGAATAAAGATGAAGAGATGGATAAAACCAGTCGTCAAAAGAAGAGATATACAATGAAGCATTGCATCGGCGAAGAATATGTATGAATCAGAACTTCGGAAAAAAAAGTGCGCAGGATGCTAGACTGCGCGACAGTCATTATATCATCTGCGGCCTGCCGCCTTCCTCCCCACTTGTATGAATATGTGCCAACAACCACCTTCTACAGTGTCCTTGAAAGTACATGTCTTCCGAGGGAAGGGCTGCGCATAAACTTAATAGCAATAGAATCAGAATTTGTATAGAAGTCCGTTTACATCAGAATACGCGGCAGTGGCGGCACAAGATATTAGAATAAATTCCTTCAATATGGAACTATCCACTGCGAGATGACGCGAGTTTGGCTTAATCCGTGGGTTCATTATGACCAGTCACATTAGTTTTGCGAATGATTGTAAAAGAGTTTGACAAAGGTCAAAAAGGCACGAAAAAAGCCAACGTTACCCATTGCATGCATTAAGAGGGAATCGAACCCCCGGCGGGTCGAAACCTTCTGGGTCCCGCTATGGCAACGACCCAGGTTACCACTACCCCATTAATGCATCGAAATTGTGTCTAAAGGTGGGTAGACAGTCTACGGCCCCCCTAAATAAGGAAAGTCATTCCCGTGTGCATCGCCTGCACGTTCACATCGTTGCATTCATCTTAGAAAAGACTAAACATGTCTAAGTATGAACACCCTCTCTTCAAACATATGTATTGAAAATACAACATGTACACAGTCGATTCGAGGTTGCACCGCTCGCTTTCCAATTCTGTCACGTGAGTTCGGTCGTAGTTCTGGTCATTGAATCTCAAGCTCCGTTGCAGGCCCGACAAAGGCCCTGCCACAAATACTAGATACAATAAAGTACAATTTTGGGTAATTTGAGCTGGCAGTGTATTGTAGGCAATGGTGAATGACAACGGAGGATGTGAATGAGTGTGTACGACGCGGACGGGAACCACCTTCCTTATTTAGGGGGGCTGTAGACTTTCTACACCCACCTGTATAAATTATTTATAAGTAGCAGTCAAAATAAATATGTACTTATCTACACAGAAACTGCCCTGACAGAATCGCGGGCCGGATTCAAACGAAATGTCATCTCACGATGATTGGCCGAACTATCAACCGTAGGCGCCTTTACTTACCAGGTACCTCGTGTAAAACCTGCGCAAGCGCGGCGGCGATTCGGCGGACCAGTACTTCAAGTCGACGGAGCTCATCGCGGGCGTGAAAGACATGCGCTTCCAGGCGCTCATGCTCAGCATTACCAAGATCGACAACATGGTATTTATGAGCGACATGTACCTCTAGCGAATTGAGATTTTGAAACTCATCTTTTCTTTTGCCTTTCGAAATTGTAGGAAATACAACGCGATCGTCCAGTCGAGTATCACCATCCGCAAGCGCTACGACCTCCTCGGTTTGTCCCAAATTCTACCCTTTCCCATACGTTCATATCTACAATTGATTATCTCATAACGAATAAGCTACTAATGCATAATATCTAATAATGCATAAAAAATCTGGGAACCGACCTCGTCCCAGCCTAAATATGCAAGATATCTACTATATAATATTTATGCATACAGGTGGATTTAATAAGTTACGGACCGGCCGAAAAAGGAAATTGTTCGTGCCAGCTCTTGAGCACCCTTGCAATGCCAGTTTTTTCAAGGGTATGGCTCCTGCGGCTTGACTGCGGAACAAATCAACAAGAACCACAATGATTATGAGGTTTCTATTTGGTGCGTCGAGATTTTTTATCACATATGAGCAGTGAGATCCACAATTTTGACGCGCGTCGACACACCTTCCTTTTTCGGCCGGTCCGTAACTTTTTAAATCCACCTGTATAACGAAATGTATTTTTTAAATCATTTAAAAGTCATTTAAATCTCTTTACTATTGCATGATATCTATTAATGCGAAGGAAATTCTGGAACGAGCGTATGCATTATGAGATAATCAACTGTAAATTGACCCGTCAACCCCAGATCACGTCCGATTCGCGCGCCGAGATCGACGCTAAGATCGCTGCAGGCTGTTTCACGAATGGGAAGCAGATTGCCCAGGCAGACCTTGCCAAGACGGTTGGCGTACATGGGAGAAAGCGGATCATTGAACACTTTTTCTCCCTTTCCTTCGGCTGGTCTAGCGCTCGGTGCGGAAACAAATGGAGTGGGCTGTGATATTTCTCGAGTAACCCCTTCTGTATGCTGTACGATAATCTACAAAGAAATAAGAAGTCCTACTGATAGCTTTATATTTTAAGCTCCTTATAAGTTCACCGTGCTGGTTCAATTGGGTACCACTTGTTGAAGAGCATCTCCGGGTCGTACTTCTTTTTGAGTCGCTGGAGGCGCGGGTAGTTGTCTCTGAATAATGCCTGCGAGCGGCTGAAGGGAACGTTCTCGTCTCCGACTAATTAAAGAAAAGAAAAACATTAGTTGATAATTTATCGAAGTTACCCATGAGTAGCGTGAACGTACTGAAATTCGCATATGCCTTCTCCTTCGCCTCAACAGGGTCCGCCTCGCCGCTAACCAGGACGTCCACAAACTTGCTCGCCATCTCGCGCACGCCCTGGGATTTCTCCGCTGCGCCGGGCTCGTTATCCCAAAACGCAGCGCTGACCGCCCAGGCGTGTGGCGTGCGGTTGTTGAACGCCGTCGCGTCGCTTGGCACACTACTGACCTTATCTTGATTCGTAAAAAAGGATCCGGCCATTATGCGCAGGTCGCTCCGCGGCTCAGTCTCTGCGACGAAGGTATTATAGAGCTTCTCAGCGACGGCAACGTTATAGCCTGCGACGGACGCGCCCTTTTCGTAGGTGTACTGCCCATGGAAAGAGCCTGGATTCTGCATATACGAAGTTATTGATCAGTAAAGACGCTAGGGGAGACGCGGGAAAAGAGGTCAGTTTCACCTGAAGAGTGTTCAAAAGCTCATACGGTATTTCTTTTGTTTGGTCGATTGGATCTGGGAGATTTGCTTAATTGGGGGAGCGCAAATGTCTAGGTGTAGATCCCTCACTCAGGTCGAGGAAGTCCTTGTATACATTCCTTCCCTCTTCTTCTGAGCCATTGTGGAAGACGATAATAACGACAGCCGGCTGACCAAAGAAAGGCACCGTTAGCTTGAGGATATACGCTGATCTATCGAATTTGACTCACGATACGTTCGGCTGTAGGAAGCCACGTCGTCATTTGAAACAGACTTTCCTTCGGAGACGGGAATCCCCGCGCCAGCCATTTCTCCGTGATTTTCATGGACTCGACTGCCAAGGGGCCCGGAAAGGCCAAGATACCAGCGTAAACAGTCTTTCGCTGCTCGTGCAGCCTAAACACGAATTCGGTACAGACGCCAAAGTTACTACCGCCGCCCCTGATCGCCCAGAAAAGGTCCTCGTTTTCGGTCTCGTTAGTTGTGACGATAGATTCATTCGCCAGGACCATTTTCGCCTTACGAAAGGACAATGATCAGTTACCTTAGGGGTTTTTTTTTGAGATACGGCCGATGAAGACTTACTTGCACGAGATTATCGATAGTGTGTCCATGCGCGGATGTAAGATATCCAAATCCTCCTCCAAGAGTAAGACTTTGATGCCTTTAGTAGGTTTATATCGAAGGAAAGGCAGTATATTCACCCTCCCACACCGGTCTTGAAGAGTAATATCAGTGTACGGATCTGAAGAAGAAATTAGAATAGGACAAGAAAGAAACTTACGTGGTTCACTGTGCCTCCAACTGTTGCCAGACCAAACCTGATCGCAGCATTGTCGACCGCTCCCCAGAGCGCACCGCCACCAACATATGCGAGCTTTTTCTCCGAGTCAATGCGAACACCGTTGATGAATCTTGAAAGATCGATGACGAGTCCGCCTTCACTAGATGAAGCGCCTGGGGTACTATGTCCGCCGCCGCGGATCGCGAGCGGCAGCTTCTCTGCAGTCGCGTACTTTATGGCACGCGATACATCGTCTTCGTCTCTGACGAACGCGACGATCTTGGCGCGCCGAACAGCTTGGGCCGCCCAGCGAAATATGGCCTTTTCATATTCCGGATGGTCAGGTGTGACGATGTCGCCTTTGAAAGAACTTTGGAATTGCGTGAAGGAGGACATGATGGAGTGAGCACCGCGAATCGTGTCGATGCGTCTAGTTGAAGGACGAATCCAATATGCAGCTTTATAGGCAGGCGATATGGATGATTGGGACTCATGTTGAACCCCATTCGCTCCGGCATCTCGCACGAATTCGCTCGGCGAGCGGCGTGGAAGCCATCAAGTTATCGGTGCAGGTGAGCGCAGATTTGCGCGGACAACCAATCTATATGTAGAGCGAGCATGATAGGCATGAGGGATTGTCGACCCACTTTCATATCACTTCAAATGGTAAGCACAGTGATGGCTTTTCATGATGTGGCTGTTACGTGAGCGCGCTGTTCGCGAGTTCCCAAATACTGCCCTCCAAGGGGCAACTGAATCCCACGACATCGCTATGTGAACCAGCATGCATGAATTCGAGATTTGGTGGCAAACAAACTCACTGCATCTGAGGAAGTATGTTTGAAATTTTGGACGATCGTACGGGCAACAGCATGCAAAAGTTGAGACATTCTAGTTGTGTTCCGTTTCGCAGATACGCTTGTCTTGGCTCTGAATTCTCTTTTAACTGGTCTGGGGATTCTGATCGTCCTGAAGAATTCTTTCGACCTTATACCATCCCTGATCCTTGCCACTTTCTAGTCTATGCTCAGAACTCGTCTCCAAATCACCGCGGAAATGCGGAAATCAGCGACCTACTGCTCGTGTAGAGGCCATGAAGATATTCAAAGGAGTTCTCAAAGACGGCGTTCTCGGTATCGATGTTGGCCTAGAAGAGATAGACCCGAGGTGCCTGGAAGAAGGCATCACGAAGAAGTGGTATACGTTGCAGAGATTCTGTGTTGAGTCGCCATTTGTATTTGGACTTAGCGAGAATTCGATGCGCGTCGGATGTCCCAGCCTTGCATCGTCCGGTACAATGCCGCCCAACCTCATCGACGGATGGCCTATTTGGACATTCCTTGCGCAGTTTGCTTTCATTGAAGGTACAGTAAGATGTGATTATAATTTTGCAGTGCTTAGTCCATTCTGCTGTTTATGTTCCGACAAACCACGGAATACGTCTCTAAGGGTGTGGAAGCAACTTCCTATCCATTGGAAATTCCTATTGTTACATGTCTTTTTGAAGCACTATTTGAGCAGAGGGTGGCACCGTCCAAGTCTCGCCAAGTCTTAATAAATATGGCAATTTATTTCATTCCACCTCACCCGCAATTGTTATCCTTGTTGCAGAGCTATAATTATAATTTCCTGAGGAAAACAACTAAATGGTCCGTGGTGTACATATACGGCCCTGCAATCAACAAGCATTTATCATACATGTAGCTACCAGTCAAGCTCAAGATCTGCTCCTTTCGGCACCTCTTTTGTCCAATCAAATATACCACCTCTTTCGATGAATGCTTTCTCATTATACCCCGCATCTTTTAGAGCTTCGGCGACGCCGACCTTCAAAACTGACCTTCCCGGTTTCTTATCTCCTCCTTGGCAGTTGAGGAAGCTATTGAAATAACATTGTAATTCACAGATTTGATCACAAATCGTATACGCACCATAAGTTCTCATCGAGAAGGAGATACGAGTCCTTCATCGCGTCATTGTCCTCCGGTACAAGGCTCTTCTGGTCCTTGTGCCGCTCGAGGAAAGCCCGGAATTGCACATCTGTGACCACAAGGTCACGTGCATCTCGTAGGGAACCCGTCTCCTTGCCGGTATTTTCTGAATCAAGGAGTAGAACTTGAAAAACCTGAATATTCTCGTAACATGAAAATGACATGCAAGAAACAGTTACAAAGCTTCTTGCCTTCCAGCGGAAAGGATTGATCTCCTGTATTGAATCATTCATGTCTTCCTCCCAATTATGTCTGAACAAACGTTATCACCAACATACATTAGTTCTTGTAGATATCTTCAATGCAGGCGCCGGATTCCTAACTTAGTAACAACGCTATTCAGCTTGACCATGATCCGACGTTTTCTACACCTGGTGAAGATATTGGCATTGAAGGTGATAAACAGAAAACGAATGCTTTTACCATTCAGCGACCTGAAAGACACGCCGGATGTGCCCAGTGCGTCCGCCGTCGGATCTCCCCAATAGGATATTTGTCTCCGGGTCGAACGAGTCAATGGAAATGGCCATGAAGTCGAGGTATTTCCCGTATGTGTCCAACCACTTCTCAGTAACCTTCGACCCGTTGTTAACGACAGAGCAAGACTCGAGGCCGAGCTCCTCCTTGCAGAACTTGAAGAGCTCCCCCATGAATTTCGCTTGAAGGAAGGGCTCCCCACCGCTGATATTCAGCTTCTTCATGCCGGCTGCTGCGAGCATGCGCATCGCCTTCTTGGCCTCGTCGAGCGGGAGGATATCCAACGTTTTCGAAGTATGAAAGCAGAAAGCGCACGCATAATTACATTGCCTGAAGGGGGTTTGGGTTATTGAGTCACTTGGTTGTCTTTGCGCGACGAAGCTTTCTGAGACTTACCGGTGGGGGAAATAATTCACGGAGACGGGAACAACGGTCGATGTATGCACCTGCACCTCTGATTGGGAGGGTGCGGACGTCAGGGAAGAAATCCAGTCGAGCATCGTCGGGACTTCAGAGGTGATATGCTATCGACAGACGGGGCCCCCAGGAAGTGAACAAAGGATGTTCTTAAGAGAGCTCGGCAGCTCAGCGGATGTCCTCGGATGTCTCGAAGAAATAGCTTGGTTCCGGAAGAAACGCGCTTAAACAGAGTTACGTCAGGTCGAGAGAAATGTGCGTTACAATACTTATATTTAAAAAAATTGCTCGCGGCCTTGCGATATTTACTCCAAGTGTCTACAAGTACTTGAAGCGCATGAAATAATTTGGATGAAAGCCTGCGTTATTGGCTTTGATCATAACAAAAGAAATTCAGTACGCCGCCAGGTAATCGATATCATAACACTTGAGTATATTAGGATCGGAGGAAGCTTCGGGCTTGCTACGTACTGGTTATCATCGTAGAGCACGTTTCTAACCGCGTGTACTTCTTGCGACATCGATCGATATTAAGTTCATTGTCCGTCTATGTCGAAGGTGAAATGCATTAGATGATGAACATTGAAGAGATGGACATGAATCCACGTGGGGACAATGTGCAACAGGATTCCAACGTGCTGTTGTCCGGAGTTAAGTCCTTGTCTCGTTGTCTTAGCATGCCCGTAGAGAAATAGAGCAGATGACCGTGAAGAGTGCGGAATGCCGTAGTCGATTCGCGACACGTCGAAGAGTCGTGCCAACCTGCGTAGGAAAGAGTGATTAAATTTACGTTTACTCGGAATCGTTTTCATTGTTGAACAACGGTACGTGTGGCCCATAAACGGATAGCAGTAAAAGCATTGATTAATCCAGTGCACATGGTAGAGTTACAATAAAAAGGGTATAGGCCTCGTAATGCATCTGAGGCGGCGAACGGGGACATGAGTTTGCTTCGAGGGCTTGGAAGGTGGAGCACATACTCACAGCAGCGCAACCAAATCCCGGATAAAACTTCATAATTCAATCCGGCCGCTCGCCCATGCCTCATCCTTGAGACTTTTCACCAATGAGTCGGAACCGGAGAA
Organism: Phellopilus nigrolimitatus; assembly: GCA_021029095.1. Classification (NCBI taxonomy): domain Eukaryota; kingdom Fungi; phylum Basidiomycota; class Agaricomycetes; order Hymenochaetales; family Hymenochaetaceae; genus Phellopilus; species Phellopilus nigrolimitatus. Next base: position 22,656 of record JAJOHG010000279.1, read on the forward strand.
ATAGTACTGCGCGCGCTGCAACGCCGCCATGATGGTGTGCGGGAAGTAGCGCACCAAGCCGACAGTGAGAACCATGGTCATGATGCCGACCACGATGACTTCCAGCGCAAAATCAGTCCGTCAATATAGCTTCAAAGTTTTAAGTGCAGTAAGGACGATCCTCACAGATGAGGATGATTTCCCAAGGCTCCATCAAGGAAAGAGCAAAGGTGGTTTCCGTCCAAATCCAGATGCGCCAGATAAACCCAGAAACGAGGCCGCTGGGCTGCTTGTATTTTTTCTTCCTGTCGGATTCTTGCCAATGGTCCACAGAAGACTGCGTGTGCGGCATTATGATACGCGGCAAGTTTTGGACAGGTTATATGAGCAAGGCCGCGGACTGGGGACAGAGTTGGGGCCTCTTTCAATTGGAGTCTGGCATGGTGTGGGTCTTGTATTACATAAGGATATGTTTATGTAAGGTCTTTGAGAGTACATAGATCATAACATAGCACTGTATGTCTTGAACGATTCTCGAACTCTTGCTAAGACTATATAACGAGTCACTGTGCGTTGCATGTGTGGCTGCTGGCATCGATTAGCTGGAATAGAGGATAACATCAAAAGTCTTGAAATGTCGCGGACGACTGCAGTCTACGCAGTAATTGCTCGACCTCTGGTAAATGGATCTCGTGCCCTACATGGGCTGTGGATTTTTGCAAAAAGATTCCTCAGAAAATAGCACATCGCCTTTCTCCCAGCGAGCCTTTGGCCAAATACGGCAGTGACATAACGTGGTTCTCAAATTATTATGCCTGGAATTTAAAGCAATCTCAGCCATTTCTCGGAACGTTTTCCAGCCTATAATCTCAATTCTTTGCCTGAGATACTGATCCCCACGGATAGGCCACCAGCATCTTGCGTACGTGCTCAAATTAGCATGTTATATTGTGCAAACTTAGCGAATCAGGGTGATCATTGTCATATCCTGTACGAAACTTTGCGCTTTGCACACTTTTATGTGGGCAAAGTGGACCGGCGAATGCGGGCTACTTACAGACTGCAGAACGAAGACATCGGCCATCCTTACAGGGCTGCAGATGAAGGTGTCGAAGCATGTTCAAGTTTCTCCTTCACCGACTACGATAATGTGCAAGCCGGGCAGTCGACGAGTGTGCTCCTTTTGCTTTTTCTGAATATATTTTCTGAATTGCTGCTACTAAAAATTTGACCCTCAAGATGCAAACCTATACTGCAATGACCAATGCAGTTCATTCCTGTAACTTATAAGGGCCCTCCCAGTCAACAAGACTGGACACCTAACGATCGACAACTCTATTTTGTTTTACACTCTTTTATCCTGGCCTCCCAACAGCAGTACGATCTTTCTTGGAGCAGACGCGTAAGTGTCCCATATCTTCTTCTATGTATGCGCTTGTTCTCATACTTACTAACTGACTCTGTTAGATACTAAACATACTACCTTATGACATAAGTGACAATCGCGCATCCATCCTTGATGAACGAGATGCGAAGCTCGCACAAGACATCAAGGAGATCAAAGCGCTTCTCGCTGGTGCGCAACGCCTCTTGCAGCGCTTCGATGAGTCGGGAACAGGGTTACTCAACTGGTTTCCCGGAGTGCTTAGACATCTCTTGCAGACACGCGTCGTCGGGCCCTCGCCTACCATTCCCATTCCATTAAGCTCCAGTACTTCAGGTTCGCGTCAAGATACAAATCACACCCCGCAGTTCGAGCAGGATGTCGTCCTGAACGTGCTTGTCATGCTGGAGATTCTAGACTGGACGGCAGAGGCGCTGAACGATGCGAGCATGCGTGCAGGCCGTCGTGGCAGGAATCCAATGTCTGAGGCCGCGCGCAAGCGAATCGTCCAGGGTGAGCTGATCAGGATTTCGGTGTCGTCCGAGGACCTGCGTGACATCTTGGAGCAAGAGCTGGCAGACCTGAGCACGTACCGCGAGCAGCTCAGTCGTTCAGACGACGGGACGCTAAGCACATCTGATTCTTGGGACTCTGATGAAGACGCAATCAGCACCTACGCACACCCACTTCTCGACCGCAGCATACCCTCCACCGAAGCCCGACCTGCGCGCGACTTCGATCCGTTTCTCACATACAGGACTCTCGTGCCTTCGGTTCTCCACCATTCCCGACAGCGAGCACACTCATTTCCTCTCGCTCTCGGTCTGCTGGCCCGCTGTGTCATCAAAGGTACTATTACTCGAAGCAGCCTGCCCAAGCGCGCAAGAAGTCTGGATGCTCGTAACGTCTAATAGCATTCATACTGAACTAGCAGACTATTTGACTGCCTCCACTGACACTCAAAAAGGGTTTGTTTGTCTTGTCGCGCTGCACCAACTAACCTGTACACTCCTTCGGACTTTGCATTGAACTCGCCAATCAATAAACAGACATTTCATGTGTTTATTTTGTTCTCTAAGAACTAGAGTCTGGGACATCCTCCAGACTACTTCTGTACGGCTTGCCAATCTTTCAACCACTCCTTCACGAAGAAGATTTCCTCTTTGTGGATATTTAGAATCTCGAAGGGTTCATCATCCATGTTTTGCAGTCCGTTCTCGTCGTAGTGATGCACGCCATCTAATGCACATATTTGCGGGAGAACATTTGTTAGGGCGACTTGGGCGAGGATAACGACTAAATTAACCTACCAGGAATGAGCTTAAAAGGCTGCAAAATTGTGTCCCTTCTCGTCGGTGCATATTCACTGTGTGGCGTAGCAGGTCGCCACGGATCGACTAAAAGAAGGGAGTTATATACGAAGACACAAAACATGTAGAGATGTTAGTTCATACCTTCACCGTCAATGATAGCAAGCCTGTCCGCGGCAATTGCGAAGTCACCTAGAACATTCACGGCTGTGATGTTCGGCAGAGACGGTACGGAGACGTGCTCGCCCGGTGGGAAAGCCTGGGCACGAACGTTTGAGCAGTTAGTGCAAAGTACAGTGTATATAGAAAGCGTCTTGATAACGTAAAGTCGATAAACATACCTGACGGCAGATACGTGAGTTTGATTCCAGTGTGTTAAGGCGCGATACGATGCGTGGCTGATCCTGGTCCGGTGGAGCAGTCTGTCAAGCAGATTTAGTTAGATGTCCCAGCTTGGTGCAACAAAATGAAAATTAGGCCACGCACAATGAAGTATCCCCATTCGGTGCAAACTTGGAATGTCCAAGCTCGCCATGTCTCGGACAGGGATGTATTCTGGAACTTCGTATCGTTGTATGATCCGAAGCACTATAATAAAGTGCCAGTGAATATCAGTACAGCATAGGCAGCCTGACTGACGCACCTCTTCAACAGTACTCGCTTCGTCACATTTCGAGACATAATTCTAATCCAATATCATCTCTTGGACGCGCTCATCCAAATATTATTGTTACGTACCTTTTTCAAGTACTTTGCATAGTTATAGACGGTTACCGGAAGTTCCAGTTGTCCCGGGAGCAACATTATCTCATTAGCTCCTTTATGGCCGAATGGTTGAGCTAAGGCAGCGCAGAACTTGTCGAATTCTGAGCTCCCAACCTCGGGATTCCAGTTCTTTGCTTGCCAAGCTCCAAGCGGGCTCTGAAAAAAAGAAAGTGAGACCACATGTTCTGCTACGAAACATTATAATTGTTAGCGTACCGACAAGAGGGAGGTAAAATCATCGTCGTGCTCAAGCCCTGCGAGACCAAATAGAGCTTTCAATGGCTTGCGCAGATGGGGCGTATGAAGAAGCACATAGTCGATGGCTGCAATAGACGTCTCAATGTGTTTCGAGCACTCAGGGTCTGCTGCTTTCCGAATGACCTCCATGTATTCCCAAAGTTCAATCGCTGCGTGCGTAACCCCACTGGAAGCGATGGCACCAAATACAAGTTCTGGGTACAGAACTCTGTGAAGGAGGCAAAGTGAATATTCTCTGCGAATTCTTTAGAATGCTGATTCACCTCATATGTGCTGATCTGGCTAACGCGATAAAACGAATTCAATAGTTCGTTTGTGCTCAGAGTAGTAACTCAAATCACCTCCGGCGTAAGAGCCTCCGTAATAGATCCAAGGGGTGCCAGGAGCAGTCAAGTCATCTTCAATGCCATCGAACTTGACCTCGGATATGAAACGCGCAGAGTCAGCAGCAGATTGAGCATTGTTCAACCACCTGCAGTCGCTCGGATTGAGGGTCCGTTAAATAAGGTAGTTTTACACGTTAATCACCTTAACGAGTCCGTAGAGAAGTTTGCCACCGGAATGGATTCACCGTAGTAACGATGTTCAAGAACCACTCCCAAGCCATTCGTTGCCTCACCCAGAATCTCCAGAATTCCCTTATGATTATTATCAGATACATTTCCGAAAGATACATGTGTGTCTACACACCGTGTCAAGAAAGTGTAGGCGGTCTTCACCGCTTGTCTCACCACCATCAAGAACGTAGACAGGACCCCCTTTCTTATAGTGCCGTGCGTTGACCCAGTAACGCTGCTTGAAAGTGCGTGGGTCGTCCGAGAAGTGGTCTAGCGGCTGCTCAAACCATTTTTCAGTGAACTCTTCGTAGTCATTGTCGTTTCCGAGTACGATCTGAGAGCCTTCTTGAGCCGTGAAATGTGTTGCCTGTGTGGTCCGACCGCGCGAAAGACGCCACAGGTTGACAGTCTGAGCACCAAAGAATGGGCTAGAGCTGGGCGACGCGATAACAGAAACGCCGAAGACCAAGAAGGCCGCCACGCACGGTAGAGAGATGTGCATGATGGTCAGTCCAGAACCCACCGCCGCCTTCGCAAGTCGTGGTCGTGGTCGTGGATCAAGTCAAGTCAAGTCAAGGTTCACGCGTCGGCAACGCGTCGATCCATCCTCGAGCTCGGCCCGTCCGGAATCATTTTATAGCAACTGCTCAGTCTCAAACACAAAATCAAAAAAATGAAGGAATATCCTGGCACCAATCTAGCATGCCTGTGCTCAAGCTACGCATTTTGCTCAGGCGCAGTGACCGGTACTGCCTCTCCGCGGCTTCCACATGGCCGCCCATCATCGCCTCTCTTGATCCCAGGACCGCGCACGGACTTTTAGGCTCACATTACCTCGCTTGAACCTTGCACGCTCCATCTCTGCCCGTGAGAGACTTCGTGGTTGGCATTATCATCCAACCTACCCCTTCCTGATCCTTATTCCTTTGCATTCTGCTTGTCATGGCTCGGGACAGACTGGCAGCGATGAGGGTACGCGCTTACTTCCAGTCATTGATGGCCCAATGAACTTATGGAATCTGTCAATGTGTAGGGGGCGCAGCAGGGTGCAAATCCGTACGGAAAGTGCGTTGAAACCCACTTCTGTGTTGCAAGGGTCGAATGTTGAACGTGCTCATATGTGTCTTTGCCGACCTCAGTGTACCACAATACGAGCTTTCGCAAATCTCGAGCGGCAGTCAGTTTAGTGAAGAACACAGCGGCATGCTTGATGACGCGTTCTACAACGAGGTGCGTAGATAAAATGAACGCGGAAGTCTATAAAATTGATTTTGCCCCCATAGATTGGCGAAATCCAAGACGAAATCCGCAAATTCAATGCAAACATCGACCAAATCTCGCGCCTTCACTCTCAGATGCTCGACGCCGTCGATGTGAACAACAGCAGAAGTAGCGGGCAGTTGGAGCGCATGGTGGAAGAGACGCGGTCATTGAGCGCAGGGATGAAGAAACGCATCCAGGTACTGCAGAGTCAGCCAGTCGATGCAAGGACAGGGAACATGCGAAGGCCGCAGATCGAGCTTGTCAGGTCAAAATTTATGGATGCCATCCAAAAGTATCAGTTCGAGGAGAAGTCATTTCGGGACAAGCACAAAGATCGTCTGGCAAGGCAATATAAAATCGGTGCGACATTTTTTATTGCTTGCTTTTTTCTGATTCTTATCAAGTCTTGTCAGCGAACCCGAATGCATCACCGGAAGAAGTCAATGAGGTCGTCAACAGCGACCAGAACGTGCAGGTCTTTGCTCAGGCCACTATGGGAAACCGACACGCTGAATCCCAAAGCGCATACCGCGAAGTACAGCAACGTCATGAAGAGATCAAGCGCATCGAAAAAACATTGGTCGACCTGGCTCAGCTGTTCACTGATGTTAGTCATTGCTTCACGTTATCCTACCACCTTGATCTAATGAAGCACACTCAGATGAGCGTCCTCGTCGAGCAACAGGGTGACATCGTCAATGTTATAGAAGATAATACTGAGAAAGCCGGAGCAAATATCGAAGCCGGGTATGTGCATTCGTCCGCCCTCCCGCGCTGAAAACGCTCACATACGAACTCGCTTTTAGACAAGGGTTTACGGCTAGAGCCGTTATTTCTGCTCGAGGCTATCGCAACAAACGCTGGATATGCCTCGCGCTTACTCTCATCATCCTTATAATCCTCGGCGCGGTGATTGGATGCGAAGTGAGCGGCAAATGTACCGCCAAAAACACCAAGTAAATTTCGATTTATTTTGGCGATGAACTTGGGCGGTGCGGTCATTGGCCGAGATATCGATATCTGGTATTTTTGCTTGATTCTCTACGAGTTTATGAATGGACTGGGGACAGCCCTGTGACGATCGTTATGATTTTTTTGGATACAGATTGATACTTGCTTGTAATATTCCTTTGCTATACAGTGCGTAGTGTATACATGTACCTGAGTCCAAACCACTACAAGTAGTTCTAAGTTCGGTGCTGATATAAACAACGTCATGATCTGCATTTCCACACCGACTCTTGAACTTGCACGACCATCATCCACTTTATCAATACTGCGAGAATCAATAACCAGAATGTGGAGAGGCGTCCCGAGTGACGATGAGCCTCAAATGCTTGAATCGCTCGATTTGCCAGGAATAACTAAATTCATGAAGAGCAAATCATGCAAAAATGTTTTTATGATGGTAAGAAATCCGGACCGGCTCTTATGTAATACTTGTTTATACACTTTAAAAATACAGGCAGGAGCAGGTACATAGTACAATGATTTATTTATCTTCTACTGAACAGCTCACTCTCACTCCAGGAATTAGCACCTCAGCAGGAATTCCTGACTTTCGATCACCAGATACCGGTAAACTTGTCTTCTAGACTACGATTCTTGCGACTGACTTAGGACGCCTATAGGTCTATATGTATGGTTTCAGAACAAGCAGTATTAAATCGCATTCTGAAACAAGTTTGTTTACCAGGCAAACCTTGCTAGACTCAGATTACCCTATCCCGAAGCTGTATTCGACATTTCCTTCTTCAGAAGAAACCCAAAGCCTTGTAAGCATGCTCCTGAAGCCGTCAAACCTCAGCTAATTGGCGATTAAAAACATACTTCCCGTTGCTCTTTCTTCGATCCAGTCTATGTGCTGGCGAATGAGCTCGCTCCTGGCAAGTTTCGACCAACCCTCACACACTCGTTCATCCGCCTTCTCGCGGAGAAAGGCCTTCTCCACACCTGCTTTACGCAGAATATTGACACACTCGAGCGCGCCGCCGGAGTTCCACCCAATAAGATCATTGAGGCGCACGGCAGCTTCGCGGACCAGCATTGCATCAAGTGCGGAGCACAGTATCCGCATGAGAAAATCAAAGCGAATATAGAAGCACAGGACATCCCTGTGTGCGAGAGGCCAAAGTGCGAGGGGTACGTTAAACCTGACATCGTGTTCTTTGGCGAGTCTGTAAGTCTTCTGTAAATTTGAAAATAAAGACACGGCGCGTGACTGGTTTTACTCGAATTTGAAAGCTTCCAGACGAGTTTTCGGCCGGCGTGCGCCACCTTCGGAACGCCGATTTACTCATTGTGATGGGCACATCGCTCACCGTGCACCCTTTTGCGTCGCTGACGGAACTCGTCCCGAATAAATGCCCACGGTTGCTCTTGAACCTCGATCATGTAGGTGGCTGGGGCTCGCGCGTGAACGACGTTGCGTGTCTGATGTCCTGTGACAGCGCTGTGAGGGAACTGTGTAAGCTTCTCGATTGGGAGGGGGAACTGGAAAAACTATGGGCGGAGACGAATCCAAACCCGAGTCTAGTGCCGAAGAAAGCTGGAAAGAAAGGGGAAGAAAGGGAGAGGTCATCCGAAGGGAAGTCTGGCGAGGATTCTGGAAAGGAAGCCAGCAAAGGGGCGCTCGACGATGTTATGGACAAGTTGGCGAAGATGGTTGGCGAGGCGAAATTAGAGGATACCACACCTCGTGTTCCGGAAAAGAGCGAAGGACAGGAGGCTGGAACGGTCGCGGTCCAGAAGGACTTGTCGGGTACGACAGAGTCCAATATCGATAACTTGCGAAGTTCGACGGTAAAGGACAAGGAGCCACACGAATCTACACCGGAATCCGAGGAGAAAGAAACCAACAGGCCGACATTCACGGAGATAGGAAAACCATGAAATGCTCGAATCACAAATGAATTTTTCGAGATGTATGTCTCCCTACAGTCTAATATGTATATCCGTTTGGATCCATCTGGGTCAAATGCCATCGAATACCTTACGTATAAAAACAAAAGCCTCGTCAAATAGGGCTTTGTGCTTCTTGTCGGCACCCTGCGCATAATCGAAAGAGTGCTCCTCGCCATCTACGACTCGCAAAATAGCTTTTACTCCTGCACCATCAAGTATATTTTTCATATTGTACGATTCTTGCACGTGTACCGCTGAATCCTCTTTCCCGTGCAGTAGGAATGTCGGCGGAAAGGTCGAATCGACTAGGAACTGCGGAAACAGTCGGATATGTTTCTCCGGAATGGTTAAACGGGCCACAGCAACAATGGTGTCCGGATCTTTATTTTCTGACACGAGGATGGCACGTAGTTGCATGCTGAGGCTAGACGCATGCTCGCCAGTGAAGTAGTCGAGGAAGATACCGAGCTGGAGGTAGAGTCTGCAGAGCTGCATACGCAGATTTTTGGGCCAGCCTGGCTTGTCTTTGTCATCTAGCGAGTGATAAGCAAGCGGCGAGTCTGACGTCGGGAGCAGGTCAGGCGGAAAAGGGTGGAGGAAGTCCTTGAAGTCCACAGGGTCGAGCATTTCACGTCCGATGAAGAAGGGTTTGGTTTTCACTGCCAAGTATTGTGGCGTCTGGACACATACAAGATTCGTTATAGTTTTGGATACAGTATATGTGGAAGTCCAAGATTTACCAAGAAGTCTCCACCCATTCCATACAACGACAGCACGCCTTTAGGTTTAGGGTAAGCATGCAAAGCAGCAAGATAAGCGCATAATCCCCCCGCGCTCGAGCCTGACACGAAAACAGACGACGCGTCAATCTGGTAATCTGTTTTCTTAGAGTTGATGAGCAGCCTGTTGACGTCCTTGTCCAGAAATCGGAATAAGTCTTGTATGTCATCAAGAATGTCGTGCGCAGTTGAAGGCGGTATGAGTCTGTAGTCCGCAGACATGAACGCATAGCCCGCCTTCAAAGAAGAATCTTTCAGAACATGAGCTGTAAGCCGAAAGTATGATCGTTGCAGCACAGTTACGCACCATGTATCCATCGAGGGAAGTAGCTTTTGCGGCTTCCAACTGTCAGCCCTCCCCCATGAAAATACAAGATTGTGTGCAAAGGCTTTGCTGCCGGTGTATTGGATGGCAGAAAGATGTCGACATGGCTGGTCTGTCCGTCGACGTCTTTGTATGGGAAGGTCAGCTCGAGCGCCATAACTCCCTTTCGTTAGTGAGATTTCCTTGTGGACTTGTAATTCATAGACACGTCGCAGTTGTTATACGTATCGGCTGAATGGCTGCGTCCATGGAGAAACTAGCAGTGGCACATCCCCGACAAGTCTGAGCAGCGAACTAGCAATGGTCGGATGCTATGTAGTAAGAAGCCTGCGTCGATCCGACGCGCTTTGGTTGACCGTGACTCGTCGGAACCGATACTTACTAACGGCATGTTTCGTTTGCTCCGTCTGCGACGACGACGACAAACGACAACGACAAACCTATGCAACGACGAGATTTTCAGAACCGCGCTTACTTGCTCTAGTTATAAATCGAGACTACTGTGATCAGTTGTGGTATCTGGACGCTAAGGGAGAATTCTGAACCTTGACACTACTCTCCGGATGAGCTCTCCTCAATCTCTTGGCTTCGGTCGTGCGGTTCTGTGCATACGGATGGAGGCAGTGATGAAGAAATGGACTGGGAAGAGGTGACTGTGCCATCTACAGCAACATTGCCCAACTATGATTTAGCCAACGAACCGCGAGTGCAAACGCGGTGGCAGCTGGGACCGGAAATATCGAAATACTATACGAAAAGCAAGAAGGTCGACCCGAAGAGAAAGTACGTAGTCAATTGCGCACCTCTTTTGCTAGCGTGAATTAAGTTGATGTTAGACAGCAAGCAGAACAAGTGCTGAGCTCAGAGTACTTCGTCTGACGTGCCATAAGATCCACACCGTTGCATTACTATCGAATGCTTTGGCGCGCAACAAATGGATCAACGATCCGCTACTCCATGTACGTCTACTTGCTGTGTGTTCTTTACGCTTCCTTAAATCATTGCTTTCCTTCAGGCGCGTTTGCTGTCCATGGTGCCGTTACATTTGCAAACCTCGTTTACAACGATCACAAAGAAAAGCTACCCAGACCCAGCCAAGCGCGGCCGCTTGTTTGAAACTGCCTTGATGCGCCTTACAGAATGGTGGTTTGAAACATTCGATGTCCTTGACTATGGCCACATTAAATCCCGCACTTTCATTCAAGTGCAGAACACTCTCTTATGTGATCGACGACGACTTCGACGATAATGAGGTCATTCGGAACTCCAAAAGCCTCATGAGACGTGCTCTCGAGCATCGTGGGAGCAGAGACGTTAGTGCTCAGCTTTTCACTTCCCTGTGCAGGGCTCTCGGATTACCTACGCGTCTGGTCGTTAGTATTCAGAGTGTCCCTTGGAAGGCAGGCGTCGGAAAGCAAAAACAGTCGAGCAGAAAGCCATCTAAGAAGGGCAAAGAAAAGGCCTATGCATCGTCTGAGAACGAAATGGAAGGAAGTGCTACAAGCGCGGACGGCGTAGACGATGATGACGATGATATGGAGGAGGTTCCCATCTCTTCCCCTATGGACCAAGGAAAGGCGCGTTTTCCCGGTGAAGGGCAACAGTATCTGGTACGAGCACACCAAGTCTCAAGGGAAAAGAGAAGGCATTACCGAAACCTGCCATCAAATTGCGCAAGTCGAAGTCGTCTGGTCAGAAACTGG
>JAJOHG010000028.1:0-406923 GCA_021029095.1 Phellopilus nigrolimitatus
AGCACGTTCGAGGCCATGATGGGCGGCACGCCGTCGTACGCGCCGTTCGCGCCGCACTGAAGGAAGAACTGGACGAACTCGGTGATGTGCTTGCTGAGTAGCGGGACTTTGAGGATGAGGGGAGTCCCTAACAGCGGACGTAGGTCTTGTGAACCTTGCTGAGGATGTCGAAGCGGTGGGAGCCGCTGTCTTGCTGATGCCAGACCTCACACTCGAGTTGGCGGCCGGACTCGGTGCGGACGGCGTCATCGTAGAGGGCCTTAAGACATGGGCCTGGCCGAGCATCCAAGCGTCGGCGCGCGCGTGCTCGCGCGTGCCAACGATGCGGAAGCCGATGTTCTCAGAGGCGGCGAGTGTGCGCGAGCACGGCGTGTTCGGAGACCTGCGAGTTCTTGGTGCGGTTGCATATTGATAGCTGAGAAAACGTGGACATGAACATGAGCCTTGGAGACGGCATAACGATTAGACGAGAACGAGATAAAGGAGAGAAAGAGGAAGAGGAAGACAATATGGAAGCGAGAAACCATGTATGAAAATATTTTTGTCTGGAGTCACGGAAGGGGAGAGGAAAGATCACGAGAAAGCAGCGGCGAAAGAAAAGAGGAGAGAAAATAGCAAATAAGAAAGAAAAAAGAACTCACAGAAGGCCAGGAGGGCTCAGTCCTCCACCTTCGTAGTCGCGTCCATAATCTCCACGTCCGCGTCGCCCTCCACGAAGCAGCCCTCTACGCCGTTTTCATCCCCCTCGCCATCGGCATCGACGTCCCCGCCGCCCAACCCGCGCTCAGGGAGTTCCTCGTCCGCATCCCGTCGAACCCCATCCTCGGCTCGTCCATCTGCGAGGCACACCCGCGCCCGCGCGACGCGTAGGACTCGCGAGAGACTGCGTGCGCATGGTCCACAGTGGCAGCCGAAGGCAGCAGCATCGGCATGCGCTTCGCTGACTTCCCCCTCGGGGATGCGGCCACGTCAATCAGAGCGTTAGTGCCAAGGGTGTGCATGTCGTGGTATTGCCGCGTGCAGGACCGGATAGCTCAGCGGCATGGTCTTGAGCGGACTCTGCTTCTGCGACTTCGTGAGCGAGGAAAGCGAAGAAGAGGACCCTTTTGCGGCGCGCACGATCCCAGCGTCGATTAGGTCCTCCTAATTCACGCTCAAGACACGGCTCCCCATGCCTCCTCCGGTAACCGCTGCGACGGACCGTGCGTGGCACCAGCTATGGTTGTGAGAAGGGCGCGCGAGAAAGAACCATTTGAGTTCCGCTCACGCGTGGAGATAGAGTTGATATAAGGCAGCGTCGGCGGGCACCTGTGAGCGGTTTGGCTTGCTACCCCTGCTCGCGTTCATGTTTGTGGTGGCCGAGGGATACGCTTGGACCTGACTAATGCGCCGATTCAGGATGCAGCCTCCCGCTCGCACCGCAGAGGCGTACGCAGACACCGGCGAGCCGGACTGCGAGCGGCTCGAGCTCCTTCGCCTCTCCTGGTCGTGTTCGTGTTCCTATAGTGGCTCACCGGCCTCGGGCTCTACATCTGTGACTGAGTGTGTGCGCCCGGTATGGTGGTCAACCAAAAGCGTGTCCTGGCGCGCCGTCGCACGAGCGCGGCCGACCGACGCGTGCTGACTCTGACCTTGCAGAGTGCGCGAGCGCGGACTGGGACTGCGAATGCGCGAGGGCGGGGTGCGACGAGCGGTGCGCAATCATCTACGCCTGCTGACTTGCGCTCACGAAGTCCAGAGTACCGCGGCGCTCAACGCGCTTCATCATCTCGCGGAACCGGTCGCACACAGTCAGTGCCCCACTTCTCGACGCACTTCCCTTCCTCGTAGCGGCCGGGCACACCGCACTGCCGGCATATTCGTTGGCCGTGCGCGTTTTGCGCAGGGAAGTCGCCGCCGGGAAGTACTGCCGCCTGAGGCGCGGGTGCGGTCCGAGACGGTGGCAGCAATGGAGCGGACACGAATTGAGTACGCGCACGAGCAGCTGGGGTTTTAGACGGCCGTGCCAGTGCACGGGCGTGTAGCGCAGCGCCCTTCGACTGGGCGGTTGAGCGCGCATGGACGGCGGCGGCGATGGGGTTTGCTGTTATGGCCGCGGCTGCTGGTGTTGCTGCTATTGCTTCTGCAGGCCGTACTCGTGCTGCCGTCGTTTCGGCAGCTTGTGTTGCTGTGCGTAGCGGTCCGCACGAGCTTGAGAGGATAGTGCACGGCGCGCAAAATCGAGACGAAAAGACGACGTCAGTGCACTCAGAGTGGCACGAGCTCGCTCGGTCGTTGCCGACGCGCCCGCTATGCGAATGCTTGTCGACGAGCCGCCTACGTTGTCTTCGAGTCGAGTGATGAATTGCTGGTAGCTTGGCATGACGTCCGCGCGACCTTGACCAGGCAGCTTAGCACCCAGAGACGCAGCGGAGGCTCACCATCCTCCTTTCCGATATAGAGATGAGGATAGTATGGTCCGCGACGCATCTCGTGTTTTGGCAATGACTGCGTTTACGCGTTACGAAAAAGGGTTCCGAGGAGTGGTAGTGTGGTCTGTGGACCATAGAATTAAAGAGAACGTATACTGAAAGATAAAGTGCTTTTTTACCTTGTCGCCGCGGAGCTGATCGTACAAAGGGAGGCCGAACACGTCCATGATAAACTGCGGAACCGCATCTCGGCCGACCCGCAAGAATATACTCTGCCCGTCTTCTATCTAGAAAAAGCCATGCCACTCCAAACGCTCCGATGTGGGCGGGAGAGGAGGCGGCATGCCACTGCCGACACACTCGCCACGCTTCGTGCCTCCCCACCGAGCCGCAGATACTGAAAGCTGTCGAGCGGCGCGAGAGGTTGATAGCCCTGCACGCAGCTGAGAATGCTACTGGACGGCGGGCATTCTGCAGTGTTTGAGCGACTTGCAAACGCACATGCGATAGCAAGAGATGCTCTCCGGCGTGGGTGATCCGGAGGTAGGCTGCGTATGTCGTGTAGAAAGCTCGCCAGCGGTAGTCCAAATAATAGCGGACCGAGAGAGGCGACGGTGGGCGGGGTAAGACCAGAGAACGTCGAATGCGCAAGAAGACGGGTGAGCAGACCGAGGAGGGTGAAAAAGAGGCTGCGGAGGGATAGGTACAGTAAACTGACGAACGTCGTGAAATCACTTTTTGCTGAAATTCCCGGTGACACCGGTGCCGTGTTCGCAGCTCATCAAGCTCGCCGTCGCAACCGCGATCTCCTGAGACCGACATCATAGCGACCATGATTTTGTGGACCGCGAGCTCTGAAGTAATTGGATTTTCATCATCCACTCAGCTGTCCTCAGCGCAACGGAGCGCGACCTTGTCTGCCAACAAACCCCATACCGCTAGCGCATCCTCCCCCTCCTTCGTACGCTCGACACGCTGCATCAAAAACTTGAACAGCAGCACCGCAAGTGGGTGGCGGAAGGACCGCAAGTCCCTCACTGTCCCATACATGCGACGCAATGGCGAGGAAGGATAGTGGAAGGGCGGGTTGAGGGACACCGTTGTCTGCGTGCGGCTGAAAAGAAAGGCGAAGGCGCGGAAGAGAGGATTTGGAGCAGGGTTGGTGGGATTTAATGATAGAGACATAGGCGTACCGTCGTCGCTTCTGTAAAGTAGATGAATTGCCGGTCAGAGAAACAAAGGAAAGTAGACGCACTTGAGCGTCTTCACAGAAGTCGATCGTTTCGAAAAGTACGGGCCGACGGCGACCAACATGTCGCTATCGTTGAATTCGTTCCTTCGCGAGCACACGGCGGGGAACTGCACGTCTCTTTCCCGTATATAGTGTCGGGTCGACGCCAGAAGGGTGAGCGCGCTCGCACCCGAGTGCGCGTTGTTGCTGACTGATGTGGTCGCCGACTTGGTCGACGCGGATTTCGAGGCCGAGGTCGAGGTGATGAACGCGAGCGCATAGCTGGTGGCGAAGCTCGCGTTACTCTTCATGCGCGGTCCGGGGCTTGTGGAGGACGACGACGGTGTGCGCACGAAAAGCGAAACCCTCGCGTAGAGCTCGAGCGCACTTTGAGTGCGCGTCGGCGCGCCGGGCGCGCGAACTGTCGACGCGTTGTCCGCATTTGCCTGCGTGTCGGAGGCGGCGCCAGTCGAGGGTTGATGGTGGGTCGAGATGACGCCCGCAGGCGCGCTGAGATTCGAGTTGCCGCCGTAGTTGTAAACCAAGCCGCTCAAGCGAGCCGGGTCGATCCTCCTCGGGTTTGGCCAACACTTTCCCGGCCCCCCTGTTCGCACGAGCTTCTCTCTCTGCCTCGCCCGCGAGATCCCAGGCCCGCCTGCGCTCCTCTTCCTTCTTCACCTGCTCCTCTCGCAACCTCTTCTCCTCCTTCGCCTGCTCGCCGTCCGCCGCGCCCGAGTGGAAGATCGCTTGTAAATGTCTTGCGGCCATGCGGATACCGCCATAAGGATACCGCCATAAGGATACCGCCCTCGAAAAGCGCGCGTTTATCTGCTGATGTATTCGAGGTCCGGGGCGCTGACGCAGGTGCGGATGCGCGATGCGGATGCAAAGGCAGCGAAGGGAGCGGCAGGGGAGCGGGGTGCGTGTATAAACTCGACGAGTCGGACTTGCTCTTCCCCAGGACTCCTTCCCTCGGCGCTAGCGCTCGCGGTGAAGCTCTCACCTGTCTAGAGTGCACGAGGTGGAACGTGTCGCGCCCAGGTCGAGCGCGCGGAGAACCCGCAAGTTTAGCGCGCGCGACGAGTTAGGCGGGACAGGAAGCAGAACGGGGCTAGGCGGAGGCGGAGACAGAGACGCATGTACTGGGCTGAGCTGAGCAGGATGCGCGCCGAGGCTGATGCGCTTCTCCTTCCCATGGGGTTTTGTTTTTGTAGCAAGTTGAGCCGACTCCGTTGATTTTAGGCGGTCGGAGCTCGAGTCGTGCTCGAAATCTCACGCGCGCTGGGCATCGACACGGGCCAGGACTACTCGAGGTCCTTCTTGCGGCACGCCTCGCTGCAGTAGAGCGGCGTCTGCGACTGGTCGTGCGTGTACGGACGAGCGTGCTGGGCTGCTCCTGTCGTCAGCATCGCGCTCGCATTCAAACGTTTTCACTACGTACCTATGTCTCTGTTCAACCTAACCGTCCTTTCCGGCGCTTCCACGCGACTGGACTCACCAACGCAAGACGGCCTCGATCGATCGGCACGACAGGTTGCTGCTGCAGAGGCATGATTTTCGCACCTAGACAGATAGTTTACAGATTAGTACGCTAAGGTATTGAAGAAAGAGAAACAGCTTACGATTAGACAGCGGTACGCGGAGCGTAGTCGAGAAGTCGAGACGTCGTCACGTCGAGACGAAGGAGATCGACGTTGTCCTCGGGCTGTGCCAAACAGCGATCAAGTGGTGACTGGGTGACATCACAGCCAGCGTGCCAGGTCCGCAAACAGTTATGTATAACAATGCAAGTGCAAACTTTTACTCTATTTTACAGTAGAACCTCTAACTTTTTTAACGGGCTTTTCTCTCAGCATGGACGTCTTCGCTCTTCACGCGGAACTCAGCCATCTTCAAGGTACGTCTATTCAGCTTTCCGTCCCAGAGTCCATCTCACAAACTGTTACCTGTAGAGGCCCTCATGCACGCGAGCCCGGCGTAGGCTTAGATGCGGGCGCGCAACGCGGCGCGTATACACCCATGCAGATGCAACGGCGCCAAGCGGCGCTCGTCAAAACGCATTTCCTCGTTTTCGTATGCCTGCTCGCCGCATGTCGTGCTCGACGAAGCGATGCCGCGCGCGCGCTTGCCATGCGCTCTTCGACGCAGTATACTGTGCGTCTCATGCACTTTTTGTTGCGTTCGAGCGGGACGTTACTGGATGAGCAACGGACGCACTCGCGTTTTCCAGCGAGGGCACGAAGAAATCGAACGCGTACTCGACAGCGGGAATGCGTTCTCGTAGGCAGCGCACGCGCGGTTGCACGCCCCCAAGTTCCTCAGCGACATCGTGGAGTCTGCTGGGCACCGTGTACCTCGATAGCAACGGTGGCATGGACGCGGTGCGTGGTGTGCTGGAGCGGCTAAGGCTGCTGTCCGTGTTGTGTCTCAGAATTTGTAGTTTTGGGTCTCATACTTTGTCCCTGTCGCTTCTTGCAACTTATAATCCAATTGTTTTGTTATTCATTCCCGGAGACTACAAAGTCAGCGAAGGAGCAAGAGCAACAGCGGACAAAATTATATATATCCCAATGTTTAAAGCGCGAGCCCGCGGCTGGCGCAACGCGCATAATACAACTTCTGGTAATAGCCCGCTACCCGTTGCTGTCGCCGTCGCCGGATGGAAAAGCTCAGGCGCGCTTGTAAAACGTCTGGCGTACGTGTGCGTACTTGCTGAGATACACGAGGAGCTGCACCGAAAGTAGTACATCCTCTTCGCGGAACGGACCCGGCTCCTCCACACCGGGATGATGGCGACGGTGCTGATAATGGGACCGGAACATGGCGCGCGGAGTGGTGCCCGGAGCGGCCGGTGAAGGCGGGGCGGCAGCAGGAGCGGGCTATGCTAGGGCTCGCTTGAACGGGAGACCCGAGGTTCGATCCGCCCGAGCAGGCGAAGTCCGCGCTGGACACGCATTCGCGCCGTCTGCGGCGACGGGCATCGCGACAAGTATCGGCGGGTGCGCAAGCACGTGCATGGATGAACTCGCCAGGACAGTATGCGGCGTGAGTCCTTCTCGCCCGTGCGCGTGGCCGTGGTAATGGTGGTGCTCGCACACCATGTTGCGGGTATTGGGGGTTAGATGTTCGCGCATGTGCGCGCCATCGATCGCGCCGGGCGCGCCAGGTGGGGCGCCCATCGCCAAGCCGTCGTTGACGTTTTCGTCTAGCGCAACGATCCCATCGAACACGCCGTCGTCCACAGTGTTCGTGTTGATAATGATGTGCGTATCGAGGTCGACGTAGACAGTATCGGAGGCTCCGGCCATGCCAACACCGACCGTACCTGCTCCTGTTGGGGATGGCGAGTCGGAGACGATGTCAACAGTCCGTCGCAGATGTGAAAGGGATGGCGGGACCGGCATGCTCCCGTCCGCATCCTGATCCTGAATCATCCATGTCTCCATCTCAACATCCGCGTCCTCCTCGATCTCCGTGTCCGGTCGCGCCATCGTTGGCAGAGCGGTGGTGCAGACCCAACAACGCGCCCACGTACGGTGTGACTCTGCGACATTACAGGTCCTGGCATGGGCTGTTCTTGTGAACGATCGCCGACATCTACGTCCCAGATACGCCGCGCCACCACAGTGCCCGAACGGTCCCGTTCAGGGACAATGACCGTGCCCATCGGCGTCCCAGAACCCAGCGGCGTAGCATTTGTAGAAGTGTCAGTTGACACCGTCGTCTCCGCATCCGAGGTGGCGATGCTTTGTTCGTCCTTAGGGCGGCGTCAGATGAGTAAGCGCGAAGAAATCAAGAAATCGGATTCACCTCGGCGATCGCAAAAGACCGTTCTCGCGCGAGAAGGCGGTCTCCTATGCTTGCTCCCGTTGGCGCTGCTCGAGTTGCTGCTGCCGCCTGAGCTGTCTTTGTTCGCGGGTCTCGCGCGGGATGCCGCTCGCGCTTGATTCCGGGCCGACTGCGAAGCCTTTTGACGCGATCCAGGCCTCAAGAATGCAGCCAACGACCTCTAGCGTGCCAGTTTGCACGATGCGACTCTAAATGGGCTCCAACCTCTGTAAGCGGACCTTAGAGACACTTCAAAATGCGAGCGAAAAACGGTATGCGGCGTGCCGCTCAGTGGACTTGGGATTGAAACCGTGTACTTCTAGTCATAGTCTGTAGGTATTTTATCTCAGCAAAATAAGGACGCGAGGTGAATTAGTTGCTTACCGTCGAGTATGGCCGCCGACCGCTGTCTACAGTTGAGCCCGCACTGTCCAAATACCCGCGTTGTCGACACCCTAGGCGGCGAGCGACCACCCTTGAGCGAAGGGGTCCGCCCATAGACGTCGAGCGCATGAAGCACTCCTCGCTCGACAGTTTTCCCGGTACGGAGAAGTTTCCCATAGTCGCAAAGCCTGAGGCTGACTTCCCGAAGCCGTTCAGGGAGCCGATTCCCAAACCCACAGATGCTTGACAGTCGACATGGGAGGGCCCATGCCGCTAGACACGCCTCGTCGGCCATAGACGCCGTGGTCAATGAAATGTGCTTGGTCGGAGGGCCCGATAGCTTCAAGAGAAGGAAGGTTGACTGGTTTCTCCTTGCAGACCGACATGGATTGCATGAGGAAGCCGCGGTTGTAACTAAACAAAGAAAAATAATCAGTACAACGATTCTTATTGAGCGCATATAAGTAATGAAACATACTGAAGTTTGCTATCCTTCGCGTTCGTGTTGAGCTCCGGCTTGGGGCTCTCGACGCCTTCAGGATATTGAACTCGATTGAGGTGTTGGATGTGACGAGCGGCAGCGAGAGCGGAAAGGAGGGGCTGCGGAGGCCAGCCTGTGTGTAGAGGAGAGGTCAAGCGGGCCAGGGATAGGGCGTTTCTTATGAGACTAAGGAGAGACGGAGAAGCAGCGGAGGCATCACGACGGGGAAGTACGGCTCAAACTCAGGTCCAAGGGCTTGGCACACCCTCGCCCAAGTTGCAATGAGGTGGCACATCAGCATCGAGTCTCCCAGGTCGACGTGGCTGTCTGAAATCGAGAAGTCAGACAAAAGAACATAGAGAAGAGAAGGGGATAAAGAGAGACGGAAACGGACTTTGTATCCGCATCAGAAGTTCAACGAACTCAGCTGAGTCGGGGTGGAAGACGTCGCGTCCGACCGCGATAGCTAGAATTCACGGTACGTCAGTGCGATATTCGCAGATACAGCGACACAGCGACAAAACACACCGATGAGGCCAGCGCATTCCATAGTCTTCCAGCGCAGCTTGCGATGTTCGCCGCCGCCGGTCGCATTACGGAGGACACTCATAAGGAGCGGCGTGATGCGCGCGTAGTGCCTTCCGAATGCGCCCTCACTCGAATCTGAGACCATTGCGAGCGTCATGCATGCCTGCTCCTGCACGTAGCTGCGCACCTGCCCGTCGCGCTCAACCTGCGGCTCGAGCAGCTGCAGCAGCACGGAGACGAGCGCATCGAGATATGGCAATAGCGTCACGGTGTCGATGCTCTCGCAGACGTTAATGAGCGCCGTCGCGGCATGCGCGTGCACAAGCGCCTCGGGCGCGGAGAATGTCGGCAGGAGTGCGCCGAAGATCGCGGCGTGATGCTGCGCCTGAATGACCTCTTCAAGGTCCGTACATAGCTGGCCGCTGTGCGTTCCCGTCAAACCAGAAGATAAATTTCGATGCAAAACAGGACTTACATGTATTGACACGCAGTGAAGTGCACGCGCGGCGGGTGTGGATCGCCAAACGCATGGGTGACGAGGCCGACGACCTTCCCAAGCTCGACCTCCATCACACGCGCACCGCCCTCTCCGAGAGCCGCGATGGCCATGAGAGCGTCATGACGCAAGCGCCAGGCATGGCTCACGAGCATCCCATGGATATACTGGAATGCGAGGGCGAGCACGGGCTTTCCCGCGAGACGATCCACCACCTGCTCGAATGCGTGCGGGTATAATCAGCATCCGTCGAATCGTCCATCGGGTCCGTCTCTAGTCAATCATCGAGGGAGGAGGGCGAGTCCGGGAGCTTGGCGACGCCCTCGAGCACGAGCGCAGGGAGCCAGCCGTCGACCTCATGCTGGCACCGAGTACAGCCGACGATGTTCCCTCTGCGACTTCACGACGAGTGGAGAAACAGGCTGTGACGAGCGGACATGCGGGCGCTGAAGCATTTGTTAGCGTTGTCACTCACTTTCAGCTGCTTTGACTACATACTTATAGGTCTTTGATTTCTCTACGTTCTGCGTCGGTGATGACACGAGAAAGGAGAAGGCGATGTTGAGACGTTGAAGTCACACTGTCTTCGGGGCGTGCCGAGCACCGATCAAAATCGTTATATCTATTATCATACAGCACAATCCTCTAATCTTTTATTTACAGGCTTTCCGCGCTGAGCATGGCAGCGTGCGGCTCATGGAAAATTCATGAATCGAATATGAAATCGTAGAAAGCATAATGTGCAACAAGGGAACGAACTAGAATATACAATAATCTCAAGGTGTGCCAATCTCGGAACTCTTCTCGTCCTCGTATTCCTTCTTCTCCACCTGCGCCTTCACTTCCTCAAGCGTCTTTCTCCCCACGTCCGTCTTGATTTTCCAAGCGTTGAAAATATGTCCCTGTGCAAACACTTCCTCGATTTCCTCCAGCGTGCGGCCCTTTGTCTCTGGAAACATGAAAAACACATGCACAAACGCGGCAAAGTTGAATGTTCCAAATATAAAATATGTTTTGTATGCGATCGTGCTCAAGCCGGGTGGGGCGGCCCACGCGAGCGCGAAGTTGAACAACCAGCATGTGGATGTACTGAGCGAGACTGCCTTCGCGCGCACACGCATTGGAAAAATCTCCGCAGGGTACGTCCATGAGATGGGGCCCATCGAGATCGCGAACGAGCACACGAAGAGGTACGAGCACACGATGATGCCCTTCGTCGCCGCCGCGTGCCCGCTGATCATCCACACCCGCGCGCCGTCGACGGTGCCCCATTGCCCAAAGTGTCCTTGTAGCCCACCGACAACAAAGAGAAAGAAGCCCATGAGTGCGAGCCCGACAAGCAGCATCGGCCGCCGGCCCCATCTATCCATGTACATAATCGCGGGAACTGCGGAAAGTCATTAGAATGTATCTAATCAAAGTGCGATGAGAGAATTACCGGTGAAGACAACATTGAGCACATATTGCACGGAGTCGGCGGTGAGGTTACCGCGGCGACCCGTCAAACCCGCACCCTGGAAGACGTAGATGATGTAGTACATCATGATGTTCATTCCCGTAAGTTGACTCCACATCTGGAGCGAAGAGCCCAATAACACGCGACGCAGCACACCGGGCTTCAAGAGGTCGGTATAGCTCTTCGCCCCCTCCGACTTTTCAAAGTGGACCTGCTGCTTAATCTCCTCGAATTCGAGCTGCACGAGCGCGTTGTCATTGTCACCCTTTCCGTGGAGATCCGCAAGGATTTCGAGCGCATCCGCCTCGCAGCCGTGGTCGACGAGCCAGCGCGGCGACTCCGGGAACCACAGCATGCCAACGGAGAGTACGATTGCGGGGATCATCTGCAGCGCCCACGGAATGCGGAATGAGGCCGTGCCGTCGATGTACGAGCACCCGAGCTCGATGAAGTACTGGATGAGAATGCCCCACGTAATAGACCACTGCTGTATCGCGACATAGCGCCCGCGCACAGCGGGCGCGGTGATCTCGGCCTGGTAGAGCGGGACAGTGGCGGATGCGAGGCCGACGGCCATACCGGAGATGACGCGACCGACAACGAGCATAGCTCGACCCTTTCATGTACATGTCAGTATTGCAGAGCACACCGAATAAAGAGCAATTTACCTGTGCAGCCGCCTGTAAAATACTGCCAACGACCCAGATGATGCCGGACGAGATGATCGTTTTCTTACGTCCAAAGACATCAGCGAGTTGAGTGACTGCGAGCGACCCTATGAAAGATCCTGCGGGCATGGCAGCAACGATTGCTCCCTGAGCATTTGAATTCGGCTATGACAGAAGAGAAACTAAGCTCAAGGAAGTCAACAACATAGTCGAGCAGACATACGTGGTTGAACACACGAAAATAGGCATCGTTCTAATATCTTATGGGTACGATGCTAGACGTAAAATGAAGAAGACTCACGTTCAACACTCCGGACATGGACGACATGTCCAAACCGAAGAGTCCTCCTCCGATACATGCGAACGATCCGACAATGTACTACAATTATTCAAACCATTGTGTCTGGAAAAAGAATAAGGGAGACATACCGGGTTCGCCGCGATGGCTGAGTTGTACTGAAAGATGATGACGAAGTACGTCGTCAGTCACTTCTAGAGCGTGAAGTCGGTAGCCAAAACCGAGATAAGACTTACACCTTTACCCATCGAGCCTTTTCTTCGAGACGATAGAGACAATGAAAGAGCAGAAACGTGCGCAATCTTGCAGGCGGATTCGGGATGTGGGACAGAGTACGCGGGAGCGTAGGAGGGGAATTGAAAATCAGGGCCTTCGCAAGTTCATATACTTGCGGGTCTGGTTTGTATTACAGAGTTCGCGCTGGGATTATCCACACTGCTTTCGTTTATGCAATGCACACGGCACATATGATCGGCTCCATTTCCAGTGAACGTGAAACTGAACGAGGCAAGTGCAATCCTCTGAATTTAGAGATAAGGAAGGAAAGGGATGATGGATTGGTTGGCGCGCCGAGCTGCTGTTGATCTGTGGAGGACTGTCCCCCGTTTTCATGCTCCACAAGCAGCGTATTGGATGCACTAGATGTATGGCTAGGTGCGTCTTGGTGATTGAGCGCACCGAAGCCATCCGCTTACCGGGTCACATGGCACCCAGAGGCGCGCGCGTCCATATGCATGCCCGTCCCGACTCAGTGACGACGCCAGGTCGAAGTTTTGAAAATGGACGAGAAGGCCGCGCTAGCACCGGGCGCTGTTCTTGCGCATTCGGAATGCTCAAGCTGCATTAGGACCAGACATTGTCGACGCCCATGTACGTGCAGACGCTGGGGTCGAAAACAAGTTTGATGGTGCGTTGGAGTGCGAGTATGAGATGATGTCCCAGAACTGGAGTCTTAGGGATTTCCGTTCCGATAGATTTATGTCGAGTCTCGGCACAGCTGACAGTTTTAAGCCAAACTTCTCCCGAATCCAGGAGATAACAGCGAGCACCTAATGTCCGTTGTTCTCATACGTAGGAAATCCCAAAGCTCAGGAAGGATGACGCGTTTCTGAAATTCATAAAATTATAAACGACATAATTCAAATGCAGCTTAAGAAGTAAGGACGAATCACTCATGGGTGTTCCAGCACAAAGCTTTGATCTTTCAATGCATCTTTCGACCATATTGACGCGGGGCAGACGACGTATTGAATGTAAAAAGCCCCCAAAGCATCAAAAGCATCTTTACAGACACGATGTATACCGAATAGGAACGCGAGGCACCTTTTCGGTCTCTGATGGGCCCACGCGCATTGTTTCCTAATAGTATGAATCCAACAGAATAGTTCATTTTGCGTTCGCGTTTCGACAGCGAAAAGAGCTCGAGCTTAGTTTCTTGCGCTGTACACGAAAACTCATGGAACCTCTTAGACCCAAGTGTCGAGGAAGCAGTGAGCTTGTCGCTGACCAGTGTTCTGCAGATGCACGATCTTCAATGCGGTCCGGCTGACCAGAGGAAGAGCAGACAGTGCGAGCGTCAACGTGCGAGCCAGCGCGAGGTCTTACGAGCTCCGAGCTCGAGGCGACCTACACGCTGAGGTGAATAGACCTAGTTAAGTGTAAATGTAGAAATCAATCAGCACAGACGGAATCAGCGTTAAATAGAAATAAATTACAGCCATTGCATAATTGCGAAGTTGAGAATTGCCGACAGTGAGAGGATGACGAGGATGAAGAAGTAAATTGTAATGACACGTTGTACTTGCCTTGTTTGGTAAGCAGATTACATAATGGGAGATCAACCCTTTACCGGACGAATGGCAGCTGCTTGAATTTGCTTCTGTATATCGCCGTTCGCGAGCGCTCTGCAGTAAGTGCTCCATTATTTTTCATATCTCAGATATGCTTATTATAATATTGTTTATCTGCTTCGCGCAAACAGTACCAACAGTAGCAGCAAAAAAACAAATGGTTCGGTTCAACTCGGGAACGCGCCGACAAGTTGTACATTCAATTAGTCCGGTCCAATACGATGCCGTAAGTAAGAATCTAAATCTTGCAACGCCGAGCTTGCCTGATCACAACGGGCATTTTACTCTCATCATCCCAGCTTCCGCAGGAATCCATCGTTCCGCCTTTTCATCGACGTCGCCTCTCCTTTTGCTGAAGCATGATTCTCTTGGATTTTCTCAAGACCTATGCCGCCGAACTCGCCATTGTATCTTCCGCGCTGGACATCCTTGCTTTGGCTTCTAGTGCTGCTTTGATCTGGGGTGCATATCGCGCGTTCAAGAGAATCAGCGTCAAATCACTCGTTCGAAACTTGCCTGGGCCGAAAAGCGCTTCTTGGTTCGCTGGTACGCTTTACTCTACTTTGCCTTTGAAAGCGGAAACATATTCACTGGGAAGACAGGAAACCTCCAGAGATCTACGACGTCTTGAACTTCAGATGGCACCATGAAGCGACTAGGAAGTACGAGGGAATCTTCCAGATCAAGGGCATGTTTGGGGTGAGGATCTGAGTTCTTTTCGATTCATCGTCAATTAACTCCTTAATGAAGGACGAGCAACTATACATAACGGACTCGCGCGCAATGCACCACGTCCTTGTCAAAGAGCAGGCCATCTTCGAGGAGCCGCAATCTCTACTCGTGTAAGTCCGTAACTTACATTTCAATTCACTACCGACAACTCGAATGTAGCATGGATCGCGCGCTGCTCGGAGACGGCCTTCTCGGAACTCTCGGTACGTCCTCTGGGCCGTTATCGCACCATTGCCTTACCGTTTTTCCCGACAGGAAACCATCACAAGAAGCAGCGCAAAGCGCTTAATCCGTTTTTCACGGCGAATCATATGCGAGGGCTCGTTCCTATTTTCTGGCCTATCACTAAGAAAGCAAGTAACTTATGTCTTCAGCTCTTTGGTTCTCTCTTCTTATAATTTATACGTTAATTACAGCTCGTCTCGGTATTCGATGTCAAGCTCGCCGCCGGTGCACCGGAACAAGAAATCAACGTACACGGGTGGGCAGGCCGCACGGCGCTTGAGTTCATTGCGCAGGGTGGGTTCGGCACGAGCCTCGATTCGATGGTCGATGGCGAAACGGGCAGCTTCACAAAGCTCGCGAAGGAGATGGTGTGCGTTTAATCTATATTTCTTTTTGCTCGTTCGCGGCTTCCCACTGAGCTCTAACTCCCTGTACTCCTCATGTCAAAATGCGTAGACCGACACTTTCGCGCATGCACGTCGCGATGCAGCTCCTCCCACTCGCGCAACCCCTGTTCACTCGACTGCCCGCGCCGCTGCGCAACTTCCTGCTCGACTACTCGCCCTTTCCGTCGGTACGCTCTCTTAAAATATAAATGATGTTCCGTCGATTAATACTGAAAATACCCTATGATTTTTCAACAAGGTGCGCAAATTGAAAACCATAGCGGACAGCCTGGAGGCAACAAGCCGCGCGGTACTGGAGAGCAAGAAGGCGGAAGTCCTTGCGCAGATAGATGACGCGAAGGGCGAGCGCGGGCGCGATATCCTCAGTGTCTTGCGTTCGTTTGTTCACTTGTTTATATTCGAGAAAATATGCTTCTGGCATTGACCACTGAAAATTTAACAGTACGCGCACAATTAGAGGGACCCGCGGACGAGCGCCTCCCGGATGGAGAAGTAATCGGCCATATCACGTATGCCCAAGTTCAATATATCTCTATTCAGATATAGACCGAGGCATTCCATCTGTCCAGAACACTTATCTTTGCAGCACAAGACACGACGTCCTCCGCGATCGCACGCATACTGCAAATGCTTGCTCTGCACCCCGCTGCGCAGGATCGGTTGCGCAAGGAGATCAGACGCGCGCGATGCCCGGGTTCCGATGTAGATTGCAATACTGAGGAAGAGGAGAGCAGGAAACAAGAGTGGGAGTACGACGCGCTGATGCGCCTCCCGTACCTCGACGCTATCGCACGCGAGACACTGCGGCTGCACAGCCCAGTGAGCTGGATCTGGCGCATGTGAGTTTATCTTATCTAATGTATTTATCCGACTGACGTCGACGTCCGCTTTCTTCCTGCGCTGGCAGTGCGCGCCAGCCGACGACACTCCCACTGCGCCATGCGCTGAATGGCACGGACGGGCGTCCGATTGACGTAATCCCCGTCGCGAAAAACCAGGGCGTGGTTATCGGTATTGCCGCCGCGAACCGCGACGAGTCCGTCTGGGGCGCAGATGCATGGGAGTGGAAGCCCGAGCGGTGGCTCGACGGCGCGGGGCAGGCGGTCGATGCCGACGTAGAAGACAGGGGGGCCATGAGGGGCGAGATCGAGAGGAAGCCAGGGGTGATGGATCCTGAGGTGCGCTACCCTGGGGTGTATTCTGGAATGTAGGTCATCACGGAAACCCTGAGATGGAAGCGAGCTGATCTGAATGGCTGTCAATCGAAATTTGCCCTCATGGACGTCTTACCTACCAATTCGCTGGCGATACTCGTCTGAATGGGGGAAGCGGTTAGGATGACGTTTTCGGGCGGTGGACGGTCTTGCATGTGCGTACTCTCTTCTTTCGAATACCAGTTTGGCCTGGCGTATGCTGAGCGCGTATTTGCCATACAGTGGATTCAAGTTTGCGCTTCTTTCGTTGAGTACGCACAGCCCAGCCATGCTCATTTCGGAGAGAAGAAGGCTCACGCGTGTTTGCAGAGCTTATCGTGGCGGGACTCGTCGAGAAATTCGCTTTCGCGCCACCTGAGGAGGAAATTGTGTGGAATATGAACCATATCGCTGCCCCAGCTGTGAAGGGCCGCGAGGGCGAGGGCGCGCAGATGCCGCTCAAGGTCTCGATCGCGACTTGAGTTTGTGTACTGATCTCGGCCTCGCTATTTGTGTGAGTCTCTTTGGCGTCGGTGCCATGCTTTGCTCCTAACTTTGATTAGATCTTGATCTTCTTTTCTGAACTATAAAGTGATGCTCGTAAGATTCATTAGGGCCGCATATCAATAAACGATATATGAAAGTCAAATCGGAAATAAGTGATTGTCATCGAGAGGAATATATAGTTTTACAGTAGATTGCAGATGGCTTGAGGGAAATCGGACAGTCGCGCCGTAGGCCAGGTTGAAATCAAAAGTCAATCAGAGTAATGATGCGGAGGTAGCCGCCGAAGTCGTGGTAGCAGATGGTAGCAGGTGGGTTGTGATGGCTTTCGAAGGATCGACATGCGATCGGCAGTCCGAGACACGCTGAGCAGGCCAACCATGCGTCAGGGCGATCCAGAACCCCGACACACCAAACTTGAAAGGGGTCCGAATTAGTTACCACTCCAACTCCGTGTCCGGTCGATAACGGATGATTCACTTCACCCCGTGTGCGCTATATAGGCCGCACAGCCAGCTTGCGCACTGCGACAGACGCCCTCACTGGCGGGCACCAGCCAACTTCAAGTCCACAGCATGGCACACGGGTTGACGGACAAGGAATGGAGCCAGGTCCTATGGTTGCTGGGTCCATGGGTGCGTCGCCGTCCACCCTGGCTGAAGAAAAGATACAGCGTTGACGATCGAGAATTTTTTTCGCGTAGCTCATTGGCGGTTTCTTGGACTTCATCCTCCAAGGCGTCCTATTCTGCCAGGTGAGTTATTTCGCCGATCGTCTCCAGCGCACTTTGTTTTCTCACTTCCGCGGTCCGGTGTCGCAGTTTGTCAACTATTTCAGCTGGTACAAGGACGATAAGTTGTTTCTGCGGTGGATGGTTGCGGTGCTCGTGCTGTTGACGACGCTCAAGTCGGCGCAGTCTTTGTAAGTTTATATCTATCGTGTGCGTTTCAATGTCTCAAATGGCTAACTATGGATGAAGCCTGCTGGTCTGGCAGCAGAGCATCGTGCACTTCGCTGATGTCGAAGGCGCGGTCGAGCTCGCGTATACGACGTGGTGGCAGTCTGGCAATGGGCTCATGGTGAGCATTGACAGCTAAACTTTTCGCTTTCCTTCTCCTTTCTTTTCATCATTCCTAACGCTCCTCTTTGTGCTTCTCGCTTTTGCTCTTTCGACATCCATTGCTGACCTGTACGTTCTGACAAGGTCGCGACCATCGGCGCGTACGTGCAGACGTACTTCTGCTTTCGTCTCTGGTCCATCTCGCGCAGGTGGTGGGTCATCACCCCGGTCGCCACCATCCTCCTCTTCGCATATGTCGCGAGTGTTGTCGCCGTACGTACCCAGTTGCTTTCCGTGTCCGATCGCCTTGTCTTCCGACACAGAGGTCGCCTGCCAGGTGTACTATACTTCGACTTCCAACACACCTATGATCGGCCTTTGGTGTGCGTCCTGCGTCGCGGTCTTCTTCTATCCCATCTCACTTTTCTTCCTTCGCCAATTCGATCAGATGCGGCACATCTCAGCTCGGTCTTCGCGGGCGACACGCTGCTCGCGAGCACGACTGCGTACTACCTGCTGACCGCGTCACGCAGCGCGTTCAAGCAGTGTGTATACTTCTTCTCGAATTGCTGAACGTACCATCTTACAAACACCTGTCCGTAGAACGAATGACATGATCAACAGACTCGCGCGGCTGACGTTTCAGACCGCCACACCCGCTGCTGTGTGGTGCGTCCCGTTTTACCCTTTCTCATTTGCGTTCTGCGCTGACTCGCCCGCTCGTATTGCGCCACGCAAACAGCGCGATGCTGAACCTCGTGTTCTCGCAGGTGTACAGCGGCGAGAACAAACTCGTCTCCTCGGCGTTCAACATGGCACTCCCCGTAAGTCCTCACTCATCTCTTCTCAAATGCTGCCGCCGCTAATTCCCTTCGCCCCGCCCTCCTTTTCAGAAAATATACGCGATCTCGATGATGTGGACGCTAAACGCGCGGCGCGCGATCCGCGTCGGCGGACACCACAGCACCGGGACCTTCACGAGCAGCGTCGAGCAGGCCGCGCGCTCTCGGCGGGTGAGTCGCGCTCGATCATCCGAGCGATCGCATCTGCGAAGTTGCGACTTATTATAACTGCTGCCTTCTTCAGCGCGAGGACGTCGAGCTCGGCCGGCTGGGCGCGATCCAGATCCGCACGGAGACGGAAACGGTGCAGCAAGCCGACGTACGTACATCCTATCTGCAAAACTTTCCCGTCTGTCTACTCTCTGCGCGGTGGGCCCGAGCTAACACGGCGCTTCCTATCCTGCGCAGGACATGGCGATCTCGGACCCGAAGCCGGAAAAGTATCAACACAGCGACCTGGAGTCGCAGGCGAGCTACAGGTCCAGCCCCGTCTACACGACGTGTGTCATTCGCTAAAAACTCGTCCGACTCTCGTTTTCGGCGCGACCCATGTGCGGACTGGCGCTCTCTTTTACTTATCACATGTACTCTGTGCGGCTCTATGCTCTGTTTATCGTCTTTTTTTTATTCCTTTCTACGCCTCTCCTCTCCCGTGCTTTCTGTGCACCGTGTACACCTTACTCTCTTTCCAGATCGTCTTTCCTGCGGCTGCGCCTGCAGACTTTGGCTTGGGTATCTGTAAATTATTACGTAGATGAGACGACTGCTACATGTGGGGATTGTATCTGACCGCGCTGCGAAATGCTAACGCTGCACTACTGACTTGAAAATCAATTATGAAGGAGACCGAACGCTGGACGGGACAAGAACAATGCGAAAGCGTACTAAATAGAAGAATACGCCCACGCCTTCAGGTATCATGTCGGAGACATCTTCGTGCCACGAGTCCCGAGCTTCTCAATCTCGAAAACTGTGAATGACCGCCCCCGTGTTCTGTCGGTAGAGCGCTCAGTCCCCCTGTCGAAAAACATTAGCGGAGGCTTTCCCCACAGAATAACCAGCTCAAGCCTATCCATGCCTCGCTCTGAAATCGGCTCTGCTATGTTGGCGCGCGGCGGATGGATCTTCCAGCCGATTATCAAGTGGCACGGTAGTATTCGCTGGCGGAGACGGAGGCAGGGGACGCGAACGATCGTCTGGCGTTCGAATACCCTCGAGTCGCTGGTCACGGAGATCGAGAGTGCGGACTTTCGTGCGCCATCGTGGGCGGCATGCCCTTCACGCCGATCTTTAGGCTTCCGGGTGATCGCGATCTCTCCTTCATTCCGCGAGATGTGCCGAAAGACTGGCCTTGACGAGGATAGCCCTCACACTGAAGCTGACCGGGCATCGGATCCTGGTCCGACATCTTCTGCGGCCATTCCTATCTAAATCTCGTTGTCAAGGAGACACATGCTTTTTAGTCTGGTGATTTACACAAGTCATGTATCATTATGGACTCGAACCTGTTGGAACTCGTCAATTGGTGTAGTTCGTTGAGGATTCAAATGAGAAATGCCCGCAGTTCGCTTCGCTTGCAAGTTCTTTGACGAGCTACAGAACACGATTGTAAGTGGTCCCGCCCGTCGTCATTGGTGGCAACTTTTGCGGCGGTACTATTGCATGTCAAACGATTCGAACTCAAGCAATGATTGAGCGAGGCTACTGTGTGCGTCCCATTCTTATTTACGCTAGAATTATCTTCGGGGACACTAGTCTCTTTTCATGCTCTGCGAGCTGAACGTCGAGCTCGTCGATTGTCTGAGGGCCAC
Source organism: Phellopilus nigrolimitatus (assembly GCA_021029095.1). Classification (NCBI taxonomy): domain Eukaryota; kingdom Fungi; phylum Basidiomycota; class Agaricomycetes; order Hymenochaetales; family Hymenochaetaceae; genus Phellopilus; species Phellopilus nigrolimitatus. The sequence goes on from JAJOHG010000028.1 coordinate 20,406, forward strand.
GCGGACCGACTGTGATCATCATCAACGCCGACTCGTAGAAATGCTCGGCTCAATGATTGTGTATTGTGAGACTTACCAACAAGACCGAGTGAACCGTGCATTCCCAATAAGATGGACTATGGGGATTTAGGGGATCACAAACTTTAGCTAGACTCGGAGGTGTAAGTGGTACTTGCAAGGAAATAAGATTGCCATAGCGTATGGAACTTGACAATGAGAGCTCTCGGATAGTCGAACCAGTATCCTAGTGCTCATGACAGAAGCGCAGCGAGGTGCCCGAGGAGCTCACAACGCATCGTACGGCGTACGTAGAATCTATGTTTCTCCAGTCGAGCTTGCGCTGAGCGCTGAGCGCTCGGCTACAGCTATGACCGACACGGCCAAGGACCCATCGCGCCAAGACCCATTCGCCGTGTTGACTCAGACGCCATCCAGGCTCGCGTTCCTCCGTCTTCCACACCCCAGTATCCTCGTCTCCTCTCCGCATCGCAAGACCGATCCGTAATTCCTCCAAAGAGCCCCCCTCGCCTGCAAGCTCAGAATTTGGCTCCTTCGTGTCCGTGTCCGCCGCGGAGGACCCGCTGGCCAACGGCGCGCCATCTACTTCGGAATCGAAACCAGAGGAGGAGGAAGCCAGTGGACCGGCGGTGTTCGGCGGATTTGGCGACGAGGCGAGGCGGCGCGCGGAGCGTAATGGACGGCGCGCGCTGGTGCTGGACGAGCTGCGCACGAGCGCGACCCGTTGGCATGACTCAGCGCTCCCAATCAGGAAGAAGCCGACGCGAACCCATCTCCTCCGTCTCCGTGTCCGCGACAGATGGCCCACCGAACAGCAGCGCGCCGCCCGGTCCTAATTCAAAACCAGATGAGGAAAGCAACGGGTTAGAGAGACCTAGTGACGAGGCGATGCGACGCACGGCACACAACGGGCGACACGTGTTGGATGAGCTGCACGCACACGAGGACGACCCGCTGGCATGGTTAAGTCCGGGGCGGGAAGACAGCGGACCCATTACAGAGAAACCCATCATGTCCGCGCTACGAGAGGCCGAGTCTACACTCATCGATTTCACAACACCCGCGTCCAAAGCGCCGCCGCCAACTCGTCCCCGCGCCTCTTCTCCCCCGATTTCCCGCACAAGCTCTGACACGGCGCTGCACCGTGTCAACACCCACTCCCCGCCGACCTCGCGCAGCTGGATGTCCGCCCTCTTCGCGCGCGTACATGCACCGCCAGCGGCGAGGCACGGGCGGTACGCGACAGACGGCCACGCGGCGACGCTTCCGCTCCCAGCATCAAAATCGACGCGTGACGCAGCGCCTTCGCCGTTCGCCGCGCATTCCTTCGTTGCTCCCTCGGGGGCCCCGGCGTTCGCCGGCGACCGCAACTGGAACACGGCTGGCTTCGAGTTTGACGGCGGCAGTGGGGCGCCAGGCAGGTCGTTGACACTACTCGGTCGGAAGGAGCCCACGAATCCCGTGCTCGACGGCGCGCTTGCCAACCTTGTGCGTTTCCTTCGTCTCTCCTAAGGTTCACAGTGCATTATAGCTAATACTACTGTAAGCAGCTCCGCCCGCACCTCCCCGCGCTCGCTCGCCTCCCGCACAGCTGGTCGCTGCTTTACAGCTCTGACCAGCACGGCCTCTCCCTCAAGACGCTCTACGCGCGCTGCGCGCCGGCGCCGATGCCGACGCGCAAAGAAGCAGGGCGGCTGTCTCCTTCCGGTTCCCTCGTTGCCGTGCAGGACGCGGACGGCGGGGTCTTCGGTGCGTGGATCGGCGAGGGCGTGCACCTCAGCCACGGCGGCTATTACGGCGGCGGCGATTCGTAAGTCGAGTCCGACAGCTCGATCGCTGGGCGATTCCTCACTGGCGACTTGCAGCTTTCTGTGGCGCGTCGACCCGTACGAGCCGCACGCGCTCAGTGTGTACAAGTGGACCGGGCGGAATGACTACGTCGCCCTCTGCGACACCGACGGCTTCTCCTTCGGCGGCGGGTACGCACTTCGCTCCTCCTCTCCTCTCCTCTCCTCTCCCCTTAACTTGAGCGCGAACGCAGGGATGGCCACTACGGGCTGTACCTCGACGGCAGCCTCGTCGAGGGTACGACGCACCCCTGCCCGACCTTCGATAACGAGTGCCTCGCGCAGGGCGCGCGCAAGGGGCGCATGATCGCCTTCGAATGCGTTGGGCTCGAGGTCTGGGGCATTGGCCCATGAGGCCCGCCCGCGTCTTGAACGCTTTCTCTCTCTGTATGTTGCGGCTCCTACCGCTGTAAAAAAAGCACTGCTTTGACCATTCGCTCTCGTGCATTATGGACTTCTTGTAAGCATACCCCCTATCGCATCATATCCCACACCTCCCCGTCGGAGCTCATCTCCGTTATCTCGCTCCGTCCCGTTACTCGCATGTACGTGTGTCTGTATTTCCTAGATGTGTCTAGAAACAGATGTATGGATGTAAGCGTCGATCTGTCATGTCGTGCTTGAGATTTCTATCAGTTTCTCTCTCCGTTCCGATGAGGTGCAGGTTTCCAACGGCTCGTCTGGAGTTCTGAATTGCGCGGATCGCGTTCTGTTGGTCACTCAAACCCATAGGATGGCTGCGATCTCCTCGGCACCTCGCACTCTCTCCTCCACGATCGAATATCGCTACCATAAAAAGCATGGGCCCTCTAAGTAACTAAGCACACGATACACAGAGAAGTTCATATTGAGCGAGTCTGTGCGTCGTGCTCCAAGGTGGTTGAGTTGTGCGATGCGTTCAACTTCAAGACTGCTATAAAATATGCAGCGGCAGTCAAATCGGAAAACGGCGGACCTGGTTGATTGCCGAGAACCCGGCGTGATGAAGTTGCCCCGAGCTCGAGCGCAGTTTGACACGATCGACACCGTCTGAACGCCATCCGTAACGATTCGAAGACCAATTGAAAGTTCCCATCAAGATTATTTCTCATTCTGCTCATTGCCGTCTGCTCCGCGGTAACTGCGAAGTTAGTCTCGTCGCCCGGAGAAAATGAAGCTTGTTTCGTATAGCTAGCATGCGACCAGCAGGTGAGGATCAAGGTCTGTATCACGAAAAAAAGTATTTTCTAACGTATTGTTCTCAGAGGGCTATCAAGTGACAGTCTTCCAGGAACTCTCCTAGTCTGTTTCAATTTGCTTTTCGGAGCATTCGATTCAGAAGCTGATTGCGCCCTTTGCGTTAGAAAGCGACAATTCTCCTTTCCTATGCCCGGCGGGCTAGTGGCACCGATATAGCAATGGACAACACCCTTCAAAAGCTCAAAAACTCTTCGTTGCACGGTGTCCTGGAACCACCTCGCCTACGATGTTCCGGAATCTCCTGGTGCTGCTCGTCAGCCTGACGGCCATATTCTCCATCGCATTTGCCGCAAACGCGCCTGGCTGGGTAAGTACGAACTCTTCGACTTTTATCCCCAAGCAAAAGTAACCGACAATTTGAAAGCCCTTCGATTTGACTACGCTCACAGCTCCCGACAAGTCCATCACAGCCAAATTCGTGTCCTTCGGCGCAACCATGACGGAACTCTGGGTCGGGGATAAATTCGGCAATTCCAGAGATATCATTCTTGGCTACGACGATAACGTTGGCTGCGTTTTACTTTGAGTTTTTGATGCGGGGCTCAGTTCCTTTCATCAGTCGAAGCTCCTCACGGATCCGGCGCACCCGGTGTTCAACCCCATCGTTGGCCGGTAAGCTAAGGCTCTCGATCTCAGACACGATTCTCTCACACCAATTCAAGGTATGCGAACCGTATCAAGAACGGTATGTTCGTGTTACGATAATACGGCTTCTCGCGGACTCATGCTTCTCATTCTAGGGACATTCTCGATCCCTATAACGAAGTACCCGCAGCCAGATGGGCCGAACGTATTCCATATTCCTACGAATGACCATGATGGTGCGCAGATCGTCTCTTTGACTTGCATTTCGCCGATCTAAACTCCTAAAAGGGCTCGACACCCTGCACGGCGGTATCTACGGCTGGGACCGGCACAACTGGACGATCACCGCTAAAACCGCAACGAGCGTCACCTACAAGCATATCGACGCCGCAAATGAAGGCTTCCCCGGGAATGTTACAGCGTTTGTGCGTGGTTTCACTCTGGCAAATTCGCTGACTCGAATTTCACTGACGTTCTCCTAATAATGAAGGCGACACATAGCGTGGAGAGCGGCGGAGTGCTCAAAACGACCGTGCATGCTTCTGCAACAGAGCTGACGCCCATCATGACGACACAGCACATATATTGGTTCGTGTTGTTTTCTCTTACATCTTTCTCATATTTCCGCGGTTGACGATTGGCATGCTCATTAGGAATCTGAACGCCTTCCAACAAGGAAGCGAGGACATCTTGAACCACACGCTGCGCGTCGACAGCGCCAAGATCGTTGCGACGGACTCGATTCAGATCCCGACCGGCCCGTTTATCGAGGTAGAGGGGACTGCATACGACTTCCAGAAGGCGCGAGAAATCGGCGATAACTGGAACGAGACTGTTGGTTATTGCGGACCAGGTGCGAATTTCAGCTCTACATCGATGTATAACAATTACTGATTGCGAGTCTCCAGGGTGCCAAGGATTCGATAACTGCTGGATTTACAACAATGACGAGAGCAGTTCCGCGGAGGTTTCTCTCTGGAGCACACTCTCCGGTATTCGGTCAGCTTATTTCCTTCATATCGTAGACTGTAGAGCTCCATCTTACTTCGTCTGATTCGCAGCCTTGACATCGCGACGAATCAACCTGCCGTGCAGGTTTACACGGGCTACTGGCTCGACACGCCGCGCAAAGTCGTGCACGGTGGGCCGTCGCTGAATTACACCAAGTGGTCCGCGGTCGCGATCGAGCAGGAGGGCTATATCGACGCGATAAACACGCCGGAGTGGGGTGTGAATCAGATCTGTGAGGGATTCGCCCATGCTGTTGGCTCTGCGGACTGTAATTTGTTAATATTGCTTTTGCAGACGGCCCTGATAGGAATTTTGAGTGGAGCTCGACGTACAAGTTCTCAGTCATTCACTAACCTGCCTCTTATTGTATAGTTTCGCGATACAAGCTACCAGGGTATTATTTCATTCTTTTCTTAAAGGGATTACACGTATATTCTGTCACTTACAATTAGTCCAGTCTCGAAATTTAAACTTGCTGAGCGCTGGCTTCACTTTGAAGCGGCAAGGATACACACAATCAGCGCGTCTTTTTCCACCTCCTGCTTCTTTTCCAAAATACCGGTCGAGATATCCATCGGCCATGCTCGAAGCTGCACTCGAGGACGAATGGAGGCGGAGACAGGAGAGCGTTGAGGCGTTGAAGAAGAGGGACGCGCGGGGGAAAAGAGAGAAAGCATGGGGTGGCAGCGCGCTCTCGCTGCTACTGCCTTTGTGCGGCCGAATTCGTCCGTGCGGCACCGTGGCAGGCAAGGGGTAGATACGTCGTCGATACGGCCGGCGCCTGCTTGTACGTGCATTCTCTGGATCTGAAAGCTCGATGTTGGCTGGCTTGTCGTCTAAGATGCGCGCGCTTCCAACTTGGGACGCAGAAGCTGTTCACATAATCTCCTTACGCTATCGCACTAAAAGCATCCTAACGCGTGTTCTTTTTCCCTTTGTGCGCGTGCAGTTCTTCCAGCAGAAGGGCGAGAGGGGATCCTCTTACCCTTTGTCTCCGTACTCCAATTTCAATACCTGATCGTCTCCATTACGACTTGACGAGACCCACGACATGCATGTCCCGCGAATCATAGCGTTCTTCACGGCTTCCGTTCTCCTTTTTCTTCTTATCCATGTGTGAAAGCTACAATTCATCGTGCCGTACATAATTTTAGTCTTAGCGAGGAGGTGGGTGTGAATGTATTTTTGTTTCGATTACAAAGGAGGGCTTCCTAGTGAGACCTAATGGACTTCCCTTGATAGCCAAATCACATCGTCGACATACTAATTCAGCAAATGGCTCTCATGTTTGCCGCCAAGGCATCTAGTGCGAAAGAAATTCAAACAGAATCTTGCACAAATATTCTTACAGACTTTCGTGATCCGATTGTTACATATATTTTGATAAACCTGCGGCAACCAAATAACTAGATAGCGTCCTCGGTCGGCGCCCCGCTCACTTCTGCGACCCTCTCACTCTCTAGAAAAAGCGAACAGATGCGACGACATGAAGAAATGTACTAACCAATCAAGGGATAATCAAATTGTGTAATTTGTCACAACCGTTAAAGATTGACAAACCTCATCATACAAAGTCTTCCATATGATGTCTGCTGAAGGACGTTCAGACCCTACGGGATGCCAGCACTTTGTTTTATCGTACATCATCCAAAGGTAGTCGAGTGAGAACAGGATAGGGAAGCGAGTGCTGAAGTATGTGCTCACTCCATCAGACGCCCGGCATTCAGAGCAGCCTGAAAAGGAGCTGCGCGGACGTCGGGGAACAATCCGGATTCGCGACGCAAGACGCGCGACACTCGGAGGACATGTTGTACAGTTCCTGGTGTTCAGAATCGGTCGGGGAACATAGAAATAAGTGTATTCAAATTAGAAAGATTTTAATTATAAGCACACGAAAGAGCAAATTTAGACAATGGGCACATTCGCCTGCTCATCCGGAAGACCACGTAAGCCCGAGGATGCTGCCCTTCTTGCCCACTGCTGTCAACCGCATCCACAAACAGCTTTGCCGCGCCGTTCAGGACTGCTATCTCCCGCGCGTAGACGCTGACCTCCCCGGTCTCGTCTGCCGCGGCGCTTCGTGCACGGACCGCGCGAGCGGGAGCGCCGAGCCGTACGTGTGGTCAAGATGTGTACGGTTCGAGCGCGGAACCGTGAGCTTGCGTCCTGCACCAGAAGAGGCTTGTCTCGTGGCGAAGCTGCCGTCCGTGAGCCCATAACCGGAGCCTGGGCGTGCAGTGGCTATATCCGCACCGGCCGCGTCGACGCTCGTACGAGCGTCCAGCAGAGGCGGCGGTCGCGGTTGGTGGCGACGAGAACACTGCCGATGACGCTGCTGAGTTGCGCGATGCAGGGATCTTATGAGCATGGAGTCCTCGCCCTCCGCGTGGGGCACGATGGCGATGATTTCGAAGGCATCGCCGTCATAGACTGTGTACGGCGTCTTCTTGAGCTCGTTGGGCATGCCTGCGACGCGTCGCCCGTCCGAGAGCGTGTCCGAAGGTAGTCGAGGATGATCTAGCGTAGGCAGTCCGTTCGGCGGTCTCGATAGAACCGTAGTTAGACAGCTTATGGCCACGGCAGATCAGCGTGCCCGCACCACTGTCGGTGAAGAGCGCTTCTGGAGTATGGACGCGGAGATGACCACGATGGAGGGGCCCGGAGACAGTTTAGCAGGTCCTTGATCTCGCGCAGCTTGAACTCCGCGCCGTACGTGCTTAACCCAGGACTTATTCATGAGGCTGTCGTGCTCGCAGTTGACGTCGGCGGCGTCGAATTTCGCGCGTTGAATAATCTGGCCCTCCTCGGATTCGGCGAGACTGCAGAGGACTGGCAGCGCGCCTGCGCAATGGAGGCCTCGATCGCGCGCTTTCCGACCGTGGTGATTTTCCAGACGAGCCCGTGCTTGTCGCCGTTGTGACACTCAGCGCGGCGAGCATGCCTAAGAAAATCGCGCGCGAGCTTCTCGAGGGCCCTCTCGATCTCCAGCATTCCAGTCAGAGTCGGGCACGACGGCGGCGGCGATGGATACAGGACTGCGACACTGTCCCTAAGGACCTGGTCTTGTCGTCGGCAGACGGCCTGGGTCGACTGGCACGGCGCGGCGCGACGTCGTGGGAACCGTGTCTCATAACCCTCCACTTAGTGTCCGTTTATGGAAACGATGTCTCGGTTATTCATTTCCCGAATCTCCTCTGTCTAACCTCTATTTTTGTTTCTTTGGTCGTCAGCCTAGCCTCTCCCATCCTCACCAGAAAAATAAATGTCTGCTCCTGCTCTGAACAACGCGGCGGACAACACGCAGATCTTAGCAGCACTTCGCCAGCTTGTACGTCGAAAATCCATCGCCGCGCCCTCGAGTCGGGGAGGACAACTCACGCACCGTACACTCGCTCTCCAGGGGGCGCAAATAACCCAGATGAACCAGACGCTGACCGAGCACACCGAGCGCATCGCGGCGATCTCCGAAAGCGTGCAGGAGCTGAACTACTAGTTACGCCCGCCTTCCCCCCTTCCTGCATTATGTTCTGCGGGGTACATGCGGCACATGCTCACGCCGCTCCAGCAGGGAAATCGAGTTCTACCGCCGGAGCAACGGACGCGTGGAGAGCATCGGCGAGTACTTGCTCCCGCCCCTGCGCAGCGGCGAGCCGCTGGGCGACGACGTCGCGTTCCCGAGAACGCCAAAAGGGCTGGCTGCGGCGACTGGTATGTACATGTTGGCGTGTTTCGCTCGTAATGACAGTATCCTAAGCCTATGTATCTTTTTAGTCCCGGTGTTGAATGGAATATGCCGAGCTTATGGATTAAGCATGGAAGGCTCGAGATCGGCGAAATTGGCGCGAGTGAAGGTGCTGCTTGGTGTGAGCACGCTCGAGTAACGTTCTTTTCGAGCATATTGTTACTTTTTTGTTTTCTACATGTACATGTGCAAAAATAAGAGACTCCTATGTTCGTATTGTATCACCGTTTGCCTTTTGTCTTATCTCAAAGTGTTTCGTTGCTGACGTGGCTGCTGCTGACCGGCTTTTGAAGTAGAACACAAAGTGCGTGACTGCATTTTCTTTCTTTCTTTCTTTTTTTTTTTGTCTATCCGCGCACAACTCTGCGCTGATTAACGGCCGCTACCCTCTTCTTCGCGACCAGCGTGCGCCGCGTTTCCCGGAGAGCCGAGACAACAGGCGCACCAAAGCCCGCCGTGCCGCGAGTCGACCTTGCACGCGGCGAGTCCGAGCACCGTCCGATGCTGCGACTGCAGCCGAAACGAGGAGTGAGCGGGTGGACAGCGAGGCGCGCTCGAGCGCTGTGGCCGTCCCCCCTTATGACTGGCTGGTCCTTGCACAAGGACGCGGATTGCACGGGCTCGTTCGTACGCTAGCGGCGTGAAGGAAAAAAAAAAACAATAGGTGTTAAAAAGCCCAGACGACACACCCAGACGTACCCCTCGATCTCACGCGCCATAGAACAGACCAGGAAAAAACGCCGGCATCTCGACGACGATGCGCGCGCGCGCACCTCCTCCGCAGTCAGTCAGCAGTCAGTTGCAGCGGCGGCGCCTCCTCCTCCTCCCCTCTTTCTCCTTCCTTCTTCCTTCACCCTGTCTATCTATCTCCCTTTATCGCATCCCTGAACCAGGCGCGCAGTTAAGCGCATATCATCGCAGCACTTGCTCGTCAAACGAACTTTGCCCACGAAATGAGGAGAGCGCGTCGATGTCGATGTCGCGCTGGAGCGCGGGTACATTCTTCGATTTCGATCGCGGAGTAGGCGTGTGCCCCCGGAGATCTTCACGGAGGATGTGGTGTTGCCCCCGTACAAGACGAAAAAAAAAAAAGCGTAACGGGAAAAAAGGCAAAGTCAGCCGACTGCGCTCCAGCTCGCTCGCGCAGCCTGAATATAAGAACAATACAGAAGACACGCACGCACGCTGCTCCCGGACGCGCATCGCCAGGTTCCACTGAAACAGCTCTATTGTGAGAGAATTACGAAATGTGGGGATCTTCTCGCCGGCATACGTACCACACTGGCCGTTGAATCACCCGCATTTTGTGCATCGGTTTTTCGATGGCGTTGTGCAGGCGCCGACGACGAGACGGGAGCCGCCGCGGATCCCCGACGACGAACGTTCTCCGCTTCGAAGGCCGTCGGGACGAATTCCCCTTTGCTGTGCACCTCTAGGAGCTGCTGCAGGATCTCTATTCTAATTAAAGCAATTGTTACGGAACAAAAGACCGTAAGGCTTATGGACGCTACTCACTTTTCGTCCTGACTGCGGTGTTCGGCAAATTCATCCGGTAGAGGGTCCACGCAGACCTCTAAGACGATACAGGCAAACTCGGTCTGCGACTCGTCTCCTCCGCCGAAATAAAGACCGTGGTAGCGGGGAATGACGATGCCCTGGAGGTCCTTCAGCTGCCCGGTGTATAAGACAGCTTCGGTCTTCAAGTCGTCCCATCGGGCGGAACGAGCCGAGGTGGAACTTCAGCACGTACGGCTAAGCCGTGCGCAGCGGTTGTTGCGCGGTAGATGGACGAGCGCCGGGTCTGTTCGGCAAGTTTGGACGGCACGACTGCGTGCAGTGCAGTGCGCCATTTTATGAGACGGAGGTGTGGTCGGGAACGCCGAGAAGGTGCTGCTCATCGAGAGGCGCGGGGGGCGTGGCTCGCAGAGACGTCGTGGGGTTGTAGTCGGACGCCGGCACGGCCCCGCAAGGGAGCAGTGTCGGCCCGTTTACGTCATCAGCGGGGTGAGCATGCCGCGCGCAGCAGCCGGGCTTCTCGAGGCGCTCCTCCAAGGAAAAAAAACGGCGCTCGGTCTCCAGCATTCCAGTCAGAGTCGGGCGTGACGGCGGCGGCGATGGATACGGCTGGTCTTGTCGGCGGCGCGAAACGGCCTCGACTGGCGCGGCGCGACGTCGTGGGATCCGTGTCTCATATTCCCCACTTAGCGTCCATTTATGGAAACGGATGTCGTCTCCCGAACTCTGTCTACGCTCTGTTCGGTCGCCAGCCTAGCCTCTCCCGTCCTCACTAGAGAAATAATGTCTGCTTCTGCTCTGAACAACGCGGCGGACAACGCGCAGATCATAGCAGCAATACGCCAGATTGTACGTCGCCGTGTCCTCGAGTCGGAGGGGGCAACTCACGCGCTCCAGGAGGCTCAAATAACCCAGATGAACCAGACGCTGAACGAGCACACCGAGCTCATCGCAGCGATGTCAGAAAAAGTGCAGGAGCTGAGCTACTAGTTGCGCCCCGCCTTCCCCTTCCCTTCTCGCGCTGCGTCTGCTCGGGCATGCTCACGCCGCTCCAGCAGGGAAATCGAGTTCCTCCGCCGAGCAAACGCAAACGTGGTGCGTCTCGGCGAGTACGTGTTGCCGCCCTTGCGCAACGGCGAACCTCTGGGCGACGACGTCGTTTTCCCGAAAACACCAAAGGAGCTTGCCGCGGCGACTGGTGTGTATGCGCCGTTCCCTCTCGCAATTCAAATATACTAAGCATGGGTTTTTAGTCCCGGTATTGAATGGCATATGCCAAGCTTATGGCTTAAGCATGGAAGGGACGAAATCAGCAAAATTGGCTCGAGTCAGGGTGCTTCTTGGTCTCAACCCTCTCTAGTAATTTGTCCTTCGAGCATATGGTTACTTTTGTTTTCTATATGTATGTACAAGAATAAGACACTCTATGTTTCTGTCGTGTCATCTTGCAGGCCGCGCTTCGTCTCAAACGCGTCAAAGCCGACACCCGGACTCCGACTCGGTCTCAGCTCAAATCTGAAGACGAGGGATTTAAACGCCATGGCCGGTCCCGCTGCTCAGCTCGCACACTGCAATCCAAGATCAAGCTTCGTTCCGGGTGCGAGATGCCCCTCGTTTGGCGCAGCGCGTTCCAGAACGCGACGTGCATTCCTGCGTGCGACGCCATGGATAACGGTGCGCAGTATCATCCAATTTGATCCTTCGTCTCACTCTAACGTGTCTGATGTAATGATGCTTGTCTCTAGACGATGCTGGACCGTTACGGCGGGGCTGTGAGGTCCATAAAAAAGGGTACGTTCCGAGAAGCTTCACGGATGAGAATGTCGTCGGCCCCCCCGGAGGCTACCGTCTTGTCGGCCTACGCGGTGCGCTCGAAACCGACCATAAATGTGAATTCGACGGCAGATGGTATGCAGGCGAGAAGATTCCCGCTGGGGAGTTCTCTTGCACGCGGCTGTATCACGAAGGCCTGGAAATGCGCATATGGGAGCAGTGTGCGTCTGCCGTATTTCATTTTCGTATCAGGTTGGGAGCCGAGCCAGTGGACTGACGGTGCACTTCGTCTTGCAGGGGGTACGCCATTTGGTAAAAGTCTTCGGGCGTACTTACTACGAGATTGAAGATTACCCGCTGCAAGGTGACATCGACAAGCTTTGTGCGTTCGTGCCGAAGTCGTTTTACCCGGACTACGATATGTCCGTCCTGTGTGCCTGGTTCGGGAAGGCGAACGAGGAGATGCAGGATGCAGGCGAGGCGCCTCTGACTGCAGAGAAGGTGCTGGCTCGCGTCGAAATGCCAGAGTTTTCAAGAACTATCTACGGGAATGAAATCAAGCGATGGTCTGGAATTTTAGATCGAACTCGAAGTCAGTAGTAACAGTAGCATTCGAATTAGTATCGCCCTCCTGCTCGCCACTAACGCCAATAGCACTTCATTGCTGTCCAGAGACTGCTGTACACGTGTCTGCAGCCCCAACCCATTTTGTTGCACAAGCCACTAGAGCGTTCGGTGCGTCATTTCGGAAAAGACACACCGCAAGCCCGGGCCATCATCAAAGATAATAACCCGAGTTCTGTAAAAACTTGGATACAGGCAATCTCACTGCGGTGAGCTCTTCCTCAGCAGCTCACCGATATCTCCCAGTAGGAAGTGTGCAACAAACTGATAACGGAAAGGAACAAGCTCGCCAAGCGGCTCGCTAAAAAGAGCGGAAAGCGGCAACACGAGTATACGTCTGCCCTTTCTTTCACTCACCCATCTCTGCGCGTCGTGCCGTCTCCTGCTGCAGGAGCGAAGAAAAGGACGACGCGCCGCATGGGGCTGCGGAAGAGGAGACGAGAAGAGTGAAGAGAGAAGAAGGCTAGGTAAACCAATGACGTTAGAATTGACGAGGAAGACGAAGAGGGCGAGGTCAATATCACCGATGATGCGTCAAAGGCAGTCCCGATGCTGAAGCAGAAGAAGTCGAGGCTGCGCTCACTGGGCGTGGTATGAAGAGAGAAGAAGAGCCGGACGAGCCGGACGAACACGCATACAGTGAGTCTCTTCAAAGCTTCCAACGTCCATCTATGCACGCCTGACGTGTCGGCTTCGCATAAGCTAAAAGGCTACGGCCAGGTGTCTCCGAGAAAGTGTATCGTTATGGATGGAAACGCATGGCAAACCAGGACGTCTTGTTCGCGCTGCATCCTGTCGTATAGCCTCGCGTCGCATTTTCTGGGTATCCAGCCGTGAACACTTGCCCGGGGTCCACACAATTGGCCCTCGTTTCAAGCTCAGCTCAGACCTTTCTGGATCGGAAGCTCACCTTTGTTAATGTGAGATTCGTGGATCAGGTGAGAACCGGGAGAGAGAGAGAGAGAGAGGGGCGCTTATTGAGGGAGTCGGCAGTTCATGCAAGGGTGCGCTCAAAACAAAAGCGAGAAAAACCATGACATGGGAGTTTAGAAAAGGAGGAGAGGAGGCCCGACTGGCCAAATCAGCGAGTAATGAGATATTTGTATGAAGGAAGGAGGCTCTGGAGATTTTGTATGAGCCTGCGTCGGAGGGCGTCAAAGGAGTAGGCGATCATGATTGCGGGCCTCTTATCGATTTGAACTCAAATTGTGCTGCGATACATCTCCGTATGGGATTTTCCTGCTAGATTAGTATATACGGGGTTTTCCCGCATGTGCTGAATGGCAGGTGTTTGAAGACAATAAGATGGATGCATCAAATTGCGGTTTAGTTCAAATCAAACCTCGTTACTGCCCAAGCCGCGTGCCGCTGCAGACAATGTCCAGGAAGCAAATGGTATAACACAAGAAAATTCTAGACATTGTTCGAAGAGAATCTCTCGATTATTGCTCGCCCTTTATCTTCTCGCTTTCCTCGCCGCTACCGGTCATAGCGGCACAGGTCGAGAACAGTATCGACGAAAACCTCCACCCGGAAGACGCGAAGCTCCCGTTCATGCTCATACTTAGCACAACTACGTTCGCCTCGCAACCAGCACTTACCTCTTCCTGTCTACCTTCGTTTGACATGGCTGCAGAGCACGCGTCTACGACAAATCCGAAACAAAATCATTCATCGCAGTTATGCAACTTGCTAAAATCACGGTGTTTTGCTGTCGGCTTTATCGCTTCTGCAGTGTGCCTCAACCTCCGGATCCGCGAATACATAATCTTTCAGCCCTTTCGCAAACGACAGGAGAAACGCGGGCACTCGTGAGTTCGATACTCGCTAGCAGGCCGCTACACACGATGAACTACGACCTCAGTTGGTTCATATTGATATCGCAAGCGAAATGCGATACTGCGCAAATGCAAAAGAAACAAACAATATTATACACTTTTGAGTAGCCGAGTTAGAATAGGATTAGAAAGCGAGTGCAGAAGAATGCGCTCACTTAGTATTTCTCATTTAGACTTCAAGATATCATTTGTATATATCCAGGACAACTCTTCCGGCGATCTGACCCTTCTCCATCTCTTCATAGACCCTGTAATAGTGATAATCAGCATCGTCTCACATTCAAACGTACGAAAGCAAACGGACTCGTTGAGTTCTGAAAGCCCTCGTATGGAGTAAGTGCACTTGACCTTGCCGGCAGCGGCAATGTTGACCGCCTCAATTGTTTCCTGGCGATTACTGCAGCATCATCCATCGTATTAGCCACCTCGTCAATACTTTAATGATTTGCACTGAACCCGATGAAACTTCCGCGTATCGTTAGTCCCCGCGCGGCGACCAAGAGGACAGGCGCCGATATCATCGCGCCAGGCGGGAGGCCAACAGCGAGTAGCGTGCCCGTGCGGCGCAGATACGCCACGGCAGTCTCGTACGCGCTGCTCCCGCCTGCCGCGACGAGCGCAGCGTGGGCTCCGCCCTCCGTCGCGCGGATGACGTCCGCGACGAGGTTCGTGCTCTCGAGGAAGTCGATCCACTTCTCCGCGCCGAGCTCGAGACAGAGGTCGCGCTTGGCGATACCCGCGTCGATAGCGACGACGCGTAGGCCCATCGCGACCGCGTATTGGATGGCTGCCGGCGTGATATGAGAAACGCATAGCTTTAAGGCAAATTGAGGACAGACCGAGATGACCCAGACCACCTCCAGCACCCGAGATTACAATCCAATCGCCGATGTGCGTGTCGCTCTGCTTCAGAGCGCTATAGACAGTGACGCCCTACAAGTACTTTGTATGAGAAATGAGCAATACGTACGGTAGCTAGGTTTGCTCACCGCACACATAATCGCAGCGGCTGCACTGCTTTCGAGCGCCTCTGGAATAGGTGTAACGTAGGCTATGTACGCCACGGCATACTCGCAGAACGTCCCATCATAATCGTTCCCATGCGCCTTGAACTCCAGGCAATCTGCCGTACAGCTGATCAGCCTTCTAGCAAGCAACGGTTTACGGGTATACGAAAGTACGCACAGCCTTCGCGTCCTTTCAAACACAGCTCGCAATTCGAACACGCGGAGCCCAGATACTTGATTCCCACCCGGTCGCCGACGCTGACCTTCCTGTTCGTCGTGTGGTCTCCAATCGCGACGACAGTTCCCACGCCCTCGTGTCCGCCAACGAGGTCCGGCTTCGGCTTGTTGGGAAACACGCTCTTCTTGATTCCGAGATCGGAGTGACAGACACCCGTATGCGTGAGCTTCACGAGACACTGTCCTGGCAGCAGTTTAGACTGCGGCAGGACAGGATGGTCGTCGACGAGCTTGATTTCGCCGCCGACGACGGGCAAGACGAAGGCGCGTTGCGTTTTCGGGATCGTGAAGGGTTGAGACATGGCTACCAGACCTCAGCGCGCTTGTCTTCGAGTTTAAAATGCTAGCTGCGGCTTCCATAGGCGTCACGAGAGTCGATACTAGATAAACAGCAGCCGAGTACAACCGTCGAGCATCTCAAAAGGGTTCTGAGAGCGACATGTCGGTCCTAGAACGGCTGCGAGTCACGGCGAATGGAATAAAGTGTTTACCCAATTCGTGGGCAAATGGCAGATGACACGAAAGCCATTGGATCGCCAAGACGAAAAGCATGAGTGCAAAAAATCTTCAGAACATCGTCTGATTCGTAGTCCACGCGACCCGGCCCTAAATACTATATCACCTTACATAAGTATATACTTCTATTCAGCTGTCTTCACGGCGAGCGTTGCTTCGCTAGGTTCCCAGACGGAGCTCCTTCAAGCACTTGATAAATGCTCAAAGACAGACTGATCCCATGATGGCAATCATTACGGCGCTGTGCTGGTTCCACGTTATAAACTCCGAGGCTGCGTGCGCGCTGTAGAGAAGGTGCAGATATAGCGCTTCCGCTCTGCGATCCGTCGAAAGCTGCCATGCCTACGCTAAACGTCATATTCCGAAAGATGTGCGGCCTTTCAATTCAGCTGAATTCGTGCTACTTTCGTTTCCACTGGAAGCTTCTGCGGTCTGCAGGCGACCGTGACCGTTTATCGTGTCTCCATTGCGGGACTGGGTATGTCGTACTCAAATGTTGTTTCGAAGAAGAGCATCTTGGTGATCTGGAGAAGGAGGCCGAAAAATACCAGACTGTCTTGCACGACCTTCGAGGCAGCGGGCTTTACGGCTTCTACGTATAAGGGACAAGATGCGGACGACCGTCCTATAGGCTGCATCATTCTCGAGGACTGTAGAACAATTGCAATAGAGACTTCTTTGCTGAGATACACCACCCGGGATGGCTATAGCGATGTATGTTTTTTTTTCACCCTCTTTTGCATTGATATGTCTGAATAACGCAAATCTACAGCGGCGGCTTCTTGAGTCATCATCAAGGTCAACCTCGGCCTGTCGATACGCCTTCTCGGCATGCCAACTTCGCGAACTTCATTTGCGCATGCCGATACTTTAGATATAAACGTGCGTTCTATCCGCGCTTGTCAAATGAGATATTATATGCTTTTTTAGGACAAAGAGCGGGGTATCGATATCTGCTTCACCTCAGTCTCCGCATATAAGGTCGGGAAAACGACATGAAACATTTGTGACACGCACCGGAAGCTTCCCGTGCAGACACAGACTCCGCGCAGGTTCATTCCGAGGCGACTAACATAAGCCCCTTAGCTACTTCGAGGGCTAGATATTGAAACTTCAGGGGACTTCTGCCGATGTCCAATCGAACCTCACGTATTACTGGGTCTGCGTGGCTCTACCGGAGTTAAAATTACTCGCAAGATTGACTTGGCATGCCGGCCGTCGGCATCGTTCTCCATCCAGCTCTCGCCGACCTATTCGAGATTCAATAAGACTACGATGCCATACTCCTGATCTCATATGTCGAAACATTCATCTATCCGGCAGTATCGGTACGAAGTCCGAACACCTCGAAGCACAAAATGCGATAAAAGCCTTACTTCGTACTCTTCAACATACTTTTGCAAGTAACTTTCTGGAGCCAACATGAACCTTACCGTACCGGAGGCGATATCATCACTCGCCCTCGGCCCCTTCCCGAGACGTGCGGGAACTCAAGTCGTCCCATCCTTGGTATAAAAGACTATTTGGCTAAAATTGAGCTTTGTCGGCATCAAGAAAAAGGTTGGTACGTTCGACGCACTCCAAATTTATATATACAGGAAGGAATATGACAGATGACCCCTCATCTTCCTCTACTCGCGAGACAGCTCTCCAACGCGGCAAGGCCTGCTCTAGTTGCAGGTGCGGAATTCCGCTTTTATCCCCTATCCTTCTAAATACTTTGCCTAATTACTAGACGTCGCAAATTGGTGTGTCCATTTCTGATTAATGTCGCTGATCCTTTAAAATCCTCTAAAACTACTGGCTACAGAAGTGCGACGGCGGGCGCCCCGTGTGCACTCAATGTGTATTTGACGATTGTGCCTCCGACTGTGAATACACCGACAACCAGGGCCGTACACGGACGCAAATTCTCGAGGAAAACATCGCGCTCTTGCAGGCACGCGTGCAAGAGCTCGAGAACCCAGAACATGCTCAATCGGTTCTGCTTCGTAATCCATACGAGGCGTTTAGACCTTCAGAAACAATTTCTGGCGTCATCTCCGATACGAGCTCGAGTCAAGCTGGGATACCCGCCTTAGGTTCTGCTACGTCTAAACCTACGCCTGCAGCTATTCCTTGGTGGGAACTCGAAGAGCCGCCCGCGGAAATTCGCGATACACTGTATGTTCGCATTCTCCTACAAATTGTATGTTTGTTAATTCTCTTTAATTGAATATCCGCATAGCGTCACGGACTTTCTTCCTCATGCATCCTCTGTCGGATTTGTATTAAGCCCCCCGCATTTCCGTGCTACGCTCGGTCTTCCGACGCTGAACCCTGAGCGACCGCACCCCGCTCTTCTCAATGCTGTGCTTTTATGGGCCCTGCGCCTATCTCCGAAGCAAGGCCTTACGCAACATGAACAGTTGTACCTCCAGCGCACGATTCTCGCGCTTCAAGACGCATTTGGTGGGGGCCAAGGAAATTTGGTCGATGTACGCACTACTTCCCCTCCTATACCAAATATAACGCATTAATTCAAACTGATTGGCGCGCTCCAGGAACGAACAGTCTCTAGGCGGCGCGTACACGCAGTACAGGTAGAAATCTTGCTCGCACAATATTTCTTCGTCCTTGGGCGCTTCTTAGAAGGGCGGTACCACGCCAACGCGGCCGTCTCCTTGGCCGTCAGTTGTGGCCTGCATTATATCGATACCTCCCCATCAACGGCATTCGGATCGACTCTAAACCTCAGCCTCGGCTTGCTCAAACTCGCACCCGCTCGTGACTCGCTCGAGCTCGGTGAGCGCGTCCGCGTGTTCTGGACGGTGTACATTGTGGACCGCTGTTGGAGCGCGGCTCTCGGTGCGCCGTGCGCTTTCACGGATGAGGCCGCGCTGGGTACGCAGATTGATACTCCGTGGCCACGCGACGTGGAGGAGTACACACTTGTACGTACGATTTCCCACCTATTATATGTCTTCGAACATAACGCCTGATAATCAAATATCGAATTCGCAAAGATTGGTGGTGTTTCTCAAGCGTCCGTCATCGAACCGGGTAATAAGACTGTACAACGATTTTTGTCCGGAGGTACGACGTACAATCACGCTGACAGTGTAGACTCCGGCATATCGCTTCGAGCGAAAGTATCTGCATTATATGAGCGCGCTGCTAGGCTTTTAGCCGTATGTGCGTCTAGCTCCTCGATTTCATCTTAACGTCCACGCTCAAATAATCTAAAGCTTCTTCTCAAGCCCAATCCCAAGCTGTTATACAAGTGGAATTGCAGACGCTTGCACGTACGACGACGCAGTTTGCGCACAGCCTCGTCCCTCTCGACGAGCCCGAAACAAGCACTCGCTCAGCAGAGACTCGCGAGACACTCTTCGTCGTGCACGGCCTTTCGCACGCCACGATGATCCAGCTGCACAGCGTACGAGGATCAGCGGCTGTAAGCACGACAGAATCGGGCCTCGACCACGCTGGGGAGGTGCTTCAAATACTCGAAGCTGCGGTCGGCAGCGAGGACAGAGCTGCCGCAGGCTCCAATCGGATGCTGTTAGATCCTATTCTAAGCGTAAGTTTCCAGATTTCCTCTGTATTGCGTGCGAACTGTGTCCAGCGAACTCACGGAGAATCCAACCTCGTGCTGGCATTCCAGATCGTCGGGATGTCCGCCGCGCAGGTGTTTGTCCAAGAGTATCTCCGCATGAGACGCGGCCCGCAAACCTACGCATCCTATAGCCGCCAGGAGAAAATCCGTGAGAGCATAGACCGCATTACGGAGGCCCTCAGGCGGGGAGCGGGCCCTGAGAACAAATTTCCGATCTTCAGTGAGTCGACTCTAATCTCTCTGAATTGAGAATCACGCACTGAGCCGAACTTTAGCGCAACAGGCAGCCAAGATAGAAGAAATACTGCACTCTTAGAGTTTTCGAGTCGATAGAACCAGGCCGTGGAACATCGCCATTACAATCGAAATACGTAGAGTTCGTTTCGTACATGCTCCACAACATCTATAATAAATTACATCTCTATAATAGTCTGCTCCAGTAATCGGTGTGTAGAGTGTATTGAAACATATATCTGGGGGCTACATCGGGCAAGGTATCTTACATTTTCGACTCAGCATCGAGGAGAGCATTGATTACTAGTCAATCCTTCTAATGATAGAACCGCAGCCTTTAAACCACGCCATCAAAGCCAAACCACAACCTGCACGGTACCAATCCGTACCGGAGATACAGACAATGTCGGCGAGGGCGAAGGGGCTTCCACGGAAGGGAGCCAGC
The DNA here is from genome assembly GCA_021029095.1 of Phellopilus nigrolimitatus. Taxonomy (NCBI): domain Eukaryota; kingdom Fungi; phylum Basidiomycota; class Agaricomycetes; order Hymenochaetales; family Hymenochaetaceae; genus Phellopilus; species Phellopilus nigrolimitatus. The sequence continues at coordinate 40,635 of JAJOHG010000028.1, forward strand.
GGCTCGGAGAAGGAAACGCAAAGTCTTATGAAAATCAGAAGTGTCGCAGTTGAGCGGAGGCACGGGAGCGATGGCGGGCATTGGGCGTAAATACATGTGCATGGCTTGCCTGAGCGAGATGCTGCCTCGCTTCTGGTAGCCACAGTTTGGCGAGCTTGAGCAGCGAACGCTGATCCGAAATGCCAAAGACTCCAGACTCCCGGCGATGCGTGCCTCGCCCAATTCGCGAATTCCAAAAGCCTGAGATTTAGAGTTAGTCAGGCAAGCTTTGGGTTCTGTCTTTATTTGCAAAAAAGGAGCCAAGAGGGTCAGGTGCGTACGGAAACTATCGTGCCGAACATGACCAGTCCATTCATAGCCGCGGAGTCGGACAGCGATTCACGGTTCTGCGTTAGTGATGTCCTCCGTCTGCTGCCTTACGGGTGACTTAAAGCCTCGAAAGCCACCCGCCTTTCTCATCCGTCGCGAAATTGCTCTCTAGGTGTTTGCGCTCAGTATCAGGCAGTGCATCCCAAGCACTGTCGACCGGTAAGAAAAGTGCGAGTTCAGACGTCGAATTTAGTATAGAGATGATGTCGGCCGTCACTATTCTGTTGAAATACGAAAGGGAAGAATGTTGGGACGCCGTAATCGCTGCAAAAGTTCTTGTAGACATCAATAAAAAACAGAAGTACCGAAGGAAGGGTTTCCATCGTGTGCTCATCGAGATCTGGGGGACAGTTAAGACATCTTTGATACATACCAAAGAGCATGCCATTCCCTGCGTCGACTTGACCCTTCACCACGCTCGTACCACCCTTCCCGAAGGCATTTTTTCCGACCATGACGCTCTTGCTCGGCTCTTCGAGGGCAGCCTCGATGCCCTGTGTCCATCCCTGCGCTGCTTCGAGATTTTCCTCCAGGAGAGCATGTTTGATAAACAGCCGAAGATGCGCTCGACTCTCGGCTCGCAAGACTTAGTTGCCTCGCAGGTCGCTGCTTGTTTGAACGCCAGCAGTCGGTGTCCGCGGCAGTGGTTTGTTGAGCGGAGAGACGGGTTTCGTAGTGTTTCAGAGAGACTGGCGAAGTGCACGAAAAGACGCACAAAACGAGAGAACATACGAGCGCTGGCATTTTTTACCGTGTCTAGATGCTGACAGCGAAGATCCTCCACGCAACAAAAGCGGACGCCTCAGAGGGAAAAAGCCCGTCCCTTTGATGTAGCAATGTAACGGTGGAAAGACGCCCGTCGAGCTTACAATCCGACACTGAGCTTACATTCCGACACACCGGCTTATGTGCAAGTAGCAGAAAACACGTGCGATCCCATTAAGAAAACAAAATACAGATAGATCAGCAGTCCGAGAGCTGGTACGGAGAAGGGAACGCAGGCTAGTGCACGACGGAGAAATTGTACGTCGAGCTCCACTCAAAGTCCCTACCGGGGCCGTCTGCAAACCAAACCGCGCAGTCAGCAAACCTAAACCGGCAACGAAGCTTATCGTACGGGAGGAGGAACAGGAACAGGAACAGGAACAGGAACAGGAAAAGAAAAAGGCGTGCTCACAGATCTCGTCCACGCCCCACTCGGGCGTGTTGATCGCGTCGATGAAGTTCTGCTGCTCGAGCACGAGCGTGGACCACCTGGTGTAGTTCAGCGCGGGCCCGCCGTGCACCGCCTTCCGCGGCTGGTCCACCGTGTTCCCGCTGTAGAACTGCAGCGCGCGCTGGTCCGTCGTGACGTCGAGCCTGTAACGCATAATGTTTTATGTATAGCAGAGAGAGAGTCAGGCGCGCCGGGGCGGCGAGAAGAGAACCGGAGACTGGAAACTGGAAGGAGGACTGACCGGATGCCGGAGAGCGCGCTCCAGAGCGAGACGCCGGCCGCGCTGCTCTCGTCCTTGTTGTAGATCCAGCAGTTGTCGTACCCCTGGCATCCTAAAAAAACCGCGAGAGAGAGCGATGGTTGTTTTCGTATCGTTTAGCGGGGCTGACTGGACGAGGGAAAGACGCACCTGGGCCGCAGTAGCCGACGGTCTCGTTCCACTGCGAGCCGATCTGGCGCGCCTCCTGGAAGTCGTACGCGGTCCCTTTGACCTCGATGAGCGGGCCGGTCGGGACCTGCAGCGAGTCCGTCGCGACGACCTTCGCGCCGTCGATGCGCAGCGTGTGGTTCAGGATGTCGTTGCTGCCTTGTTGGAAGGCATTAAGATTCCTAGAGAAAACGCTAGCTGTAAGAACTATAGAGGCGAAATACGAAAAAGAGTAGATGTACAGATACATGTGCTGCGATACCATAATCGGCGTCAGCGCCGTTGCAGAGGCATGCATGGTCGTCTTGAGTATTCCGCTGTTTTCGACGCGGTGCGTCACCTCCATTTACCAAGAGAGAGAGCACATACATAGATAATCAGGGTCGTCGAACAACTGACCAGAGTGAAATCACATACGAATACTGTTACGTTTCCAGGGAAGCCTTCGTCTCCGGGGTCGAGATGCCTGTAAGTAACGCTCGTCGCGCTCTTAGCGGTTATCGTCCAGTTGCGTCTGTCCCATCCGACGGTGCCACCGTGCAAAGTGTCAAGCCCTTTTAAGGGGTCAGATTTAGCGAAAATAAAATCGAGGAGAAGGATCGCTCACCGCCGTGTTCATTCGTAGGAATGTGGAATACATTCGGTCCGTCGGGCTGAGCGTTCTTGGTTATTGGAATAGAGAATGTACCTTGATATAAGCATCGTGAGTTGCTGCAAAAGCATTGCGTAGAGCGTACATACCGTTCTTTATGCGATTCGCATACCTTGATTTTACGTGAGAATAAGCATGTCGTGAAAGATGAAATCTCTGAGCTTACCGACCGACGATGGGATTGAAGTACGGGTGAATTGGGTCCGTGAGGAGTTTCGTCTAAATAAAAAGAGTTCAGGTCAAGTCAGGAAGAAAAGCGGAAGGGCGACGGACATTATCGTCGTAACCGAGAACGACATCTCTGAAGCTGCCGAATTTGTCGGAGACCCAGAGTTCGGTCATGGTCGCGCCCAAGGACACGAATTTTGCCGTGATGGAATTGTCAGGCGCCGTGAGCGTGGTCACATCGAAAGGCTTGTTGAAACAATGTCAGCGCCTCGTGCTTGTTTTGAGACGAAGATGAAAGACGTACCCAGCCAGGTGCATTTTCCGCAAACACGATGGTGAATAGGCCGGCAAGGCTGACGAGCGTCAGCAACAGATCCCGGAACATCGTGGAAGGGGGCGAATTCAGGAGCCGACGCGATGATGAAAATTCAAGCGTATTTGAAGGAGGCGGGGATAGCCACCCGAAGGAGCGGCGTCAGCCGATCACCGCCAATCATCCCCGCCTCTCACGTGGGCGTCCGATGACGTCCCCGGCGCGGCTCGGCTGCGTCGCGCGCGCTGGGCAAGCATATATTTCTGTGGGCAGCGTTCGCACGCTCGCAGGCGCCCCAGTTTCTCTGCTGGGCGCCGTGTATCTCGACAGCGAAGGCGATATGGACGCGGTGCGTGGTATCCAGAGATGTCTGCCGACGTAGCCGATCAAGGGAGACGACTTGATCAATGTGCAAGTCGACGCTGACCAACCTGTATTCACTGCCACATCGATACGCACGTTCTTCTCTTCAAATTGCTTCGTACTACGTGTGTCCCTTGTGTGCTCTTTTCTGTAATTCCTCATGTGCACCTTTCGTTCACAATGACACGCTTGCCGGTCGTCTCTAGTTCTCCTTACCGCGGAATCGCTCAGACTCGACATCCGTAACTACCTGGATACGAGATAAATCTGTCTCAAGGAAACAAGGCAGGAATCCGGAAACACAAAAATACATCTTCGGCCAAGCTTTATTCGACCGGCTAGGGACGTTAAAACGTTTAGATTGGATCAGATAATAGGATAATGGTGGCCGTGAGACACGAATTGGTACGCTCGGCATCACAGGCCTCCCTGAGCTGGCCGCACGCTCAGACCTTATATGTGAGTTACTGTACAGCTTGCTTCGAATATACATGTGATGAGCCTAGGTCTCTTAACAAATGCTTAAATTAAGCATTTTGGCAAATTTCCAGCAAGTTCGGCCTCGACTCACGAATATGCAACACGGACACGCAATTCCGAGTCGCCGTGCGTACAAGGGAAGGTGCAAGATGCTGCATGCAAAATTGTGGTGCGCTACTTGCATATTCTTTATATGCATGTTATACTTCTCTATTCGAATCTGGTTCTCTCGTGTGACTTTGGCAGATCGTCCTAGAGTGAATTTTATATTGGCAGCTAATTCGCAATGACCAAAATGGATCCTGCAAGTCGTTCACTTTCTAAAATGCAGTTTTCGTCTATTGATGTGCGATGGGGTCCTTGTCGTGATGAGTACAGTTTCTCTTTCGAACCTCTTACGCTGATCATGATTTTGTTCTCCGCATCCATCGTGTACGAAGCTCGGGCTTGAGTACTTTAACGCTCAGAACTGAGGCAATCTCTTGGCGAAAAGCCGCCAAGAGACTTATGCATATTCGGCTCTGCATTCGGCGTTGATTTCCGTCGTTGTCGAGCGCCTGAACGGAACTAGCTGCAGCAAGAGGACGTATGTACCCCTGCCCCTTTCCCCAATCCTTCCGAGAGACTAGCGTCCGATGAGGAATTCCAATGGCTCGTACGCAAGTACAAGCGACCTTGCGGCTAGCGTATTCGGAGCATGTGAGTGGCCGGTCCACCAAATTCCCGAGGCGTAAAGGAGGAGTTTGCAGTGTGAGCAATATCGAGATTTATGTTCATTACTTAAATTTACAGATGAACGCGCAAGCGTCAGCAAACCTAACTCGTATTTCTACATGAACCGTACCGGGCTCAAACATGTTGTTGACTTCCGTGCGTCGTTCCAAGAATATATTTGATGTCCGAGTTGCTCATTGTATGTCTCTTATTTTATCTGCCAAAACCGTGCGTCACATTTTGACTTCGTATTTGCCTTGACCATTTCCGCACTACGCGGACGAGCGACTAGCTCCGTTTCATACAAGTTCAACCACCTAAATGGATTTTGATTCCCCGCATAAGCGTGTGAGATAATTCTGGTGGGAATCTCAGCATCCCTGAAGCGAGGAATGCCTCTCCGCACTATGCGGAACTCTTTCCGCATAGTTTGCATGAAAGAATCGCTTTTGCTAAGCCCGAGACACCTGCCGGAGCGTAATGTTACGCTTGTAATCTTCTCTTGTAGAAATCCACCACTGACATTTGCTGTCCAATTAGATTGCGCTCTCTCTCTCTGTTGACCTGATTCAAAATAGTTAGAATATCTCAAAGAAGTATTTTAAGCCCCATCTTTTCAATCACGTTGTACATGCGACATATAACGGCGCGAAGCCACTGATCATAACACTACAACACAGCTCAGGTATAAGTATGTCTTCGCATTTTCCAGCAGAAATAACTCATCTCCTTGCCTGGATTCTTCCCCTGAGATACTCTCCTGCGACATAATCTCGTTTAGCGAATTCATTCGGACTCCTTTGCAAACATTATGATCATGTCTAAGCTGAAAGCTGTCTCCAGTTTACTATCTTTGGTGGGCTACCACGGGTGGACGCTCTTCCTATTCACTAAATCAGACATTAAGACGATTCTCATCCCTATTGTAAGCTCCGTCCTAATTTACTATCTTTATTATAAACTAAATCACGCCACCCTGCACTTATGCTCAGACATGCCTCGCCGCTGCCTCTGCCCCACTCGCTTCATATTCGCGGCTCCTGCCTACGATGTTCTGGATTTGGATTCATCTCCTCCAGCTTGACGTGTCCAACCAGACACTCGCACCCGGAGAGGACATCTACAATAAGTCCTATCGCCCACTGCCCGCGAAACGCATTTCCCTCCGTGCGGCGCTCATCTTACGCTGGGTGCTTCCGCTGCCATGTCTTGCCTGGAGCACAAGTTATAGCAAGGAAGTACTATGTGCGAGTTTCGTATTATGTGCTCTGACGTACATTTATGACGAGATGGGGTTCGCGGCAGGTCATTGGGCAGGCAAAAATATCATGAATGCGATGGGCTATGCTTGCTTTGAAATCGGCGCCTGCTTGATTATTGGTACGTTTGATATTTGGCATACCCTCCCACAGAAACAATAAGTGAACAAATTGATGTTCCTGCAGGAAACGATATTCACTTCCTTGATTATATATCGCTCGTCTCCGTGCTCTGCAGCATAGATATCGTCGCAACGACGATTCAAGCGCAAGATTTCAAGGATATTATAGGCGACGCAGCCGTTGGGCGGCGAACACTGCCGCTTATCCATCCATCCATTGCGCGTCCCACTTTAGTGCTCATGCTTGCAATATGGAGTATTGGACTAAGTAAAATCTGGGGACTCGATAAGAACGCCGCAGTCGCATTCAACTTGTTGGGTCTGGCAGTGGGTGTATCTTTCGCCGCGAAGAATACCGTGGAAGAGGACCAAAGGAACTACTATTTGTATAATGTAAGTCGGAGTCTTGCTGTTGCTAACCGGAGAGCCCATATTGACATCATGTAAATATGTGCAGGTTTGGCTTTCCCTTGCACATCTGCTTCCGGCGTACTACCGTTTTGTTGCTATTTCATAAGGCCGAAGTGGTGCGATTTCTGTGGTTTTCATAGGAAACCGTCCTCTCTCACCCCCGTGTAATTACGCAGTAAACGTGACGACTACGCTTTCACTCTCGCCTTTATCCGACCTTGTGTTTTGCCTTCCTCGTTCTGTCTACTTTCAATTACACATACTTTCTTTCGCTGATGATTTCATCTTAAATCAGTCGGTCCTCGCTTGCATTTTTGTTCCACGTCTCCCTATATTGTCTTGCGTCTCCCACATATTTACATTCCTTTTCCTGCATGCTTTTCCTTCTCTTCCTACTTTCCCTTTCGTCATTTGCGCAATCGGTTTTGCTCCGTCCTCTTCACTTCAGCCTCCGTCGTCAATGTTTTCTTGTGGCTTGTATACTTGTATGCGTCGCCTTCAGATTTGCTCTATATTTTTTAACAACTCCTGCGCTTCTCTGCCTCTGAATAAACATGTGCATGTGTTTTCTTGTCTCAAGAGGGATCGAGGGTGTCAAAGGGAAATGTTGATGGTATAGGAAACGTCAACGGGCCGAAACGCGCAACGCTTGAATCTTAACAAGACTTTGGGATCCTGAAATTCGCAGTAATTCTCTCGCGTCTTACCTGTATCTTTTCTCCATCCCGGCTCTCAAGGTGCCAACTCGAAAAAAGTCACGTACAACTACACCGATGGCGATGTGGGTGCTAGCCAATAAGCAAAGCGCTTTAGCTTAAGCGTCGATTGCGGGTGTGATATAAGTACGTCCTGGCGCTCCAGACCGCAGCATGTAAGTCACGGATCCGTGAGGTGTGGCAGGGACTGCTCTACTAGCATATTGAAGCAACGCCCGTCCTCAAGTAGAGCACCTGCCCTTTCAATGTTAAGTGCCTCACGTTTTGGGAAGCGGAGGTAGCGCAAGTATACATGGGTGACGTGGGATGGACAAATGGAGTGACGGAGGTGAAAGAGTTCAATGGACTCGGGGATCTCAATCGGATCTTGCAGAAACTTTTCAAGCGAAGCGAGTATGAGTGTCTCGAGAAGAGAATTTTGCGCAAGGACCGGGAATATACCACAGGGTGTGATCATGTCTCCTTGAATATTGAGCGTCCTCAAAACAGTACATGGTGAAGTGCCGATCCAATAAACTACGAGTGAGGATAAACGCGGCATGTCCAAAGTTTTAAAGGGTATCCGGGTATAGTAAGCGTTGACGAGAGGCCCCCGAGGGAAGAGCCTAATCCACTGATCTCATTTCATTGGATAGGGTTACTTTCAAGCTCTCGAGTTTCGCCCAGAAGCTCTCCGGCGTATAGCGCAGCATGTTTGGCCGGGCATCGAAATCGAAGTCTCTGCGGATCTCCAGGCTCGAGAGAGTTCCTTTGGACCGCTTCAGCCATCGACCTTTTTGCCGCTCGTCCTCGGTGCGAGTACCAGTCGGCGCCATAGCGAGGGCATGTTGAGGATGATTTCCCGCCAGCCTCGGCAGACGAGTGTGAGAAAGAGCGTCTTTGCGCTACTTTTTTCTGCAACAAGGGCAAAAACATCTCGCTGCATATCTCGACCGGTATTTTGGAAAAGAAGCAGGAGGTGGAAAAAGACGCCCTGATTGTGTGTATCCTTGTCGCTTCAAAGTGAAGCCAGCGCTCAGCAAGTTTAAATTTCGACTGGACTAATTGTAAGTGACAGAATATACGTGTAATCCCTTTAAGAAAAGAATGACATAACACCATGGTAGCTTGTATCGCGAAACTATACAATAAGAGGCAGGTTAGTGAATGACTGAGAACTTGTACGTCGAGCTCCACTCAAAATTCCTATCAGGGCCGTCTGCAAAAGCAATATTAACAAATTACAGTCCGCAGAGCCAACAGCATGGGCGAATAAGAGAAATCCCTCACAGATCTGATTCACACCCCACTCCGGCGTGTTTATCGCGTCGATATAGCCCTCCTGCTCGATCGCGACCGCGGACCACTTGGTGTAATTCAGCGACGGCCCACCGTGCACGACTTTGCGCGGCGTGTCGAGCCAGTAGCCCGTGTAAACCTGCACGGCAGGTTGGTTCGTCGTAATGTCAAGGCTGCGATTCGAACGAAGTAAGATGGAGTTTTACAGCCCATGATATGAAGTTAATAGGCTGACCGAATACCGGAGAGTGTGCTCCAGAGAGAAACACCCGCCGAACTGCTCTCGTCATTGTTGTAAATCCAGCAGTTATCGAATCCTTGGCACCCTGGAGACTCGCAATCAATAATTGTTATACATCGATGTAGAGCTGAAATTTCGCACCTGGTCCGCAATAACCAACAGTCTCGTTCCAGTTATCGCCGATTTCTCGCGCCTTCTGGAAGTCGTATGCAGTCCCCTCTACCTCGATAAACGGGCCGGTCGGGATCTGAATCGAGTCCGTCGCAATGACCTTGGCGCCGTCGACGCGCAGCGTGTGGTTCAAGATGTCCTCGCTTCCTTGTTGGAAGGCGTTCAGATTCCTAATGAGCATGCCAATCGTCAATCGCGGAAATATGAGAAAGATGTAAGAGAAAACAACACGAACCAATATATGTGCTGTGTCGTCATGATGGGCGTCAGCTCTGTTGCAGAAGCATGCACGGTCGTTTTGAGCACTCCGCCGCTCTCCACGCTATGTGTCGCCTTCATTATTAGGAGAACGTCAGTGAAATTCGAGTCAACGAATTTGCTAGAGTGAAACCACGCACAAACGCTGTAACATTCCCGGGGAAGCCTTCATTCGCGGCGTCGATATGCTTGTAGGTGACGCTCGTCGCAGTTTTAGCGGTGATCGTCCAGTTGTGTCGGTCCCAGCCGTAGATACCGCCCTGCAGGGTGTCAAGCCCTTTTAGGAGTTTAGATTGGCGCGATGCAAGTCAAAGAGAGGATCTACTCACCATCATGGTCATTCGTAGGAATATGAAACACGTTCGGCCCATCTGGCTGCGGGTACCTCGTTATAGGAATTGAGAATGTCCCTGAGATGAGTAGCATGAGTCCTAGAGAAGCCATAACTTAACATAAACATACCGTTCTTGATACGGTTTGCGTACCTTAAAGTTGTATGAGGACACCGTGTCGCGAGATCGAAAGCATTAGCCTACCGGCCAACGATAGGGTTGAACACCGGGTGTGCCGGATCCGTGAGGAGCTTTGACTGACGAAAGGAACTGAGCTCCGCATCAAACCGCAAAGCAAAAGCAGCCAACATTATCGTCGTAGCCAAGAATGATATCTCTGAAATTGCCGAATTTATCCCCAACCCAGAGTTCCGTCATGGTCGCGCCGAAGGACACGAACTTGGCCGTGATAGACTTGTCGGGAGCTGTGAGCGTAGTCAAATCGAAGGGCTTTCAAATCATTGGTTACTTTACTTAGGGATAAAAGCCGAAGAGTTCGTACTTACCCAGCCAGGCGCATTTGCGGCAAATATGATGGTGAACATGGCCGTCAGGTTAATAAGCAACACTGGGAGATTCCAGACCATCGTAGGAGAGGTCTTTCCAGGACACGTTGCAACGAAGAGATTTTGAGCTTTTGAAGGGTGTTGTCCATTGCTATATCGGTGCCACTAGCCCGCCGGGCATAGGAAAGGAGAATTGTCGCTTTCTAACGTAAAGGGCGCAATCAGCTTCTGGATCGAATGCTCCGAAAGCAATTTGAAAACAGACTAGGAGAGTTCCTGGAAGAATGTCACTTGATAGCCCTCTGAGAACAATACGTTAGAAAATACTTTTTTCGTGATACAGACCTTGATCCTCACCTGCTGGTCGCATGCTAGCTATACGAAACAAGCTTCATTTTCTCCGGGCGACGAGACTAACTTCGCAGTTACCGCGGAGCAGACGGCAATGAGCAGAATGAGAAATAATCTTGATGGGAACTTTCAATTGGTCTTCGAATCGTTACGGATGGCGTTCAGACGGTGTCGATCGTGTCAAACTGCGCTCGAGCTCGGGGCAACTTCATCACGCCGGGTTCTCGGCAATCAACCAGGTCCGCCGTTTTCCGACTCGCTGCAGATTTTATAGCAGTCTTAGACGCTTCGTACAACTCAACCACGTTGGAGCACGACGCACAGGCTCGCTCAATTTGGACGTCTCTGTGTATCGTGTGCTTAGTTACTTAGAGGGCCCATGCTTTGTCTGGTAGCGATATTCGATTGTGGAGGAGAGAGCGCGAGGTGCCGAGGAGATCGCAGCCATCCTACGGGTTTGAGTGACCAACAGAACGCCATCCGCGCAATTCAGAATTCCAGACGAGCCATCGGGGACCTGCACTTCATCGGCATGGCGAAAGAGACAGACAGAAATCTCAAGCGCGACTTGACAGATCGACGTTTACATCCACACACATGGATGAAGCAGGGAGAGAAGAATCAACAATACAAGAGATCTTGGAGAGTGTCAAGATGCTGTAAATTCCTTGAATAGTTCGTAAGAGAATAAAGTCGGCGTTTTCGGAAGCGTTAGAGACGTTGCCTTTCAAATGTGCAGACCTAGGTTTGTGGCAAATGGAAACACTTGCTGGTTGAAGACACAAGTCGTGGTTGGAGATCCCAGCTGTACGCACATCCGCAACGGCCGCTTCCTTTCTTATCTATATCGCAATTGTATTGAAAGTAACATCAATCTTCTCCCTTCCAAGTTCTCGACTACATGGTAATTATCAACATGCTTTTACATGCTTAAGGCACTGGAGCTGATTTCCTGTATGCGGCGATACTCTCGTTGCTATCCACACCCTTGTCCTTGGCTTTCATTAGCCAATCCACGTATTTATCCATCTTTGTAGAGGAATTTATAGGCACGTCTAGCAAGAGTGCATTAACAACTCTTTGCGTAGGGAAGATATCTTTCTCATTCATGTAATCTTCTCCATTTATCATGACACTTTTACCGTAGACTGTGAGACAGGAACTTAGTTCGAACCTCTCTTTGATAAGCTCAAGACTTACATGGCTTCCATATGCCTAACTTTTTTCCCGTTACGCGCAGGTTCCTGCATTTTAACTCGCCAATAAAGGGGATCTCTTCGCCTATATGCCAGTTCCCGTCCCATTCACACTCATGTTGCTTTAGACTATCATGGTCGATTATGCGATACTTTCCATCGCGCTCAAAGACTTTGTTCGTCGAGAAATTGACATGATGAAGTCCGAAGTCATGCAGTGTTTTGAGTAAGCCACATAACTTCTCCCTGGAAGTAATTTGGCAGTGAAATCAGTATTGCTAATAAAACCGTACTTCACATCTCAAGAAATGAGTGCTTACTGGACTTCAAGAGGTAACTTTGCTGTCGTGCCTATGTTTTCGCCGCAATCCTCCATTACGATACAGCCAATTTCGCGCTGTCCTTTGTCTTTTCCGGAGTAGAAGCCGAGGTAGGCAGGAATGACTTTACCCTCAAGCTCCTCTCGACCAGGGAGTCTGAGATATGCTTTGTCTTTCTCCACAAGATCTTCAATGTCATCCTTTCCGAAGCGCAGCTTGAGGATGATATCTCTGCCATTATGCGAAGCACGGTAAATGAGCGTCCTTGAATCAGTACGTAGTAGCATAGAAAGTTTATCTGCAATCAGAGTTTCACCGGTCAGATTTTGGTCTGACCTGGTAAGAGTGACAGGTTCTTCAGAAGTGAAGTTAAACTTCAGCTTGCTAGCCATAGATTCGGGTGTACGTGAAGCGAAGGTATACGTCAAAGGTGTTCTTATACAATTGTTTGCATCGATTTAAGCCGAAAGGTGACGCACATCCATGGATTTCGGCTCTATTATATGATACCCATTCGATCTTGACCGTTAATGCGTAAAACCAATTGCCAAGGGATTGATATTGATATTCCTGTTTCAGAATAAGGGCACGGGGGTTACAATAAAGGAGTGGTTCAACTGCTTGACAACTCCAAGTCAAACAAATTACATATTTGTCTGGCTTATCCCCGTCAAGAATCTGTATTGTGGATGGATGCCACATACATACCCTTCAAGCTCGATTTCCGAGTCATTTTGAAATTCTGAGATATTGTATGAGTACAGAGATCTTATGTTCGCTTCTTGGTATGGTATGTAATGTATGCCTAGATCTTACGAAGCTGAAGAATGATAATTTAGCAAGTTTCAGGAGAATATTCGCTAACTTAAACCATGGAGATATGGTGTATTCTGTTTCACCATAATATGTGAGTTTCATGTTGGAGGCGCATCATACAGGATCAAAAACGAGGGTAAGTAATATAGACCAAATAGCACTCTGAAATAGATTAAACCCCGCAGCGTGTAAACGTCATTCCAGCGACTTGAAATGCGGACCAAGAGCAGCTTCCAGACGTTCAGAGCAATGGCATCCCTAAATACTACGGCTTGTTCATTGGAGAAGGCCAAAAGTCGACGGCCGATCACACCTTAATTCGGCAATTCGCGGCCATTTCTTCTTGTTTGTCGTGCTCAGTCCACTTCAGGTACCCCTCCTGGGGTACCCCTCTTAGGGTTAACCCCTGGGTTTGGGAATCTGCCCTAAGAGGCCCCAAAAGTGTGGTCCTTTCCCAAATCGACTTGGGAGGTCCAAAATAGTCATGGGAGACCATGGGACACCCCAATGGGTGGCCCAAATGAACATGTCCCAGCCCAACCTGAGTACAATTTTTTCTGTGCTCTATGTAGTTTCCTATACTGTTTGCCTGGTGAACTTTATATATAGGAAAGTGTATGGTGATCACCAATTGAAGTGATAACTGAGCATTTGACATGGAAGCACACAACAATACCAAAGCAACAGCAGCAAGCCATTTTAATATATAGCATACAGGACACCCTTAGAAACACAGCTACTGTATGCCCTTATAGTCTGCCATCCAGCTGTTCTTGAATTGAGAGCTTATGTGGCCAGTAGAATTTATTTGGGGCAACCCATGGGCAGTCTGGGTCACCCAAGACTACTTATGGGCCACCCAAATATTTTTGGGACATCCCAAATGATTTGGGTGGCCCAAATCGATTTGGGCCATTCAAGGGAATGCTTGGGTGGCCCAATGCATTTTGGGCGACCCAAGAGCTTATCTTAATCTATAGAAGGAATTCAAAAGCTTCTCTTGATAATAGAAGCCCCAAAGCTTATCCTTATCAGGTGAAATTCCAAAGCCTTATCCTTATCAGGTGATGCCCCAAAGCTTATCTTAATTAGATGAAGCAGCCGCTTTTGTTACTTTCTGCTTTGTACAATTCCTTACTTTGTACACTTCTGACCTCACGCACTTTTGTTACTTTTGTACACTTTCACCAGTACTTTTTGTACACTTTTTGATCGCTTTTTGTACACTTTTTGTACACTTTTTGTACACTTTTTGACCGCTTTTTGTACACTTTCTAAACAACTTTTTGTACACTTTTTATACACTTAATGTACACTTTTTGACCGCTTTTTGTACACTTTCTAAACAACTTTTTGTACACTTTTTATACACTTAATGTACACTTTTTGACCGCTTTTTGTACACTTTTTGACCGCTTTTTGTACACTTTTTGACCGCTTTTTGTACACTTTTTATACACTTTTTGTACACTTTTTGTACACTTTTTTAACAACTTTTTGTACACTTTTTGTACACTTTCTGTACACTTTTTCACCAACTTCTTGTACACTTCTTGTACACTTTTTGTCTGAAAATGTCTTGGAGTCAATCTGTGGGGTTTAGTGTTCTGTTAATAGCATAGCAAGTTCTGCTTCGATTGTGATGCCCTTATATTCGAAATGTATGCACTGATAAGCTCTACACTATGCAAAAACAAACACCCAGATTGGTGCAGTATTGGTAATGTGAGAGGCAAACAGATCCTAAAAGCCCATAGAGGTGAACTTAGATGACCTGTTTCCCTCTTGCTCTACCAATATTGCATCTATCTGGGTGTCTGTTTTGCATGCTATAGAGCATGACGGTGCACACATTTCAAATATAATATCATTGCAATCGAAGTAGAACTCGTTATGCTATCAGCAAATTAACTGAAACCCGCAGATTGACTTGTGGTATGCCCTATTTCAGTGCAGTTTAGTGCTCTTACCTGATACTCTTTCACATATGTGGTAGAGCTACTGGAGTATCGAATGAAGTTGGCTATGTGCTCTGATAATGTTAGATCATCCTAGAATGATACAATGTGAGACTAATTGTTTGTTTATATCTCTAGCAGTAACTACTATTTGACTTTAAAGACACATGTAGGATGAGTTTCAATAAGTCAGTCTTGTCAGATCATGAAGTCATGAAGGATTGAGATTCAATTGTAAAAGTAATTGCCAAGAAATCTAAGTTACTGTGTTTACACAAGTACTATCTTATGATTACATCCAGAACTGAATGGAAGGGTAGCTTTGAATTCTATATGAAACCAGAAACTGGAATCTCAGTGCTCCATTAACTCTATGACATTGTCAAAGCCTGTAAAGTGTCCAGTAACTCTACCACATATGTGAAAGAGTATCAGGTAAGAGCACTAAACTGCACTGAAATAGGGCATACCACAAGTCAATCTGCGGGTTTCAGTTAATTTGCTGATAGCATAACGAGTTCTACTTCGATTGCAATGATATTATATTTGAAATGTGTGCACCGTCATGCTCTATAGCATGCAAAACAGACACCCAGATAGATGCAATATTGGTAGAGCAAGAGGGAAACAGGTCATCTAAGTTCACCTCTATGGGCTTTTAGGATCTGTTTGCCTCTCACATTACCAATACTGCACCAATCTGGGTGTTTGTTTTTGCATAGTGTAGAGCTTATCAGTGCATACATTTCGAATATAAGGGCATCACAATCGAAGCAGAACTTGCTATGCTATTAACAGAACACTAAACCCCACAGATTGACTCCAAGACATTTTCAGACAAAAAGTGTACAAGAAGTGTACAAGAAGTTGGTGAAAAAGTGTACAGAAAGTGTACAAAAAGTGTACAAAAAGTTGTTAAAAAAGTGTACAAAAAGTGTACAAAAAGTGTATAAAAAGTGTACAAAAAGCGGTCAAAAAGTGTACAAAAAGCGGTCAAAAAGTGTACAAAAAGCGGTCAAAAAGTGTACATTAAGTGTATAAAAAGTGTACAAAAAGTTGTTTAGAAAGTGTACAAAAAGCGGTCAAAAAGTGTACATTAAGTGTATAAAAAGTGTACAAAAAGTTGTTTAGAAAGTGTACAAAAAGCGGTCAAAAAGTGTACAAAAAGTGTACAAAAAGTGTACAAAAAGCGATCAAAAAGTGTACAAAAAGTACTGGTGAAAGTGTACAAAAGTAACAAAAGTGCGTGAGGTCAGAAGTGTACAAAGTAAGGAATTGTACAAAGCAGAAAGTAACAAAAGCGGCTGCTTCATCTAATTAAGATAAGCTTTGGGGCATCACCTGATAAGGATAAGGCTTTGGAATTTCACCTGATAAGGATAAGCTTTGGGGCTTCTATTATCAAGAGAAGCTTTTGAATTCCTTCTATAGATTAAGATAAGCTCTTGGGTCGCCCAAAATGCATTGGGCCACCCAAGCATTCCCTTGAATGGCCCAAATCGATTTGGGCCACCCAAATCATTTGGGATGTCCCAAAAATATTTGGGTGGCCCATAAGTAGTCTTGGGTGACCCAGACTGCCCATGGGTTGCCCCAAATAAATTCTACTGGCCACATAAGCTCTCAATTCAAGAACAGCTGGATGGCAGACTATAAGGGCATACAGTAGCTGTGTTTCTAAGGGTGTCCTGTATGCTATATATTAAAATGGCTTGCTGCTGTTGCTTTGGTATTGTTGTGTGCTTCCATGTCAAATGCTCAGTTATCACTTCAATTGGTGATCACCATACACTTTCCTATATATAAAGTTCACCAGGCAAACAGTATAGGAAACTACATAGAGCACAGAAAAAATTGTACTCAGGTTGGGCTGGGACATGTTCATTTGGGCCACCCATTGGGGTGTCCCATGGTCTCCCATGACTATTTTGGACCTCCCAAGTCGATTTGGGAAAGGACCACACTTTTGGGGCCTCTTAGGGCAGATTCCCAAACCCAGGGGTTAACCCTAAGAGGGGTACCCCAGGAGGGGTACCTGAAGTGCTCAGTCCGCGATTTTACGTTGATATCTGAAGGAAACCCCATGCAATCTCGCTCTCCGAATGAACTCCTGGGTTTGCATCTTTCTGTACAACTCGTATGTCCCATTGACTTGTGTCGGGTTTGCGGAGTGTTCATCTAACGAAGCCCTGTACGAAAACCCGCTGACTAAGTGACCATCTGACAATTTAGACAATTCGGTACTGGACTTGTTGGGACGAAGGGTAACCGAACCTCTTGCTTTAGCAGCAACGCAGACGGTAGCTTCTTATTATCTCTGAGGGTCATATTAAGCGTGTCTCTTGATTTCTATGTTTTAAGTCGCGCGGAGCAGTACATTTCTTGATGTTTCCGGCCTCACGTCTGTCTCGAAGGGTACAATGAACGCAGTTGTGACACGTGGAGGCTCATAGAACTCCGCCGTGCATACGCGGCGCTACTGTACTAACGCAATCTTGGCGCTGGGAAACTTTACGGCCCTGCAGAACGCCGCCCGCTCAGCGCCCTCGACAGCGACACATCGGCACGCTCAAGGACCCAAGCACCCGGACCTGTTTGGAGACAAGAACAGGATCAGGAACTAGGATACTACATCCAGCGCCACCCATTCATCTTCGATCCACTTGCTGGTCGCGCGCAAGGAGATTTCTGGTATATATATTCAGTATGTGGCACACGTAGAGGGAAATACATAAGTAACTAGGGAATCCGAGAGCGTACCTGAGTGAATTCGGTCTGCGCCAAGCTTTTCGTAGCATATGTACTACATAGCCAGATACAATTAGTCCTCAACGCGAAAAGAGTATGAAAGGCGTAAAAGAACACACCTAGTCAGCGTAGCAAGGTCCTCGACGGGGTTTCTCCGTTTGGCCTGGCTCCATGCCGAGCATGATCGAGTACAGTCGCGCCGAATGAACAGAAATAGATGTGATGTAGTCGGTAACCATCAGGACCTGCCGAGTCAAGCGGTAGTCGAAAAGCTTACACCAGCCGGATTCTATGACACGAACAGGAGCTCGGAAATATTGAGAGGTTATATGGAGCTTGCCGGACGGCAGGGTGTTGTTGACGAGGAAATCGAGCATCGACGCTTTCGAGCAATTCACTCCGCTACCAGACTTCCCGGAAAAAAGCACCGTGCTGCCAGTTTTCAATCAGATTGTGGGGATACCAACTTTCGTATCTTTGCTATGCTATCTTGTACAAACAAGAATTCATACAAGAATTCGCCGTTAACGAAAAGAAGAAGTGAACAGGCTGCGAAGAATGAGGCTCACACTCATTTTTAACTGCAAAGTATTCTTGAAAGCGAGACAAATGTTATATCTTAAAGATATATATACGTGCCGTGCCAAAACGTCGGTCCATTCTTGAAGAGTATCCAAGCAACCAGAGACTGACACGCAATCTTCAGACTTCTGCTCCAAGCCAGTACACATAGAAGAGGAGTTGGTTTCGGGAATCAGCAACGAGTCGCGTTTTGCCACAATTTTGAACTGCAAGTGTTGCGTGCCGCGCAACGGACTGCTGCCCCTCACCCTTTCTAAAAACTCGCGTTAAAATGGATTTAATGTGATGAAATAGGGAGATTACGCGAACCGCTTCTTATCCCAAGCTGGAAGCGCGCGCATCTCAGGCGACATGCATTTTTATAACGAGTTTCTGAATCCGAGGAACGCACGCACTAGTAGGTGCCGGCCGTATTGACGACACACAGCGCTCCCTTATCTTTCGCCGAAGCCCTGCACTCCGGCACAGGTGTACTTCTCTCATACTTACACATCCAGTCGCACGAAGGCAACAGCAGCGTGAGCACACCGCCAAAGCACGCTCGTCTCTTTTCTCCGCGCATCCCTCTTCTATATCGCCTGCCGGTCCGCCCTCGCCCGTCCGCAAACGCAGCTTCGAACATAGGTTTTACCCGGTCAGGGAGCTCGTCGCCACCTTTCTTGTCTGCGCCCGCATCCCGGCGGTCCATTTTCCAACTCGGCGACAATGACTTGCGAGGCCCGCGGGGTGCACGTTGCCATTTGGTGATGGCCGCGCTCTGCGAAACCAATCGACTAAGTACACGGATCAAAGAAGTAAACCGACCGGGAGGCGACGTACCGCCCGCCCGTAAGAAAGCATCCTCCTCGCGCTGCGTCCCCGCATGAGACGAGCCCTTCTTCGCAAGGTGCACAGGTGCGTCGCGATGCCGACAGTGCCATCCGATAGCATAGCTGGACCAAACTGTCCATCGGCGAGTCGGCAGACAAAACCCAAAGCGCTCACAGTTCCGCACACACGATGTCTGCGCGCCGATAGTAGTCGACGACGTCGCTCCAAGCCGCCCGCGCAAACTCGCCGAATCTGGACAACCGTTCCACTCTGCTTCTGCATTGCATTTTGGGGTTCGGCAGACAATAGCGTCGAAGTGCTATCCACCCGCATGCGCTGCGCTGTCCGCACTGTCTAGGAGATCCGCGCATCCTAAAAAGAGCGCGCCTCGATAGAGAAGGACTGTGCAAAGCGCATGTCGAAGCTCGCGAAGCAGCTGTTAGGAAGATATCGCTATATCCCGTGAACCAGCGAGGGGCGCACTTGAGTAGACCGCGCAGTCACGGGCCATCCACGCCACGTAGAACGGAGGCCTGCGTGCAGGCCGCTCCGCGCGTCGCACTCGCAGCCCCCCAAGCTTCTCGTAAGGCCGTATCGCACCTCCAGCAGCCGCCCGCGCACCGTCTTATAAACGTCCTGAGCAGCTTCTAGGGCAAGTGTGCCCCGCGCTCATGCGCCCTCGTCTACACCTTCCTGGACGCGGAAGCCTGCATCGCCCCACAGGAGGGGCGGCAGCAGCAAAATGGGCTCTCCTCCCATAGTGTCCACACTACAGATTCTCTTATTACAGAGCCTTCCTGCGCTGTTCTTCCGACGCCGAGTGCGTGCCTGTACGCCGACGCTCTTGTCCATAATGGGCGGCACCGTCTGCGCGAGGTATGGGGCAGAGCGCGCATTGCGGAAGCACGCGTCGTGGTCGTGTTCATGCTGCGCGTGGGGGGCATGCCATGCTGGGTCGCATAAGTACGGTAGGAAGAAAAGAAAAAGTAGAGGGACTCAGCGCACGCGCGAATTCGCAGCGCTCGTGTCCCTGGATTGTCTTCCAGCATGGCGGGCTCCGTCTCTTCCTGTTTTTCATCTGTGTGTGCGTGCATGTAAGTAAGCCAGGCCGCCACCCGATATCATCTAGCGTTGTTTGCGCCTCCTCGTCATGTGTACAGCGGAGCAGTGTCGGTCGCATCTCCAAAGACCCGGGGTTATCCGCCGTGGACATTATGTAACATTTATTTGCACGTATTTGTCGAATTGTAACGTAGGTTAGCAAAACCAAAGTGCATAGTAAAATCTACATGGGTAGACATGTCGGGGTGTGCGCTGCATGGCAAAATAGATTTTGTAGTGAGAAAGCTGAAATTTAATTTTGTGTTACGCATTCTAAGTGCTCTATGGCGCATACTCGCGTCTTACATATCATCAGCCTTCAAGCGTTCGCGACTAGTATTCTAACCTGCAAGAACCCGCCCCCTTGAACCCATTCCGCAACACTCCGCGTTTTCCGACGCCGGTCCTTCTCAACAACAACTCTCGTGTGCCATGGAAAGAACGGAATTCAGCATTGCAGCAGGAGCGTGCACAGGCACCATCCAACGCTTCCTGTGGATGCGCAGGATCACGCGCTGTTGTCGCTCAGCGCAGATGCGATAGACTAGATGCGCATAGCCGTGTGTTTTTACGTGCAATCGTAACTGGCGCCCTCTATTCAAAGGCGCCGTTTCGTGGACGAACGTCCATCTTGCCATTTTCCGTCTCTTGCATGGCGGCCACGCTCTCCTTGCATTTCTCTCACGCGATAATATCAGTCTCCGAAACGTCGAAGCAAATAATACCCACTTAGAAGACATGTATTGCGCGACTGCAACAGAGGTTCTATTGGGGCAAGGCAGCAGCTATACAGCTTATTGCGCGACGCACCGCATCATCATGCTCTTCTTCAGCGCGGATCTGATGTATTTTGGTAGGCTAGAGGATGACTACGAGGAATACCAGACACATTTGAAGGAACTGCAGGCCGCCAGGGTTGTCCTGGAGTGTCTTGGCTTCTACGCGGATGGCGATGACGTGCGCTGTTTGTTACTCGAGGATTGCGGCGAATTCATCGACGAGTGCCTGGGTAGCCCCGCACCCAGCTATGAAAGGCACCGGGACGGCGGGGCGGACGGCGGTGCCTGAGCAACTTGCAGACATACGATAGCAAGAATGCTCGTCGGCGTAGGTAAAGTGAAAGTAGGCTGCGTATATCGTGTAGAAAGCTCGCCAGCGGTAGTCTAAAAAGTAGCGGACCAAAAAGGGACGCGAGAATGGTCGGGGTGAGACCAGAGGACGTTGGATGTGCAAGAAGACGGGTGAGCAGATCGACGAGAGTGAGCAGGGGGCGGGTACAGAAATCGCTTTTGCTGAAATTGCTTGGATGCTCAAGCTCGCGCCAGCGTAAATGGGTCGCCAAGGGACGAGCCTGAGCTGCTCGATGCCAGAGACGACACGCACAGACTCCATCGCAACAGCGCCGAGGACATGTGGCCCAGCAAAGCGCGCCTCCTTCCGAAAATCACGAGCACGCAGGAAAGAGATAATTAATGGGCGTACGGCGGGAAAGTCGATGTCATGGGCAGCGTTAGAGAAACAAGAATCGCTGGGTGGAACAAGGGCCGGTTCTCGACGTAGTCGTTATCCAACGAGCGCGTCGATGATGAGCGGTAACACATCGGCGAGCGCCATGGCGGCAGCGTTGCGCACGATCATGCGCACGACAGCACCTATGCGCACGACAGCACCTATGCGCACGACAGCACCTGCAGCATTGTCGCGCGCGTTGTACTTGGCCGGAGTAGAGTTGGGCGAAATGAAAAAGGTGCGGGTGCAGCGCAGTGAGGAAGGGGTGGAATTGCGGGGAGATCGCGCACGCTGTGTTCAACAATCAGACAGGCAGCGAAGGCAGCATTGTTGTCAATTTCTGCGTCTTCACCGAGAACTGTCGAAAGAATAGGTCGATGTCCTCCTTCACGCCCGAGATGATGACCACGGCCCAAGCAGACTCTCTGGCGCGCTCTTGCGGATGTCTTCGGAGTAGTGAGCCAGCAGTCCGAAGAGCTCGAGCGCCGACCGAGGAAAGTAGCGGCCTGTGCTCGTGCACGTGTCGGGCGCAATCTCTTTTCGACTGCGATGGCAAAGTTGACCTAGGCATGTTCTCAACGTCGAGAGACTGCGCATGGCCGACGTCAACGTTGCCAGACAGCTCGCAGCTCTCGAAAGTGATGGGAGACGATGCGTCCGCGTCCGCCGAGAAAACCTGAGCAGTCTGACTGCAGAAGTTTCATTAGCATCTCCGGAAAGATATAGTGCGAAAAAGTGCGACTCACAGAGGTAATATTCGCCATGCTCATCCTGACCGAGGCTGTTGATGAGAGCCGGGACGACCTTCGAAAGATACGGCGCGAAGTCCTTGCCGAGCTACAAATCTCATCGCACCGAAGAAGAGGAAGCTGATTTTGCGAAGACGAGCGTTCGGAGACCGCCGAGCTAGCGAAAGTCTGCATTACCATGTCCGGGAAGTGAGATCGTAAAGCGTCCGCACCGGCAGCCTCCGCGAACGTTCGTACTGCATTCATCGTAAATCCACGCAAATTGGATTCAGAACCCTCGCCGAAGAGCTGGAGGAAGAGGCTGATGCGTTGAAGGATGTTAGGGAAATATGGGAGGGACACCGCATGAGTGGTCCCAATCTTATTGGTGACGACGGCCTTGAGCTTGACGGGAGCAGTGTCGGGAAGTCCGGAGAAGCCTGCAACAGAAGCTGTAGGTAAATCTTAGATGGTTCCGGGATCGTCGAGAAGCGGATTGACCGCAGTAAACGCTGTGCGCTCGGTCACGACATGTCCTGGTGGATGTCTTCATGGGGAGCCGCGAAGACCTGAGAGGACGGCAGAGAGGGAGATTATAGCAGGAAATAGGTTCTGGAACACGCGCACTTCGGCTACTCTTCCGCACCTATATATAGTGCTATCACGTCGAGCGCGCGGACGGCGGTAAGGAGCTCATCTGCCCTCCGCGGGTCCTGGAAGGGGTTCTTGAAGACGGCGAGCAAAGCATGAATATGCTCCTGGAAGCCCTCGATGATGCCTTCGAGCACGGTAAATAGGAGAAATGCGAAGTGCTCGCAGTCTATGATCTGCCGGGATGTACATCAGCGGTTGGTGAGTTGGAGGTCGAGCCGCTGCTTGAAATTCGTCTCCATGAAGGCGATCGCGGCAATTACACGCGGCGCAAAGAGGTGGAAGATCTTGAAGGTCTTGGTCAGCGTGATAACGGGGAGGATCTGCTTGAGCTGATCGCGCCTGGACTGAGGCACGTTGAACTAGAGTTCGCCAGACTTGTGCGCGACGCGCTTTCGAAGCTTGGCGGCAAATGTCTTCATCGGGCGGGCTGGCGACGATGTGAGTGGGGGTGGGTGTGTGCCAAATTCTTGGAGTAGTAATCGTTGAGCTGAGTAATGGCCGCCTTGAGAGTGACAAAATCGGCGGACAAGAGGTGCTGCAGCGGGTGTGCGGCTGCACTGTTCACGACTAGAGGATAAGCGCCTTGATGTTGTCGCTCGCATTCAAAAGATTTCACCACCTACCTAGTTTTCTTCCCTCTCGCTCGTCCTACCACGCATTCGTCTGCGTAAGAACCGGTCCATCCAGTAGCACGATGCGAAGAGGCCGAGTCGTCGTTGCTCCTTCAAATCCGTGTACTTCTAGTTACAGTCTGTAGTTCATATCAGCAAAGTGACGATTCGAAAGTAGATTAGTTGCTTACCGTCGATTAAGTCCGCCAACTTACAGTTGAGCCCTCACCGCAATGTCGACACTATCAATGTGGAAGACGACAAGCTATGTTTGTTGTTATTTGTTCGTTCCATATTGGTGTTTGGCTTCATCGCCTCTGCAAGCATTTGAGCTCGTCCTTTTCACGATTTGGTTCGACGGTTGTCAGAGGTGAATTTGAGCGTAATCTTCATGTCACTATTTTTGTTGGCTTGCAAAGAATGCGCAATGAGCTCGCCAAACTTGTCCACCGCCCAGTCTTCAAGCATATTCCACCATTTTCTGTCTAGGTCGACTGGGTACCGCCGACAATATCTACGCACTGTCTATCGCCGTCAAGGCCTTTGATATCCGGAATGATCCAACTCTGCTTTCATTGAGCCATGAACTCGTCAAAGCTGCTAATCCTATGGACGCCGAGCGCGTCGATCAAAGCCTATGTCTCGCTGTCGACAAGAGTAACACATTCGTACACAAACGTATGCGAGACTTTCTGTGCACATCAAGGAGCTTTCCGGCGATCTTGGGCTTAATACCGCGGACTTGTACATTATCAATATTGTCAAGAAGACGCAGAAGGGCTGCGTGGATGAGCCCAACTTCCTCTTTTCTGAACGGAGCAGCGGCTTCGACTGCAGTATCGCGCACGCATACGCTTTTGACCGCAAGTAAGTGGCGCTATCGAAGACACAGGGAGACGTTCTCTCGCGTCGCCGGAACGACCTGCGCTGAGCGACAACACGTGACCCCGAAAGGTCGACTGCGAGCACTGCGCTGAATCTAGAACTAGTAGAAGGCAAGCGACGATGGAACCACGGCGTCTGTTGGATCATCATGCAGGATGACGTCGTCCCGACTAAGCTCGATGTTGTACTCCGGCCAAAATAGCTTGTCGGTGGCCTCGCAGTGCGCTGGAATTCACTCAGGTACTCTTTCATATGATTACCACATACTAAATCTATGTTTATTCTAGCAATCTTTGCTTGCACGACTTGCTCGCATTCTGCATTTCCTTCGGGACGATCACCGCGTTTCTCAAACTTGGTGCCGGCGAGGTGCGGCAAAGGCGCTCCAGAATGTCAGATGGCGGGGCGGGGCTGCTGCCTGGGCCGTCCGGGGTGTTCGAGTTGAAGGCCCGGTTGCGGTGAGTGGATCTCTCTTCCTCAAGAAAATGTGCTCATCCAGGTCGCTTTCTGCTGCATCGCGATCCTCGACTCCAAATTCTGATGTGATACGGATTTGAAATTTGAATCTAATAAATTAGACTAACAATGGTTTCTGACGCAGTGCGCTAATAATAAATATACGACTTATCTAATTCGTTAATGGAAGAGTAAGAGTGTCTAATAGAGATAGTAAATGCCCTTATACAAGCCTACGGCTTTCGTCGAGCGGCACTTCGTCAAGACTCGGAATACACATCAGCAAGTCTAGTATTTGGGTGAGTATAAGATGTACACAGGCTTTAGAGCAGACAACTCACCTATAAATTGGGCCTGGGTCATATTGTCCCTCTCGGCCTTCCCTGAAAAGTGTCAGACAGTGCTTGTCGACCTCTGGGACACTAAATGCGCGATCTTTGGGGAGTTCCGTGTCTCCGAAAGCAAGAGTCATCCAAGCGAAGGTGCGCCTGAGAGAGTTCTTGTCCAAAGCGATCGCCCGTGACATGTAAAGAATGTTGTCCCGGTCCTTTGAATTCCGGTATACATGAATAGTTTGGTCATATGTGGACAGCATAGCACAATCCGCATTGTTCGCCATCAATTGAGCCCAGACCTTGATGGGAAAAAAAAATCAGTTTCACTCCTTTTCATCACCTTAGGACCTGACATACCTGTGTCAGAATCCTGGTAACCGCATCGACCGTCGAGTCTTCTTTTTTGGGCCACACGAATGGAACAACCACGGCTTTTCCTGACTTGTACCGTTTCCTCAGAAGCTTGTCAAATGTGTTTCCCAGAGCATTTGGGGTCTTCATCTCTATGGTTAACATGGTTTTCCCTTTTTTTTTAAAGACTGTCCATTCTCCTTTTACGAGTATTCCATCGGGTATGACCCCCTTTTCTCCAGAAGACGAAGCTAGGTAAGGTGTGATAGCCAATGGGTCCTTCCCAGTAGAAACTGTGTTTTTATCTTTGCAGTAGTGCAGTGCTGACAATGCAGGACGAGCGAGCACAGTGTTAAACCAATCCCTCGAGTCCTGTTCGCTGTTGATAACAGGAGGCAGAAATGTATGTGCTGTGGTGTACTTTGGATCAACATGTGCAAGCCACATCTTTGTGCTGTCGTCTCCAGTGTCCAATTTTTTCTTCTTTGCAATTTGTTGTGCATGCCCCATGATATCTTTCTCAACAAGATTAGGAATATATGCGATACCGTGAAGCCTATGTTTTTTTACTGTCGAGAGTTCTTTCTTCGACACGGCTTTTGTCCCTGCTGCAGTGCCGGTATTCCTCATTGGAGGGACAATAGGATTTTCTCCTAAGTCTAGATAGTAATCAAGGAATTTTGACTTGAAGAGTGCCATGGTTGGGGTAAGATGAGGCTGATGGTAGAAGACTCTACGAGGAATATGTTTATATACCATAGCTACTGTATGATCCGCTTGGCAGATGATACTTGAAGCACAACGAAACGAGAACAAAATTTCGTCTTCGTATCCAAGAATGATGGCTGGGCGAGAACATTAGGGGAAACGTATTCTGGTGAAACGTAGACACTACATTTAAAATTGAAGAGTTTCGTGTATCTAATGTTTCAAGGAACCATAAGTTATATGTAGTCCATGGAGAGGTCTGAGGAACTGATATATCTATCTTAGCCGCTTATGTCTCATTCCCGAAGAATGGATACACCCTTGATGGTCAGAGCATATCGAGGAATGTTGAGTCAATTATTTCCAGTAATCAAAACGGGTATTAGAGGCGAAATTATGGAAACACATGGCTGAAACTGCTTCCAACCCCATTTAACGCTCACCGAAAGACTGTTTGACGGTATCTAAAGCATATCATATGTAATGGAGGGATCTTTTCCATCGTGGACTTTCACCACGTGTTTTGTATGTGATTGTGACTGGTACACTTTATTTAAAGGCGCCGTTTCGCAACTGAACGTCCAAGTTATCATTTGCATTCTGCATGGCAGCGAAGCTCTCCCTGCATTTCTCTCACGCACTCAATTTGGATCCCGACGACATCCATGATATCAGCCTACAGAATGTCGATGCTAATATCGCGCACGCGGAAGACTTGTACCGTGCGACTGTAACGGAGGTTCTGTTAGAGTGGGATAGCTATACATACTACCGCGCGACACTTGCCTCTCATTCGACGCGCCGTACAGTCATGCTCATCTTCTGCACGGCTTTACCTTATATTGGCACTCTCATGGAGGAGTACGAGGATTATCAGGCGCGTCTCAAGGCTCTACAAAATGCTCAGGTCATTCCGGAGTGTCTTGGCTTCTACGAGGGCGAGGATGCGGAAGGCGACGACGTGCGCTGCGTGCTGTTCGAGGATTGCGGCAATTATGTCGACGACGATATCAGTGATCTGTCTCAGGACCAGAAGTGTGTGCTTTTTTCGCAGTTGTGTCCTCATAACCATGGCCTAACCAGCATCCTTTCTGTTTGTAAAGAGTCGAGTTAATGAACGTTTTCACAAAAGTGCACCGCCTGGGCTTCGATTTCGCCGACATCTCCAAGTACAATGTCCTCCTAAACGAAGCGGGTGCGTTCCGACTTATCAATATATCCTTCGACGACCTCTGCAAACACAACTGTCAATGGAAGGGCGACTGGAAAGAATACGCAGGGAAGGTGTGCCCAGTTACCAATACCTTGAAGTGCCAATCAATGTATACGTGGTCTAGACTCATAGACTTCTGGCGCCCAGGTACATTACTTATAAATAGCTATACAAAACCGACATCTCTAGCTTACCTCCCACCATCGCGACAGATTATCCGAACGTCAGGATCTACGACTGGGAAGAACGCATCCAGAATCCTGACGACCCGGAGTACCCGCGCCAGAAGGTCATAAAGGCGCTCCTCCCGCGACTCTACTACGATCACCCCGTTAACAAGGACATCCTGCTCGCGTGGCTGAAGAAGGCAAAGAAAGAGAACGTCGGTGGTGTGAATGGACCGTCTGTCGAGGATTACAAGACGAACATACCGTATTTTCCGGTCACGCTGGACAAGGTCTTGACGCGGAAGACGTTGGGACACGAGGATGTGTATACGCGGCGTGATGGCTGGGATGACGTTGAGGAGGACTCTCTGGAGGACTCGGAGTGAGCAGGGAGACGACCAGGGATGATATTTAAATATCTGGTTTACCGCAAGTATATCGGAATATACAGATGTGAGAATCCCTTCGCGAAGATTTCTGCGAACGTTTTGTATACCGTTTTCTTTACGCTAGATATTCTAGCGTGAGATTTGAAAACCAATTGCTGAATTTATTTATTTATCTTGGAGTCCACAGGGAGAAGCATAAAACTACCAATCAAATAAGTGCCCTACGGAAGTGAAGTACCGTACAGATGCGATGACTCGGATTGAATGCAAAACACGCGGCTATGCGCGTTCAATCTATTGCATCTGCATCCGAGCGACAGTGCGCGATCCGTTGACTGTGAGGGCATCTGCTGAATCAGCATACTGGGTGACGTCATCCAGACCGACAGCACGACGAGGAGGCGCAAACAACGGCGGACTCAGTTTTGCTGATGATGGACAAGACGCTTCGAATTTGCGTGTGCGCCGAGTCCCTCTATTTTTCCTTTTCTTTCTACCGCACTCATGCGCCATAGCATGGCACAGCAGCGATGCCCGACATGGCGAACACCTTGGCAACCAAGGTATGCGCTCTGCGCCAAACCTCGCGCTGACGACCATACCCACCACGGACAAGGGTGCCAATGCGCTTGACAACGGATGAACAGCGCAGGAAGGGACCATCGAAAACAATGCGATGAGAGAATTTGGAAGGCGGACACACTGGGAAGGGCCATCTGCGGGGCGAGCGAGCGCGAGAAGAAGCAGTGCGTGCGCCCTCCGAACGCAAAACACCGTCCGTCTCCTAGTACGTGCGCATCATCTGCGCGGCACCGCTCGACGGCGACAGGGCCGTCTCATAGCATCGGCATCGACGGGTCGCACGATGGCTCGCGCACCAACGGCGTGCCGCGGGGTTCCCCGCCCGCGTCTGCGGCAGGTGCGTTGGCTCGTCTAGGGGCCGACGTAGATTCTTCGGGCGAAGCGCATGCTCATGCGAGGTCTGGCCGGTACGCGGCGCTCCAGCGGCCGAACCATCGCGGTGAGCTCTGCTTTTCGAGAAGAGTAGCACGAAGCGACGGCTGATGCGTATAAGCAGCGACGGTCCAGACGCCGGGAGCGCGCAGCATATCTATCCAATCAACGTAATCATTCTCGATCCTGCGCGGCGGGAAGCCGGATCGGAGAGCGAAGCAGCGCGTCGATGACTCTGCGGCACTGCGTGACTTACCTTGAGGTGCGTTCTCGGCTGCTCTAGTGGCTCCTTTGTGGTTCAACGTACTAACGATAACATTTCTCTCGATGGCGGGTATACATACTGCGCGGCTGTCTCTTCTCGTGCGACCCGCCCGCCCGCACCCCACACAATTCTCTAGTTGGCCGGCCTTCGCGTCTCGAACTCGCCGCCCGCGCCTCAGAATGAGGCATTCAGTGCTAGGCGTCCCGGCGCACCTCTGCACCCCACGAAGGGCGCCCGTCGCACGCCGCGCCTAGCGCAAGGAGGAGGCATTCGAGCGCGTGGGTGCGCCGCCTCTCGGCCGTTTCATTCCCTGGTTCTTTTTCCCAGCCGGCTGGCGTTTCACGGAGCGCGGACACGTACATCATCTTGTGGAAGACGCGGCGAGCGAGCGAGCGAGCGAGGCGTCAAAATGAGCTTGCTCTTATTCGGTGCGATGAGGCGTGTTTCTCGGCGAGGAGTTCGCGCCGTGTCTCCCGACAGTCGTTTTGGCTCTCATCAACAGTCTCTATCGGGATGAGCACGGCGAATGTGACCTCTGTGAGTCGCACTTTTTCGTCCTTATTCTTTCCGGAGATGCTGACGAACATTCTGCAGTCACTTCCAGTGAGGCTGCTCAGCTCTTCTCGGCGGGCGTGTCCGCATCGACTCCCATCACTGTCGAGAGCTGTAATCTGTCTGGAAACGTTGACATCGACCGTGTGCAGTCGCTCAACGCGGAGAATATGCTCGAGTTCAACTCTGTCATTACAGTCGAACGGAGATTGAGGTCGACTTGTTCGCAAGCGCAAGCCGCCACTTTCCTGCCGTTCGTGGAACAGTCGGCACTTGAGCTCTTTGGACTGCTGACACACTACTCCAAGGATACTCGCAAGAGCGCGCCGGGAGTCTGCTTGGGCTGTGGTCATAATCTCGGGCGTGAAGACCTATTCGATCTACAGTTCTCGGATGAAGATGCGGATGTTGACAACAATGCCGATTTCGGTGCCAGCCTCTATTTTGCCCAACTCTGTTCCGGCCAAGTACAACACTCGCGACAATGCTGCCGGTGCTGTCGTGCGCATGATCGTGCGCAACGCTGCCGTCATATCATTCGTTGATATGTTACCGCCCATCATCGGCGCGCTGCCGTTGAATACCTCGAGAACCGGCCCAAGTTCCACCCGCTGTTCCTCTTGTTTTGCATGCGGCCTCGCGTGCTCATCCAGGACGAAGAGGCGCAGGTTGACGAAGCGATTCTTGTTTTTCTAACACTGCCCTTGACATTGATCCTCCCGCCGTACGCCGATTGAATATCTCTCTCCTGCGTGTCCGCAACGTCCGGAAGCCTCCTGCTCACTCTTGTCTGTTTTCTCACCCGTCTTCTTGCACATTCGACGCCCTCTGGTTTCATTTCACCCACTCTCGCGTCCCTTTTCGGTCGTTATTATTTGGACTACCGGTGACGAGCTTTCTACATACGCAGCCTACCTACGGACCACCCACGCCGGCGAGCATCCCTTGCTATCGTATGTGCGTCTGCAAGTTGTTTGAAGCGCTTGCTTCGCATTTCCGGTCACCAGAATGACGGCCTGTGACGCATAGCGTCTAGACGACGTCTCCAAGATTGGGGTTTGAGTCGACAGTCTTACGTTTTTCGTGCTACTAAGCCTTCCTCTTAAACTCTCCGTTGAGGGCTGCTCTGTTTCGACCAACTGAAGTCTGGTAGACGTTAAGATGGTCTCGACCTCCAAATTAGTCACAGGATAGAAGTTATAGCTACGTATCAGAGCGCTTCGCGCCTCAGTAGTGAACGTGCTATGGCGATGCACCATTACATGTAATGTCTTTACACGTACGCGACCTACACAGTATCGAAGCAGCAAACTTCGAAACACAATCGGGAGAGAGCGATCACCAATATGACTATATATAAACCTCGAGACTCATATCACAGACACATAACAGACTCGAACTTCCGAAAATCTTACATAAGAACGCGATATGGTTAGATAAAAGAACGTGTGTGCTCGTGAACGTCTTCTTTACCTTCATCACCATGCTAGAGCAGAATCTGACCATCTCCCTCAAGAAATATCCTTATCCTAATGAGGAGACGGACTACACATTCCTCAATACAATCGCAGAAGCTCCTCCGGGCTCCATTCACATGGATATTTCAACAATCCTTAGCAGGACACGCGATATGGAATATACCGTTTATCGCGCTCCTCTTGGAGACCAATGCGTCATAGTCAAACTCTATGTCGGCGAAGATGCAATGACTGATCTCGAAAAAGCAGCAGAGAATTATAAAAAGTACCACGAGTTTCAAGGTATCTTATTCCCCCACCTGCATGGAGTATTCAAAGGAGAGAGCGAACAGGGTACCGAAGCTGGTTGCTTGGTTCTCGAGGACTGCGGAAGCCCGTTTGAGAGAGAACTCCGTCTGCTGCCTCTCGATCTAAAGTGAGTTATCGCGAGTTCTGCATTCTGCGAATGTTCACAAATTACTGTATCACTTTACAGAGAACAGATTTTTGAGAAGATCGTGATCATGCACGACCACGGCTTTAAAATGAGCGACTACGATGAGGATGAGGTTGTATTTAAAAGAGACGAGTTCCGATTTCTCGGCGTGAAGAGCATCGTCGAGCACGAGTGCACCTCTCCGGACCGCCACTGGCGCATAGACAAAGACGGCCCTCCACCTGATAATCTGTCGTGCCCAGGATTGCGGGGTTACGCGTCAAACTTTGTCGTCGGGTATGAGTGTGAGTGTCTCTCATAAAATAACGCATGACTTCTCTATTTACCTGGCACGATCGTCAGTTTGTCCGAGTGTCAGGATAGGCAGCGTTAGATACGATTTGGTCGACGATCATAAGGACCTGCCGAGTCAAGCGATAGTTGACAAGCTTACACCTGCGGAATTCCATGACACAAACAGGAACTCGGAAATACTGAGAGATTATATGGAGCTTGCAGGGCGGCAGGGTGTTATTGACGAGCAATCGAGCATAGATGCTTTCAAGCAATCCACTCCGCTACCAGGCTTCCCGGATAAAGCGCGCCACGCTGCCACGTTCTAACAGAATTGAGGAGACACTGACTTTCGTATCTTTGCTATGTTGTCCTGTATAAGAGCTTGCCGGTAACGAAGAGAAGGGAACGGAATGAAATTGTGAAAGACTGATTAGGAAGATTGCCATCCATATGACACGTGTTGAACCTATACATAAGCCTCGAGACTGTCGTATCATAGACACATAATAGATTCGAACTTCCTACAAGCCATAATGACCACATTGACCGTTACCATCCGGGAAAACGTCCAGCACAATGGCCCGTCTAATCTTGTTCTGCATGCTTCCGGTCCCGAGTTTGTGCTTGGTGGCATGGAAATCATCGTGAACGAAATGATATTCACACACGCACACTCCACCGTTTATCGTGCCTCCATTTCTGGACCAGGAAATATCGTACTCAAGCTTTGTTTCGAGGAAGAGCATCTTGATGATCTGAAAAAGGAGGCCGAAAACTACCAGACCGTCTTGCAAGGCCTTCGAGGTAGTGTCGTCCCCGAGTTTTACGGTTTCTACATGGGGCAAGACGCGGACAATCGTCCTATAGGCTGCATCGTTCTCGAGGACTGCGGGGAAAGTGTGGAAGACATGTTCTGTACGCTTGAAATCAAAGACAAGTAAGTACAACGCTATCATACTATTTGCCTTCACCATCCCATGTCATTATATTCATCCATTGCACCTGGTATAGAATGGGTATCCTCGATAAGCTTGGAAAAATGCATATGCAGAACCTACATCCAGTCGATTTCGCGGAGCGTAATGTAGTTCATCGTGATGGCCAGTATCGCTTGATAGATTTCCACGGCCTCAAGGATCATAGATGCGAATTCGATGGCAATTGGCACGAGCAAGACTCGCGGCCCATCAAGTTTCCGTGCAGGGTGTTGCACGAAATTGGCATAGAAGAATTTGTTCTCTGGAAGCATAGTAAGTATATATATATGCACTGTGCTTGCGAGATACTCACTTGCTTTTCTGCGCAGAAAGTCTCACGCCATTAGTCACGGTCGCAGGGTACAGTGTTTATGAGATCGAAGATTACCCATCTCAAGATATGATCGACAAGCTCACTCCGGAGGGATTTTACAGTATACCAACAAATCAGAAATGGTTGTGCGAGTGGTTGAGGAAAGCTAAAGTAATCATGGACGAAGATAAGGATAGGGAGGAGTTGTCCTGGACCGTCGAGGAACTTACGCACATCGAACCCATGCCGAAGTTTACAAGTCCTTGAGCCCAGTCCGGCGAACTGATATACACTCATCGAAGATATAGATGTAGTCTACAATATTTGTAAGAAAAAAAAGCAGCCCGTTGAAAACGAGGCGATACATTAGTTCTGGAAAACTTACAGAAACGTCAGCTTCGCACTTTCCGATTTACACCGGTCATGGCATTCGACATAAAAAAGCCTCGAAGCATAAGCACGTTTTGTTATTGTTAGATATCGTGCATATTGGATTGTCGCTAACTTTTGTGTCTTATGTACCATAGCCATACTGATTATCATAGTCCTGGAATATGAGCAGCCTTTCAGGTTAATCAGAATTTGGATGCTCGCAGTTGGTCCGATATCTACTGTCTGAGATATAAAGGAGATCGTGAGCACAGCTATCTTCACGGGCAAGCACTTTATTATTCACCGTACATCTATCGCAAACTAAGTAACTATATCCTATTCTTAGGGAAGAATATCTCGCTACCAGACTGTTTTGTTAAACCCGCATTTTTCGTCCGCTGCTGCGCACCCGCGTCGTCTAGACGCTCGGCACTCAGAACAGTCCGGGAAGGAGCTGCACGGACGTTGCGAAGCAGCCCGGGTGCACGAGGTGCGCCGCGCGACACACGATGCTGTACAGTTTTTCGTGTTCAGATTTTCTGTCCGACCGACGGATAGAGCACACATGGAAGGAGGCGGATTTTTTTTTTCAAAGTTGTATTATACGAAGGAGCGAATTTGCGCAATCGGCACAGTAACTTGCTCACCCGGAAGACCATGCCTACACAAATTTTCAAAGCCATAGTACACGTCAGGATAGGTGACAATGCTTCCTTCACACCCATGCGCCTCTGCACACCTCTGTCGACTATATCCGCGAACGTCTTCGCCGCGCCGTTCAGGAGTCGAACGCGGGAGGTAGTTGAGCAGGCCTTTGACCTCGCGCAGCTTGAGCTTCGCACCGCACTTGACCCAGGGCTCCTTCGTAAGACTATAGTACTCCTGTTGAGATTGATGGCGTTGAGCGCCTCGCGCCCGGGATGCTGCATCTGTGGTTGAGAACGATCCTCTTTTGTAAACGAGTTCGCGGCAATATCTGCATTCGCGTTGAATAATCTGGCCCTCCTTGCTGCAGAGTACGGACAGCACGCCTGCGCGGATGGAGGCCTCGGTAGCGCGCTCGTTGAACGTGGCGATTTTCCAGATGAGCCCATTATTGTCGCCGTCGAGACAGTCGGCGCGGTGAACATGCCCAAGGTAGTCGCGCATCGTGCAGGATTACGTCATCCTGACTGAGTTTCAACCTAGCAGATCCCGCTCAGCACCCCTCCTCCATACGCTCGTATGGCCAGCGAGTTGCAGATCAGATTTTCTAAAGACGAATCCGCCACTCTCACCGGCTCAAACCACAATCCGACCGGCGGAACACTGGTCGCAGATCAGCTTACTACGCTTCCAAGTAAAGATGAATATAAGGAGATCGTTTACCGATGGCAGAAACATCAACCTCAGGGTGTGCTTTGGAAGGAAGGACATCGAAGATCTCGCACGGATAGATGAAGAATATCGTGGACTTCCTCGCCGGGAAGAGCTCGAGGGTACAGTCATTCCTACCTACCTTGGATTCTACTCCGGGAAAGACGAAAGACTGGGTGAAATCGGCTGTATCGTAATGGAGGATTGCGGCGAAAACATAGGCACCACGGAAACGTTACCTCTTGGAATTCAGTAGGCACTCATTTCTTGAGATATGAAGTACGGTTTCCTTAGCAATGCTGATATCACTGCCAAATTAATTCCAGGGAAAAGTTATGCGGCCTACTCAAAGCGCTGCATGACTTCAGGCTTCATCATGTCGATTTCTCGACGCACAAAGTCGTTGAGCGTGATGGAAAATATCGCATAATCGGTTATGATAGTCTAGAGCAACGCGATTGTCAGTGGGATGGGAACTGGCATATAGGCGAAGAGATCCCCGATATTGACGAGTTCAACTGCAATAGCCTCCATGCAGTGGGTGAAAAGTTACGCATCTGGAAGCCAGGTGCGTATAATGTATTTCGAAGAGATGTTTTAACCAAGTTCCTGACCCGCAGTCTACGTTCCGAGTGTCATGATAGGCGGACGAGAGTTCGAGAACGACGATGATTTCTTCCCCGAGCAAAGGGTCATCGACGCACTCTTGCAAAATGTGGATACACATCATTATACAAGTATACGCAAATACATAAGATGGCTGATGACAGCTAAGGAAGAGGGGGTGTGGAAAGCGATGAGAGTATCGCCGAGTACAAGAAATCAGCTCCAACGCCTTAAGCGCCCTGATGCAACTTGATAGTTACCATGTAGTCGAGCCAATGTCGAGATACTAAAGAAGAGAAGACTCTTTCTCAATTCAATACAATTGTATTGCAATATAGATGAAAAGTAAGCGGCCGCTGCAGTCATGTGTGCCAGCTGGCGCCGTTCAACTGCGACTTGTGTCTTCGTAATTTTAATTACTACAAGTTCAGTTTTTACACAGTTGAGAAAGCGGCATCGATAGCGCCTCCGAAACCCTGCCTTTATCATCTATGAATTATTCAAGGGACCTTTGGCTTTTTAATACGCTCCAAAAGCTCCCGCACAGTCTTCCCCGCTTCGTCTTCATCGTCTATTGCGATCCTGACCTTTTTAAGCCAGTCGCTCACACTGGGTGAATGAGCCGAGTTCTTGAGGTGCTCCGGTAGAGCTTCACAGATCTTGTCGATGTCGGACTGACACGGGTAATCGTCGTTGTCAAAGTAGACACGCCCTAAGATTTCTACGAAACCGTCACCCCCTGCAGGGCAGTGGGAAGATCAGTTCACTATTTTATCTCTTAAAGCGGTTGACAAATACAGCAGACTCACATTTATCATAGATGCGCATAGCCTTGCCCCTGTATAGCAGCCAGTTGCAAGTATGTTTATTGTAAGGAATCATCCCGCCGACGTGCCATTGGCCGTCGAACCCGCATTTGTGGTCGGTTTGGTGAGCATCACGCAAGCCGATGAGGCGATAGGCGCCGGGCTCTCCGACGACATTCTCTTCCTCGAATCCGTGCGGAACAAACTCTTTCTTATGGACTTCGGCAAGTTGATTCAGAATCTCTATTCTATAAACATTGGATGCGTGTTACAGCCGCAATTTGTAAAAGCTGAAGATAGCCACTCACCTTTCTTCTATGCTATGCTTTTCGAATAAATCCTTGAGACACTCCCCGCAGTCCTCCAAGACAATACAGGCAAAACCACATTCACCCTCATTCCCCCCGACATAAAGGCCGTAATATCGCGGGATGACAACACCCTGGAGATCCCGCAACTGACCGGTGTATACGGCTGCTTCTCGCTTTAGATCAGCAATCGAGTTTTCTTCGAGGTAGAACTTCAGCACGACATTGGTTTCGTCCCCTTGAGTAGCGAGTATTGCGCGGTAAATAGCCGTGTGGTAGCCCGCTCTGATTTTGGAGGTCACAGTTGCGTGCAGCGCGCCTTGAGAAGCGGAGGTGAGGTCGGGAGCGCCGAGGAGGTACAACTCAGCACGGCCTTTGACATAGAGATCGAGGCGTGCGGGGAGCGTAACTCTCAGAGATGACATGAGGTTCTGGCAGTAAATACTGCCAGTTTAGAATAAGGAGTTCGGCTATCTTCGTGCCAGAGAGTAGTTTTCGTACCGAGCAAGCTCACTGCGCAAGCCTGACGCACATCAATGGAACATACGGAATATCCCACGGAAAGGTTATGGAGAGCTCAGTGGTTCAAATCGAAAACGAGAGTTGTAGCGACGTAAAATCCAGTTCTGCCACATGGAGGCTAATGGGAAATGCCGAGCGTGCAGACTGGAGATGATATCTTTACGTCAAGCGTCTTCAAGGACATCTAAGGTCTTTCACCTTCGACCTGCTAACTACTAGCAGCCGACAGTCGTGCACGTCGTAGCAGTTCATGCCATAACTGGTGTGGACACCGAACAAAGCCTTTCAGCGGAAGAAGAGATGAACCCCACCCGCAGTGCTGGACGACCTCCTAGACTCCCAGGGGACACCGCCGTCTCGAGTTCACGCGTGCGCTGAGTCTATTTACGCTTTCTTTTCTTTCTTTCTACCGCACTTTCGCGCCCTAGCATGGCATGGCGCTGAGGTGCAGCACGAAACACGGCGGGCACCAGCGCACGCATGCTCTGCGTCGCAAGCACCCGTACCTCGTGCAATGGCGACTTCCACCGCCGACAAGAGTGCTGGCATCTAGCGTCCGCACCGCGATCAGAGTGGTAGGGGACCAGCGAGGCAGTTCGTTGGGAGGGCTCGGAGGGCGGACGCTTCTGGAGGAGAAGTGGCACGCGCGCGCTCTCTAAACGCAAGACATCGTCCGACATATCCCGGACCCACGTCTCCTAGCATGAGCAGCGCCGCTACACGGCGGCGGAGGCTCCGGGCCAACGCCTGCACGGGCCGTCTCATAGCGTCGGCTTCGACGGGCCGCGCGATGGCTTGCGCACCAGCGGCGCGTCGCGGGGTCGTCCGCGTCTGCGGCATGTGCACACTCAAGACGCTCTGGCTCGGCCAACGGTCGGTTCGGGCGTGTGCGAGGTCTAGTTGAGCTGATGGAGGACGTCTGCTAGACGTCACTCAGTGCGTGTACGCGGCGCTCCAGCTGCCGATGCACCACGGTGAGCTCTGCTTTTCGAGACTAGTAGCGCGAAGCGATGGCTGACGTGAATAAGCAGAAGCAGCGTGGGCGCGACGATAGCGCGTAGCACACGTCTGCCCACCGGTGTGATTGCACTTGAACTTGATCTTGCACGGCGCGAAGCCGGGTCGGACAGCGGAGTCGCGCTGTGTGCCCTACCTTGAGGTGCGTTCTTGGTTTTTCTAGTGCCTCCTTTTTGTTTCGGCGTACTAACGACGATGAATTACCCCTATATAGCTAGTTATCTCCTCTTCTCCCTCCAATGGGTCGGCCTTCGCTTCTCGGACTCGCCGACCGCGGCCGCAAGCGCCGACACGCCCCAGAACGATGCGTCCAGCGCCAGGCGTCGTGGCACACCTGTGCATCATGCGGAGAGCGCACCTCGCCCGCTGCGTCTCAGCGTGTGGAGGCGGCATTTGCGCGCGCGGTGCGCCGCGCTTACTCTTTTACGCAGTCGGTCGGCATTTCGCGGAGCGGAGACATAGACGCCGCCTCGCTGAAGACACGGCGAGGGAGGGAGGGAGGCATCAAAACCAGCAGCGCGCGCGCCGCGGACGGTAAGCTGGATGCAGGACGAAGAATGGTGGAGACGCACCACCCGACCGGGTCAGACGGGAGACCGGCGAGGCGCTGAAGAAGAGGGACGCGCGGGGGAAAGGAGAGAAGCATGGGATGGCGGCGCGTTCTCGCTGCTCTGCCTCCATACGAGCAGGAACAGTACACCTGAGTGGAGATAGTACACCTGCGCGGGAGTGCTGGATCGTGGTGAGAGAACATGGGATGTATGTCCCCGTGGCAGGCGAGGGGTAGAGAGGAGTAGATGCATTGTCGATCCGGCCGGCACCTGCTTGTACGTACCTTCTCTGGATCTGAAAGCTCGATGTTGACTTGCTTGTCGTCTAAGATGCGCACGCTTCCAGCTTGGGATACAGAAGCGTTCATGCAATCTCTCTACGCTATCACGTTAGAAGTGTCCTAGCTTTTTTTTCCCTGTCTGTGCAGCTATTCCAACAGAAGAAGGGCGAGAGGGCAGTCGAGCGCGCGGCGCTCGACACGCGCAGTTCAAGTTCGTGACGAAGCACGATCCGGCACTGTTGGCCGAGGACGGGCACCACACTGGCTATCTTCTTTCTTTCTTTTTTCCCCCCTCTGGCTCCTTCTCTTCTACTCCTTATACCCCCTTGCACCTTGTTTCCCTACTTGCTTTCAATACCTGATCGTCTCCATTACAACTTGACGAGAATCACGACATGCATGTCTCTGAATGTCCCGCGAATCAGAGCGTTCTTCACGACTTCCGTTCTCTTTTCTCTTCTCATCCATGTGTGAATTCTACAATTCAACCCGCCGTACATAATTTTAGTCTTAGCGAGGAAGTGAGTGTAAATATATTTTTGTTTCGAATACAGAGGATGGGGCTTCCTAGTGAGACCTGATGAACTTTTCTTGATTATCGGGTCACATCGTCAACAGATTAATTCAGCAAACGGTTCCCAAGTCTGGCGCCGGGACATCTGGCGCGAAGGAAATAAGAGAGAATGGTACTTAATCAAAGGTTCTCCGAGACATTTGCGATTAGAATGTTACATATTTTCTGATAAATCTGCGATAACCGCATATCTAGATGGCGTCCTTGGCCGTCTTTCTGCTCATTTCTCCGGTGTGTCCCTTCCTCCTACTAAAGCTCGGATCAATTGGCGCAGAATTTGACAGATAATAAAGAAATAGACCGACCGATGGTCGCAGATCAATCCTCATAATCGAAACATTCCCAAATGCTCTCCCAAAGTCTCCCCTATAGCGTTTGCTGAAGGACGTTCAGACCCTAATGGATGCCAGCACTTTGTTACCAGCTCCCAGACTTCCGCGGTTAGTCCGAGACCGGATGCATCAAAGGGAGGCCGATCGGGACGTCCGTCATTTAAGACCGTCGTGATCACCGCTGGATCAGCCATACCCTGGAATGGGACGGCATCCGTGATCACCTTCAGATTGGCATGATATTAGATAGGCGAGTATCATACGCTCATTGATAGAATACAACATACCTCGATGCATGTCATCGCAAATGCATAGATATCGCTTTGAATGGTATGCCTTCCGTTACCTCCGTACTTGGACGGATACAGAAGCTCGGGTGCCTGCCAACGAAGGCTCCCGGCGCCATGCGTAGAATCCATCGTAGCTGAGAACACCGCTTTGATGCGCGAGAGCCCGAAATCACTCAAAAGTGGGTGTCCGTCATCGTCGATAAGAATATTTGCCTTCAGTGAACGCACATTATTATTTTAAACTTGTACTTGAGCTCAAGAATGGACTTACGCAACGAATGTCACCATGCACTACGGGTGGCGAAAGTTCATGCAAGTATTCGATCCCCTCTACTACTTCGTACAGCTGTCCACAAGAGAATTACACGAAGCATCAGGTCCTTGAGTGTTTTGATCACGCTTATCTTTCAAGAACTGCTTACCATGTCAATCCGATCGGTTCCTGGATTTTCCAATAGGTAATGTCGCAAGTCTCCATTTTTCATCCAAGGCGAAACCATCGCTACTCTTTGCGAAGGACCGGTCCCAATACTTGCCAGTCCAAATAGAGGAATAATGCTTCCATCGTCAAGGGTTTTCCACAGCATCGCCTCGGAGCACATCGACTGGAAAGCTCTATATTTAAGCACTCATTAACCATGAGTGTCTCGGGCATACCTGAAAACATTGCTTCCACCCTGGATCCTCAGATGTACCGAAGAAGCGCAAAACCTTCATGGCGACAACTGAGCCAGAAGCTAAGCTGCCTTTGTATACATCCGCGAACCCACCGCCAGATACAGGGTGATTCTCCAAGAGTGACACGTCTTGGATATACACACTAGGCGGTATGAAGCCATGATACTTCGCTGAACGGCTTACGATGCTGCGTAGCAAGCCTTGCATTTTGCGTCGCTCAAATGCATTGTTCCATCGGATTACCTATTGTTTTACTTAATATAGGTCGTTCTGCAGAAAACACAACTCACGTTGTTGTAAGCGTCGATGACAATGGCCTGATCCCTCTCGGTAAGAACTTGTGAAGATTGTCTCATTGTATCGTTTAGTCGTTGTAGCCGGCGCATGCTGAGATGCTCGTCCGCTATGCATGTGAACGCGATACAATTGCTATAACTTTCAATCAGTTTTTCTGGGAGGTAATAATGAGCCGAGTTCTGTAAATTGCTTACGATACAGATTCCATTATATTTTCCAACCCATCATGCTTGCTAAATTCAAACCAAGCCGATGCCGGACCGAGCGCTTGAACTGTCGTTATATTCTTTAACTCATCCTTCGCTCGGTCCAGGAGAGTTGAGTACACATTGGAATAGCACATTGTAAACTGTAGGGAGAACGGAAGAACACGGCGATAGGACTATCGTACACATATAAGAATCGAAGATGTGCGTACGGTGGTGACGTTATCAAGTAGATTGCTCTTGTCCATCGAATAAGCAGGAGTTCTGAGTTTGTATTCCAAAAGTCTAAGGACTGCATCTATCCATTCCTCGAGCGATGACCCGGAGTCCTTGATGATTCCAATTCCAATGGTAGAATCGAAGCTGTGGTCCTGATCGAAAAAGCCAGGATTTTCTTCTTCAATATCGTCAATCAAGTTCGTGTCGAAGAGCCCAGACATTGGTCGTCAACGAAGACACAGTGGAAAACAACGTAGATTGTCCGTAGGTGACAGCAGAGGTAGGAGTCTAGTGCGTGCGATGGGCGTGCCCGGATCGACCGGTTTAGGGTTGGGCGGCACAGCTTCGTTCTAAAAAAAGTTCACATTCGGACAAAGGGACGAATCAAATCTGAATGAGACAAAACATCATGCCTCCCGTATTTCTTCTGGATAACGAGCTCAGACTGGATCAGACTGGATCACGCAGATTGATCTTCGCTCGATGATAGTAAAATCAGTAGGAACATCTGGATGGCGCCTAGTTGCATAACTCGCAATCAATACGAAGCTCAAGCTTCGCCGGCATGTCCGTCTCATACCGTCAAAAGGGTGCTCGAAATCTTAGAGCTTGTAAAACACCCCGCTACATGCAGTGAGCTAGTTCCAGACAGCTCTTGCGATGATCTCTTCGCAGACTCTGCAATAATGGCAATAATCAACATTTTTTCGCTTTCGAAGATATACGGACTCGTTGAGCTCAGGAGCACTCGACTTCCGTGCATGCATTCTTACACGAGATGAACCGTCTTCGTCTTCGCCATCTGAGACAAACTCTTCCAGTTCAAGCCCATCTAGCACGTCCTCTGACTCAGAAGAGACATCCTCTGCATCAACAGCCGCGTCGTCATCCTCACCAGCATCCCCGATCCCGGAGAAAAAGAAAGAAATCAGACACGCCATCCCAAAATAAACGAACACCTGGTTATAGACATAAGATAGCTTACGCCCCAAAGAGCTCAAGACGAGCCTTCTCCTGCAATGCCTCATCACCAAGCGCGTTGACCTGCACGAGGTACTCCCACAACACGCGGCGGGATATCGCATTCGAGATCGCGCCCTTCTCCGGGTTACTTTTCAGCCCGCAGACAAGAGCATAAGACTCCACTTCGCGAGAAGAAGAAAGAGAGAGACGATTCGCCTCAGACGAGCTCCGCGTTCTTCTTCACTTCAGCGAGGATGCGCTTGGCCCTCTCCGTGTCCGCCTGGACGAAGGCGATGCCGCGAGGGGCGCGGTGTCGCTACCGTAGAAGTCATGCAGGAAACGCGCGCACGCTCGAACGCGTCCGCGAGCACAGCCGGGGCCTCGCGGTGCAGCAGCAGACGCACAGCGGACCTGCGGAACTCGAGCAGGATCACCGCGCGGTGCGTGATGCAGCTGCAGACGAGCGCCATCGTGAGGAGCTGTCCGTAAGGCGAAAATCCAGTTAGTTTTTCTTGCAGGACATTCTTCTGGCGGGAGCGGGGAGAATTCGCACCTTCGAGTACCAGCTCTGTGCGAGCTCCTTGAAGCTCCACTTCAACTCGCCTACGACCTCGTCCCTCTCCACCTGGCTGATAAGGTGGAACGGCCCACTTTGTTGAGGAGGATGCTGCTTGCGGAGATGTCGCCGAAGTCGAACCGAGCTCCTTCAGTAGTCGCCGCAATCCTCTAACAGCAGCACCCTTTGTCGCCGTCATGTATTGCATCTGCGCCCGAGCGACAACAACGCGCGATCCTGCAGGTCGACAGCGAGCAAATAAAGCGACGGCGGAAGCAACGGCGTTTGCTGAATCATCATGCAAGATGACGTCATCCCGTCCGAGGCTCGACTTGGACTATGCGGCAGATCCCTCCGCTGTACCTACATACGACCCGCTAGCGGAAGACCTTACACGCGTACACAGGCGCGCTGCCCATCCTCTGCAGCCTCGCCGAGTCCAAGGAAGGCCGGGTTCTCTGGCGAGATCGTGGATATTGCCGCGAGCTCGCTTACGAAAGAATTCGAGCCGCTCAAGATTGTCGCTGCTTCATGAAGGAGTCCTGGGTCAAATACGCCGCGAAGTTCAACCTGCGCGAGATCAAGGGCCTGCTCAACTGCCTATCGCAGACGAGCAACAGGAGTATATGGAGCCCACCCGCCGTGCTGGACAATCTCCCGAGACGCCCCGCTGACGCGGCCGTTTCG
Organism: Phellopilus nigrolimitatus; assembly: GCA_021029095.1. Lineage (NCBI taxonomy): Eukaryota > Fungi > Basidiomycota > Agaricomycetes > Hymenochaetales > Hymenochaetaceae > Phellopilus > Phellopilus nigrolimitatus. Next base: position 84,391 of record JAJOHG010000028.1, read on the forward strand.
AGCCCACCCGTGCGCTGAGTCCCCCTACCCTTATTTTCTGTCTTTTTTACTTACGCGCCCTAGCATGGCACACACTAATACCGCGAATGCCTTAGCGCGCGCGTGCGTTTCCACGGTGCACGCTCTGCGCCGCCTGCCCCCGTATCTCGCGCAGACGACGCCGCCCACATCGAACAAGACCGCCAGAATCCAGGCGTCTGCGCTACACTCTGCGACGGAAGTCCAACGCGGGAGGTGCACCAGCGAGACGGCATGTTGGGAGAACTCGGAGGGCGGACGCGTTTGGAGGAGGGGTCTCCTTAGGTTGCTACAGCCCCTCCTGCGGGGCACGCGAGCACGAGGAGATGCGGCGCGTGCGCGTGCGCTCTTCGAACGCAAGACGCCATCCAGCTCCTAGGATGCGCGCACCGTCCGCACGGCTCCGTTCGGCGGCGACGGCGTCTCCGTGCTGATCCCTGCACGGGCCGTCTCATAACATCGGTGCCGACGGGCCGCGCGATGGCTTGAGCACCGGCCGCGCGCCGCGCGGTCCCTCATCCGCGTCTGCGGCAGGCGCAGGTGCAGGCGCGCTGGTTCGTCCGAAGGCCGGCATGGCCGTGTGCGAGGTCTAGCCGGGTTGATGGAGGATGTCCAGGTGGCCGCGTAGTGCGTTTACGCGGTGCTCCAGTGGCCAAGGCATCACGGTGAGCTCTGCTTTTCGAGAAGAGTAGCGCGAAGCGGCTGCTGATGTGCTAAGAGGCATGCGCGCGATGAGCTGGACGCCTGCAGCGCGCAGCATGTCTCTCCACCCGGTGTAATCGCGTTCGGTCGGCGCGGCGCGAAGCCGGGGTCAGAGAGCGAAGTAGCATGTCGACGGCTTTGTGGCGCTGTGTGATTTACCTTGGGGTGCGTTCGCGGTTTCTCCGATGACTCCCTTGTGGTTCAACATCCTAACGATACCACTTCTCTCGATGTACAGTATAGCTATTCTCGTGCGACCCGCTCGCGCCCTATACCTCCCTCTAGTCGACCGGCCTTCGCATTTCGGACTCACCGACCACCGCCGTAAACGCCGGCGCACCCAAGAACGAGGCGACCAGTGCCAGGCGGCGTGGCGCACCTGTGCACCCTGCGGAGAGCGCACCTGGCTCGCTGCGTCCCAGCGCGAGGAGAAATTTGCGCGCGCGGTGCGCCGCCTTCCGTCCGTTTCACTCCACGGTTCTTCTGCGCAGTCGATTGGCATTTCGCGGAGCGCGGGCATGGACATTGCCCCGCGGAAGACATGGAAAGCGAGGGAATCGTCAAAATGGGCAGCGCGCGCGCCGCGCCGCTGACAGCAAGCTGGACGCAGAGGAAGAACGGTGGAGATGCATCACTCGTCCGGGAACCGGCTCTCATGTTTGAAGCAGTTCTTTCAGTAGATGAAGGGCGGGGGCAGTCGAGCGAGTCGGCGCGCGGCGGGCGACTCTAGCAGTTCGAGATCATGGCGAAGTGCCGTTGGCCGCGAACGAGCACTACGTTGGTTGCCTTTTTTCTTTTCTTTCCTTTGGCTCCTTCTCTTCTACACCTTATAGCCCCTTTCCCCACCTTTCCATACTCCACTTTCTGTACCTGATCGTCTTTATTATGACTTGAGGAGACCCACGACATGCATGCCTATGAATGTCCCGCGAAACAAAGTGTTCTTCACGACGTCCGTTCTCTTTTCTCTTCTTATTCATGTGTGAAATCTACGATTCATCCCGCCGTACATAATTTTAGTCTTAGCGAGGAAGAGGGTGTAAATTTATTTTTTTCTTTCAAATACGAAAAATGGGGCTTCCTAGAGACCTGATGATGGACTTCCCTTGATAGCCAAGTCACATCATCAACAGCAAATGGATCTCAAGTTTGGCGGCAAGGCGTCTGGTGCGAAGGAGCTGTAAAGAGAATGGTGCACAAATGTTCCTAGAGACCTTCGTGATTCGATTGTTACTGATAAACATGCGGCAACCAGATATCTAGATAGCATCCTCGGTCGGCGCCCCGTTCACTTCTGCGGGTGCGTCCCATTCCTCCTTTTCCTTCAAATATATTTCTGAAAAAACAAGTAGGGCCTTGTCCTGGTCAAGAATTAATCAAATAGTGTAATTTGTCACAACCGTTAAACATTGACAGACCTGATTTTATGCACAATCTCATTTATAGCGTCCGCTGAAGGACGTTCAGATCCCACTGGATGCCAGCACTTTTTTACCAACTCCCAGACTTCCGCGTATCCCAGGCCAGACGCGTCAAAGGGAGGCTGATCGGGACGTCCGTCATTTAAGACCGTCGTGATTACCTCTGCATCAGACATACCCTTGAATGGAACGGCATCCGTGAACACCTTCCAGATTGACTTAGTATCAGATATGCAAAGTAACATACGTTTATTGATAACGTACCTCGATGCATGTCATCGCAAACGCATAAATATCGCTTTGAGTGGTCTGGCGCCCGTTTCCTCCGTATTTGGATGGATACAGAAGCTCGGGTGCCTGCCAACGAAGGCTCCCGGAGCCATGCGTAGAACCCGTCGTAGCTGAGATCACCGCTTCGATGCGTGACAGTCCGAAATCACTCAAAAGCGGTTGTCCGTAATCGCCGATGAGAATATTTGCCTTCAGTGAATACATGCTATTAATTTGAGCTTGTACTTATACTTAAGAATGGACTTACACAGCGAATATCACCATGCACTATGGGTGGAGAAAGTCCATGCAAATACTTGATTCCATTTATTACTCCGCATAGCTGCCCACAAGAGAAGAACACGAAGCATTAGATCCTCAAGTGTTTTGATCACGCTTAGTCGCTTACCACGAGTGTCCGATTTCTTCTTCGACTTCCCAATAGGAACTGTCTTAAGTCGCCATTTTGCATCCAGGGCGAAACCATCGCTACCTTTCGCGTAGGGCCGGTCCCAATACATGCCAGTCCAAGTAAAGGAGTAATGTTTGGGTGGTTCAGGGTTTTCCACAGCATCGCCTCAGAGCACATAGACTGGGAAGCTCTATTATCAAGCATTCAATAACCATGAGTGTCTCGGGAATACCTGAAAACATTGCTTCCATCCCGGATGCTCAGTTGTCCCGAAGAAGCGCAAAACTTTCATAGCAACAACTGAGCCAGAAGCTAAGCTGCCTTTGTATACAGCTGCGAACCCGCCACCAGATACGGCGTAGTTATCTGAGAGTGACACGTCTTGGATATACACACTAGGCGGTATGAAGCCATGATTTTTTCCTGAACGTCTTACAATGCTGCGAAGGAGGCCTTGCATTTCGGGTTGTTCAATATAGGCCCATGGACACTTTTGAGTTGTCTACCTTGCGCTTGATATATAAGTATCTATGTCTTCAACCAGATGAGATGTTCTGCAGAAATACAACTCACGTTGTAAGCGTCAATGACGATGGCCTGAACCCTCTCGGTAAGAACTTGTGAAGATTGTTTCATTGTATCGTTTAGTCGTTGTAGCCGGCGCATGCTGAGATGCCAGTCCGCTATCTCTGTCAACACGGAGAAATTGCTTTATCTTTCATTCAGTCTACCTGTAAGGTAAGCATGGGCTAAGCGTTAAAACGCTCACGATACGCGTTTCATTAGAGCTCGTAGCCCAACGGAATCCAACCCACAAGAAGTTCCCCAAGCTGACGCTGGACCGAAGGATTGGGTTTCAGTTACAAGCTTTAACTTATCTTTCGCGAGGTCTAGGGTGGCTGAAAACTCCTTGGAATAGAACATTGTAAACTGTAAGAACGAAAGAACACGACAATAGGAATATAGTATGCATATTAGAATTGCGGATGTGCGCACGGTGGTGATGTTATCAAGTAGAGTACTCTTGTCCGTTGTGTCTATAGAATGAAAAGGATGACCAAGATGGTCCTTCATAAGACCAAAGACTGCATATATCCATTCCTCGAGCGATGTCTCCGGGTCCTTGATGATCTCAATGGACCTAGAACCGAATAAGTCCTCGCGAAAGCCAGCGATTTCCTCTTTGATATCGTCAATCAAGTTCGTGCTGGGTCCAAACATCGGTCGTCAATCAGATCAGCGAAGATGCAGCAGAAAGCAGCGCAGATTGCTTGTAGGTAACAGCAGAGGTAGGGCGTTCGTACGCGTAGAAGTTCAACAGTGCATCACGTGTCGAGTAATTCTAAAAATAAAGCAAAAATAAAGAAAGGCATCAATCCCACCTGTGACCCTACCCTTAGCTTATCTACTTAGAGGGCTTAATGGGGTGCAGTTACGCATCTAGTTAGGTCCTTTTGCGCCTTGCTGCCCATACTGCGATTAATACTGCCAATAAATACTGAAAACTTGGTAATGTCAACAAGAGCCCTGAGGGGCCCTGAGGGGACCGGCTTCTCGACATCGCCGCCGGCTTCGCCACCACGCGCGGATCGCCGGCGCTGCCCGCGCCGGTGATCCACGCGACTTCGCATCGCCATCAACACGCGCCGCCGGCTTCCCGCGCTGCCCGCGACAACGACATAGTCGTGCTCGTCGTGCCGCACGACGAGCACGACTATCTCATTCAATTCTTCGCCGTTTTGTTTCGTTTTTTTTGCATCGTACGTGTATTTTAGAGTAGATGACAAACTAATAAATTGATTTTCAAATATATCACACGAAGTACGCACCGCCGCATTTCCGCTTTCGCACACGACAGCAAGCTCCGCTTTTTTGTTCGTTTTGTATTTCCAATGTATATCTATTCTGATTATAATACTACAAGAAATGCAAATTTACGCTAAGCATTCAAATGGGGGGAGGGCGATTTCGTGCTCGCCGTCCCCGCTGCATGTTCCGTCTCAACGCACAACCGCCCGCCGCGCATCACGTATCAGCACTCGACCGCCCGCCGCGCATCGCGTCTTGACGATCGACCGCCCGCCACCTGGCTCACAGACCGTTGGCGCACGGCCGCGAGCGTCATCGCGCCGTGGCGGCTTCCGCTGCTGAGGGTGGACGACGCGGACAAGACGGCGTGCACCGCGGGTGCGGGCGTCATCGCGCGGTGCTGCATCATGGACGCCGAGCGTGTGTGGTGGTACGCGCACGAGGCGGGGCTCGGCGAGGCTGGGTGCTGGAGCGCGGCGACCGTAGCGCTTGCGCTGGACGTGCCGGTCGGTCTACCGGGGAAGGGCATAGGCGAGGAGCCGGGGCCGGGGCAAGCGCGAGCCCAGCGGTGGGCATGGTGCGCCCTGAGGAGGCCGGTGGGGACGCGCCCGAGCCGGGGTTGGACGTCGAGTGCGCGGGACGGAGGTGGACGCGGAGGAGAAGGAGAAGTAGCCGTCGGGGCTGGTCGGCGGAGAGGCGTCGGGGTGACAACGCTGCCCTTGAGCTTGCTGAGGTCGGAGCGCAGGCTGGCGACCTCCTGTGTCTTCACGGCGAGGAGGTTCTTGTGCTGGCAGAGGTCACTGTCGAGCTTCTCGCAGATGAGGTCGCCGTCGGCGAGGCGCGAGTGCAGCTGCTGCTCGACGCCCTTGGCGACGTTGGCGGCCTCTGAGTGCACGATGTGGTTCATGAGGATGGCGCGCAGCAACAGGAGCGAGAGCTGGATGGCGGCGTGTTGCTACAAAACGAACCATTTTCAGTAAGTGGGAGATGATGCAGATATAGAAGGAAGTGATGTGCGCACCTGCTGGTCACCGCCGTGGATCGTCTTGACCACACCCATCCACTCCGACAGCTCCTTCTGCAGTGCCTGCACCTCCTCGGTGCTGCAGCGCGTGGTGGCAACCTTTGCGACCTTTTTTTCGAGCCCAACGGCAAGCTGTGCAGAGCAGAAGAGCCAGAGCGAGCAGCAGAGAGCGTGGTCGCACAGGAGAGAGCGCAGCCGCACGGCAGTGAGGCAAACAAGAGGACAGCGAGGGTGAGGAGACGACGTGCAGACGACGACGTGTCGCCATCGGAACTGATCGGCGCTCCAAATCAAGCAATGATTTGCTTAGCCGATCTACTGCCGAGCTTGTGGCTCGAAGTAATGGACATAAATATATTCAATTCTGCTCGTTCTGTGCCGTATAAAAAAGCTGTAAAATTATTAAAATTTACTTTACATTATAATGCATCAGATTTTGCTTTTATGAGCTCCAGGAGTGATTGGATATTGAGTTATAAAGGAAACTACACTGGTGATATGCTTTTACCACCAATACATCCAAGGTCTTTGATTTTTATAAAATGAACACGTGAAGCTAGAAAGCTCATATTTTTCACAATAGTAGATATGAGTATACCAGACATAAATAAAAAAACTGTAAGCTGAACACTGAGCTCTTCGGCACTCAACAGTCAAAATGTGTGTGATTTCATGTCATTTTAGTGAATTCGGGTCTGAAACAGCCCTTTTTTGTCTTATTTTAATTCTTTCCCAACATTATAAATTCCAATAATCTGGTGCATACATATTTACATATAAACTAATCATTCTCAGGTGTTATATTGGAAAGTTAGCAGAAGTGGGCAATAGAGTGGGTGTTTGAGCTGGACAATGCAAGTTTGCAACATAATTTACATGCCGTTCATGCTTCAAAACGTCATTTTCAAGATAGCATGTTTGTGAGCTTTCCACAGCTCATCGGGCACCCAGATAATTTTATACTAGCTGCACGTTTCTATTTAAAAAAGAAACTACCTGAATCAGGTCACTCGATCGAACTGTAAAAAATAATTTGTGCAGCTGCAAGAATAAGGTTCTACATGGGAAAAGCATAAATGTATGCTTACTTCAACAACATCTAGGAAGATCGGGCCCTTTTAAAAATTTGAATATGTAGGAACAATATATTTCTAAGCCCTCAAAAAATTCCAGGGGAAATGGAGGTGTATTAGATGTTCTATAAATCAAGCAAAGTGGGCCGGGACGCTAGTGCACGAGCACCGCGCGGGAAGTGCCGATTGACGCAAATCCAAATGCGGACGTCGTCTTGATGTCGCTCATCGACAACAACGACGACGTCCACGGCCTCAACAACACAGCAAAACCCTCAAGTAAGTACAAAAAACGATTTATTTGCTTGAAATGATGTTCTGATGCTTTTTTCAGTGGTTTTTGTGCACTTTTTGTGCAGTCAAGGCCACGGTAAAGCTCGCCAGCGACCTGTGCGGCACGCCCGGCAAGAGCAAGAAAGTCAAGATGAATGTGTTACTGACGACATACGAACTAATCTTGCGTGATGCGGCGATGCTCGGCGACATCAAGTGGCATGCGCTCGCGGTCGACGAGGCGCACCGCCTGAAGAATTCGGAGGGCCAGCTTTACGAGCTAAGGACATTCCCTGCGGCATCAAAAAGCCACTCATCACGGGTACGTCGTTGCAAAACAATGTCAAAGAGCTGCTTGCACTCATGCATTTCCTCATTCCCGAGAAGTGTGGGTACATTGACTGAGCGCTACGACCTTTTTAATTAGTGCGGCACGCATGACTGCCCTTCTGTGTCCGGGCGACACGCACGGTCTCCCCTTGTGCGGCCGCCCTCCGTCGCTCCCGCACGAACTCGCTCCCGCACAGTTTCACTCCAAGCGGTCTCCCTCTCTCGCGGCCGACATGCCTCGCGAATCCCAACAGGTGACATCCGCGTTGCCTCGTCATGCTGAGGAGACGCGCTCGATGGTGCTTCACTGTCGCCGTCCCTGCCGAAACGAGTGGTGCCGAGTCCTGGGGCACAGGCAACGCCGCGACGCGTATTCTGCGTGTCGTTGGGTGTCGCTCCAGGCCGTGTTCCACGGTATGTGCTGTGGCGGGCGCATGTTCGGCTGGCGCCGCTGGCACGTCAAGGTCAACCAGAACCAGTGCCGCTTCTCTGTCGTCTCTGCGTTCACCGCATTCCTGCTCCACGGGCTCGTCCTCGCGCACGGCCGAGCGATTGAAAAGGAGTCCTGTCGCCGCTGCCGCTTGGCCAGGCCGGGCGAATCTCCACGCCAGCGGCGGCAGCTTTGGCAGCGGAGGCTTGCGCTTCGTGAAAGGCGGCGGCCCCTGTGGCCACGCGGGCCTCTGCGTGCGTGCGCACGTACAACCAGCACGCCGTGGTGCGTGCGGTGTTACTTATCTCGCGCACGGACTACTTTTACTTTCTTTTGCCTTCCCCCCAATTATTTCGCATTGTAATTTATTTTTTCTTGTAATAATAATTGGTTACAATATATACATGAACAGCAGGAAACAAAAAACTCCTGATACTGTTAATAACGAGCGAAACAGCGGGTGACGGCGCGTAACGAGTGGGTGGTGATAATGCGATGTGGTCCGTATTTGAGCGGCTCCTTTTTTTTAAAGACTTAGATTTAATCTACTCTAAAATACACGTACGATGCAAAAAAAACGAAACAAAACGGCGAAGAATTGAATGAGATAGTCGTGCTCGTCGTGCGGCACGACGAGCACGACTATGTCGTTGTCGCGGGCAGCGCGGGAAGCCGGCGGCGCGTGTTGATGGCGATGCGAAGTCGCGTGGATCACCGGCGCGGGCAGCGCCGGCGATCCGCGCGTGGTGGCGAAGCCGGCGGCGATGTCGAGAAGCCGGTCCCCTCAGGGCCCCTCAGGGCTCTTGTTGACATTACCAAGTTTTCAGTATTTATTGGCAGTATTAATCGCAGTATGGGCAGCAAGGCGCAAAAGGACCTAACTAGATGCGTAACTGCACCCCATTAAGCCCTCTAAGTAGATAAGCTAAGGGTAGGGTCACAGGTGATCAATCCTTCCTTGCGATATAGGATTCGTCAGAGAAATATCCATTTCAAGTGTCCTGATCCCGCCTTATTCGCAAACAGCGTCAAAAAGGTGCTCGTAATCTTGAAGCTTATCAAAGGTCCCGCTACGCACACCGAGCTAGTTCCAGACGGTATAAATTGATATCCCGGACTATGAGCGATAGTGTGTATAAAAACAGGGGAGTTGTATCGTACGCTATCCAAAGGTAGTCGGGTCAGAACAGGATTGGAAAGCGAGTGCTGAAGAACGGGCTCACTCAGCCAGACGCTCAGCATTCAGAGCAGCCCGAGGAGATGCGCGGAGACGATCTCCCGGATATGCCGACTTCGTAGCAACCCGGATCGCGAGGCAAGACGCGCGTCGCTCGGTGGACAGGTTGTGCAGTTCGTGGTGTTCATGATTGGTCGGCAAACATAGAAATAAGTGTATTCGAGACAGAGATTTTACTCATAAGCACACGGAGGAGCAAATTTACACAATGGGCACAGTAGCCTGGTCACCCGCTCGGATAGCCATATCGCATCCATCAGTTCTCAAAGTGGTAGGCCACGCTGAGGCCGCCGACGATGCTGCCCTTCCTGCACTGTGCTGTCGACCGCATCCACGAACGGCTTCGCCGCGCCATTCAGGAGTGCCATCGCCGCGCGTAGACGCAGACTTCCCGGCCTCCTCCGTCCTCTGCGCGTCTGCCGCAGATAGGTTTGAGTGCGGAGCACGGCGCTTCGTGCACGGACCCCGCGAGCGGTCCAGATGTGGGCGGCTCGAGCGCAGACCCGTGTGCTTGCTTCCTGTGCAGCCGTGCGCGCCGATGAGCGCGATGTGCTTTGGTCCTGCGGGCGCGGTCCTTGACGTTCTTCTTGACGTTCTCGATGACCTGGATGCCGCACCAGAAGAGGCCGCGTGTCCCGTTGCGTGATGTCGAGCCGCTCCCTGGTACGGCACGAAGCTCAAGCTGCGCGAGATCAAGGGCCTGCTGGACTACCTCCCGGGCTCGTCATCCGTCGCCGTCATCTCCACGTCCTTGCTTCGCCGATAGTGGCGCGGGCACGCTGATCCGCCGTGACTATAAGCTGTTCACCCAAGGTCCCATCGGGGCCGCCGAACGGACCGCCTGCGTCGGGTCATCCTCGGTAACCCCGGACGCGCTCTCGTACCGGCAGTACGTTGTCCTCAACAAGCTCAAGAGGACGCCGTACACAATCTACGGCGGCGACGTCCTCGCCATCGTGGGGCAACCGGATGGCGAGGTCCCCATGCTCATGAAGATCCCTGCCTCTTTCGTAAGCGAGCTCGCGGCAATATCCGCGTCCGCGTTGAAAATGAAGGGGGCGTCCATAGACGGCGTGTGCTCCCGCTACTCCTGCTGCAGCTGCCTCCGTACGATCGAATGCGTGCGAGAGGCAGCGATACGCATGTGCCGGAGCGTGGGATTTCTGCGAAACAGCAGGGAATGCTATGTGTCGTCAATACGGCTGGAGCTTGGCACCTATTAGTGCGTGCCTTCTTTCGACTCATAAACCCGATATTGACTTGCTTGTCGTCTAGGATGCGCGCGCTTCCAGCTTGGGAAGCAGTAGCGGCTCAAACAATCTCCCTACTCTATCGTTTCAAAAGCAGTCTAACGCGTTTATTTATTTTATTTGTGTCTGTGCAGGTCCTCCAGTGAGCAAGTCGGTGCGCGGCGCGCAACACTCGCAGTTCAAGTCGCGGCGAAGCGCAATTCGGCGCTATTGGTCGAGAACGAGCACCACACTACCTACCTTTGTTTTTCCTCTGGCTCCCTCTCTTCTGCTCCTTATACCCCCTTGCCCCTCGTCCTCGTACTTCACTTTCAATACCTGATCGTCTCCATTACGACTTGACGAGACCATGACATACATGCCTATGAATGTCTCTCGCGAATGAGAGTGTTCTTCACGACTTCTGTTCTCTTTTCTCTTCTTATCCATGTGTGAAATCTACATTTCGTCCTACCATATATAATTCTAGACTTAGTGAGGAGGCAGGTGTAAATATATTTTTATTTCGAATACAGAGGATTTTTTTTCTTTTTCGGGGTTTCCTACTGAGACCGAGTTCCCTTGATAACTAAGTCACATCGTCAACAGACTTATTCAGCAAACGATTCTCAAGTTTGGCAGCAAGATGTATGCTGCGAAGTAGTTAGAAAATAATGGTACGCGAAAGTGTTCGGAGACCTTCGAGTTCTATTCTCACATATATTTTGATAAATTTGCGGTAATCAGATATCTAGTTAGTGTTGTAGCTCAGTACTCCGGTGCGTCCCCTTCCTCCGTCAAAGAATAGATCTATTAGTACAGACAATGGAGGAACGGTCCAAGTGATGGTAACAGATAAAGTAATGATTAAGCCTGAGAAAAGTAAGAATCATAAAAATTCTCCCATGTAATGCGCGCTGAAGGACGTTCAGATCCCAACGGATGCCAGCACTTTGTTACCAACTCCCAGACTTCCGCGGGTCCCCGGCCAGACGCGTCAAAGGGAGGCTGATCGGGACGTCCGTCATTTAAGACCGTCGTGATTACCTCTGCATCAGACATACCCTTGAATGGAACGGCATCCGTGAACACCTTCCAGATTTACATGATATTAGATAGATAAAGTATCATACGCTCATTGATAGAATACAACATACCTCGATGCATGTCATCGCAAATGCATAGATATCGCTTTGAATGGTATGCCTTCCGTTACCTCCATACTTGGACGGATACAGAAGCTCGGGTGCCTGCCAACGAAGGCTCCCGGCGCCATGCGTAGAGCCCGTCGTTGCTGAAAACACTGCCTCGATGCGCGAGAGCCCGAAAATACTCAAAAGCGGGTGTCCGTCATCGTGAATAAGAATGTTTGCCTTCAGTGAATGCATATTCTTAATTTGATCTTGTACGTCAAGATAGGAATGGACTTACGCAGCGGATATCACCATGCACTATGGGTGGCGAAAGCCCATGCAAGTACTCGATCCCCTGTATTACTCCACACAGCTTTCACAAGAGTACACAAAGCATCAGGTCCTCAAGCGTCTTGGACACGCTTAACTTTAGGAGAATAGCTTACCATACGTATCCGATCGGTCATTGGATTTCCCAATAGGTAATGTCGCAGGTCTCCATTTCTCATCCACGGTGATACCATCGCTATCTTTTGCGTAGGGCCGGTCCCAATATCTGCCAGTCCAAGTAAAGGAATAATGTTTTCGTGGTCAAAGGTTTTCCACAGCATTGCCTCGGAGCACATCGACTGGAAAGCTCTGTCTTCAAGCATCATAAGTGGATATGAGCACATTAGGCATACCTGAAAACATCGCCTCCACCCCGGATGCTCAGTTGTTCCGAAGAAGCGCAAAACTTTCATGGCAACAACCGCGCCAGAGGATAAGCTGCCTTTGTATACATCTGCGAACCCGCCGCCAGATACAGCGTGATTCTCCAAGAGTGAGACATCTTGGATATACACACTCGGCGGTATGAAGCAATGCTTATTCGCTGAACGTCTTACAATGCTGCGAAGTAAGCTTTGCACTTCGCTCTGCTCAAGAAGATAGGTCCATGAATGGTCCTGAATTGTCTATTTCTCACTTAATATAGGTCGTTTATGCAGAAAACACAACTCACGTTGTAAGCGTCAATGACAATGGCCTGATCCCTCTCGGTAAGAGCTTGTAAAGGTTGTTTTATCGCACCGTTAAATCGACGTAGTCGGCGGATGCTGAGATGCCTGTCCACTATTTTTGTGAAAGCGAGAATTTTGCTACAGCTTTCATTTAGTTTGTCTGGAATATGAGAATGTGCCGAGTTTTCGTATCTTGCTTACGATACACATTTCATTATAAATTCCAATTGACCATATCTATACGACTCGCTAGAGATCCAAGCTGATGCTGGACCGGACGATTGGACTGTCATCATATTATTTAATTTAACTTTCACTTGGTCCAGGAGAATTGAACACGTCCGGGAATAGAACATTGCAAACTGTAGGGAAAACCGAATAACATGACGATAAGCCATGGCACATTAGGAATGAAGTGTGTGCGTACGGTGGTGACGTTGTCGAATAGAATGTTCTTGTCCATTGTGGCCGAAGGGTCCAAAAAAGCAAGAAGGCCGAGTTGGTCATCCAAGAGACTAAAGACTGCATATATCCATTCCTCGAGCGACGTCTCTGGATCTTTGATGATTTCAATGGACCTAGAATCATAGCTTGTTTCGCGAAAGCTAGCGATTTCTTTTTTGATATCGTCAATCAAGTTCGTGCTGAAGAGTTCAGACATCTGTTGTCAATCAGTAAAAATGCAGCAGAAAACAGTGTAGATTGCTTGTAGGTGATAGTAGAGGTAGGAGTATAAGGTGCGTACGTATGTGTAAGATTCAATCAGTGCATCACGTTCCTCGATATCCTGAATATGCCGGAACAGCCTCATTCTAAAAATAAAGGAAAAAGAAAAAGAAAGGCAAAAAGTGGGTCAAAATCTGAATGAGACGAAACACCATGCTTCCGTGTGTTTTTTTTTTTGGTGGAGAGCTGAGGCTGTATCACGCAGATTGTCTCCGCTCGATAATATAAAGAGAACTATGAACAACTGGTCAGCTGCTAGCCGCATCGCTCGCAATTAACACAAAGCCTAAGCTGCACCGGTATATCACTCTCAGTCCTTCCTTGCGGATATAGCGGTCGTCAGAGCAACACCCAGTTCAAGTGACCTGATCCCGCCCTATTCGCGAACAGCGTCAGCAGGGCGCTCGAAATCTTAAAGCTTATCAGAAGCCCCGCTCCTCACATTGAGCGAGTTCCAGACGGTACAAATTGATATTCAGGACGGTGAGCGATATTGTGTATAGAAAAAGGGGAGTTGTATCGTACACTATCCAAAGGTAGTCGAGTCAGAACAGGATTAAAAAGCGGGTGACGAAGAATGTGCTCACTCAATCAGACGCACAGCACCGCGGATCAGCACGCCCGCACCATGTCGGTGAAGAGCGCTTCTGCAGCATGGACGCGGAGATGATGGCGACGGAGGACGAGCCCGGAGACGGAGTTCAGCAGGTCCTTGATCTCGCTTCGTGTCGTACGTACTTGACTCGGGACTCTTTGAGGTTGTTGAGGCTCGATTTCTTTCGTAAGCGAGCTCGCGGCAATATCCGCGTCCACGTCGGACTCGGCGAGGCATGCCTCAAACGCGCGCTGGTTAACCGTGGAGGATTTCCAGATGAGCCCGTGATTGTCATCGTCGAGACAGTCAGTGGTGGACATGCACAAGGTAATCGCGCTCGCGTGCGCAGCAGCCGAGCTTTTCATCGTGCAGGATTATGTCATCCAGACTGAGGTTCGGCCTATGTCGCAGGCTTCCGCGTCCTGGCAGGCGCAGGCGCGGACGTGTGTGGACGCGGGATGCACTTGCCCTAGGAACTGTTCTGGAAGCTTAGAAGGCGGCGCCGTGCGATGCGCCTTTTGAAAAGGCTGGGGGAGGGCGCCGGCTGAGTGCGAGCGCGGCGCGTGGGGCGGCCAGCACGCGAGCGTGTTCGGTACGGCGTAGGCGACCGCGCGGATTTACGGAAGTACGCTCCTTTCTGTTTCGCGCAATATAACGATATGTTTCCACCAAGTTCGACCAAGTTCAATGCACGACTTGTGGCCTTCGCACAAAGGCTGCTCGGAAACTGGCACAGGAAGGAGGGACAGGTCTGCGCGCCCTTTGAAAGCAGGGAAGCCGAGGACATTTGGCCTCAATCGCTAATTCTGTATCTCATTTCTGCGAGTGCGGCAGTTGCATCCTAGAGCTACAGGATGTACGGCAGGATGAGTTTCTAGCTGACGGCGTATGAGATGTAGATGCTTGATATCACATACAGTGCAACCCTCCTTGCTCCAATTCCTGAATAAACAAATCTCAAGAATCTGCTTTATCTCAAATTCTCATGATTCCCACGAAACTGGTATGACAGAGCTCTTGAGTCCAGCTCTATTGTAAGTTTTGCGCTTCTTTCATACACTTTTGGACTGACATAAGAAAGGCAGAAGGTGCTAAATACACATATTGCAAAGAAATTCAAGTTATACATGTAAAGCTGCCTGATGGAGAAATGCGAGCTCAATGCCTCGTTACTGTAGCTACACGACCATATACCTTTGCGATTTCCAATTCACTCGCTGCCTTTACTTCGAGCCGTTCCCTCTATTCGATTCTCATTCAAGCTATCAAGTTCGCACGGCGAGCTCTGTCCCCTTGCGACTATCTGCACGTCGCCCCGCAAAGCTCAAAGCACACTACGCCACGGCGCATATCATTCCCTCTCTTTCTCATCTTTGTGGCTGTTGGTTTGCGAGCTTTCCATATTTGTGTTGCAATGTGCAGATTTGTTCCTCTTTATGGTCGAATTTGCGTGCATTCGTGGTCGGGCCCTCGCAACTGTATGACCTGGTCGTGCAGGCCACTGTGCAAAGCTCAAAGTGCACTTAGCAACAACGGTTAGCTATACCTCTCTCGCGGTGCCCCGACCGTAATCCAAAAGGGTATATCTGCTTCCCTCAAAGTTTAAAAAGCCTCCGTTTTGTGCGAAGGAAATGGTATCACAATTCATCACCAGAACATTTTACACCGCCCAAGTCCAATATGCTAGTAAAGCAATATCGTGAGCACACCGTCCCTTGTTTTTCCTTCTTCCTGAAATTCCTCATGTGTATGGCTCTGTATTCTAGTCGAATCTGAAGGAAGTCTTAATCTAGACCTAGCAAACTCCCCCCACTTGAACGAGTTACGCAATTGTGAGCACTACTCCATCATCTCTCCTACTTCGTGAATTCCTTCATGTGTAGTTTATTGCTCTGCGTTACAGTTGTGGTGACCAGAAACGAGCAACTGGTCACGGAGCAGAAACGGTCAGATTATTATTCCCTGCAAGTAGGAAAGATAAATAATACATCATTGGTTTATCTCAAAGGTGCGTCCTTCTCGTCTATTCATTCTCCTTTGTTTGTTTCGCAAAACAATGAAGACTTACATTCGACCCTGGAACACAGTCTGGTATAATAACCCCAAGAAGACTCCTGAAGTCTATTATAGTCACCATCTTACCGAATACTTCCGTATCAGCGAAAACGATCAGGTTGAGAGACTCGCGCAAAAGGTGCTCGAATACTTGAGTAAGCCCGGCCAGCTCGCCTAGCTACATTGCATAAATCCGGGCGCCTCGTTTGCCACACAGTTGTACTTTCGTTGCTCCCGTCTTTGAATAAACATATTTTAGAGTTTCCAATGACTGATCAAGCCCTGGTTCCTGTACATCTCAGACTCTCCGCCACGCAATCGCGCTCGCGCAGCCGCGAAATTTTCTATTCACTTCAGTAAGGCACACTGCTCGCAAGGTATCAATGTATATATCATATGTCTACAGTGTAATAATTCTCAGAGCATTCCTGACCATTTTGAGAGGAATGCGAATACGGCACGTCACCATGGCCTGTCGACGCGCCCGCCGTTCACGGTCCACAGGCCCCGCCCTGTTTTCTGGCGCGCGACCAGGTGTGATGGGAGACCCGATGCGGTAGGCGGTGGCGTGCGTGCACAGTCCGTCTGCTGCCGAGATGCTCAGCATAATTATTCGCGCTCGAAAAAAAAGATAAGAGTGCCCCGTCGCCGAAAGAGCTGGAGAGATGTATGTATGTCTACGGTGTCGGAGTTGACCCCATCAAGTTTCATCAGTCGCTCGAGAGCCCGTTGTCCGAGCCCAGCTGTGACTTTTCCTTTCTGCCTCGCAAATCGCATAGATATTGCCGCATGGTGCCCGCCGATGAGCGACGGTGTATATCTCAATTCCTTTGTCCGTAGCGTACACGAATACGTCAGATGCTGACCAACCAGCTTCGGCACAGCTCGGCAATAGAGAAGCATCATCGAGATCGGTAGTTGCCGACATGCGCGAGTCCCCAAAAGAAAAAAAACCCCTGGTTGAATCGTAGCGCGCAAGATGACATTGCCTCGAGTGCTGTGTAATACCATGACACGCTATCCACAATATTGACCTTTTCAAGTACATAGCTGCACCTTATTGCGCGACCCGCGTTTCTTTCTCGTGCGGTGAGTTTGTCTGATTGTTATTCCCTTTTTACTGTACTCATGTACACCAGGATGAATCGGCAGCGACGCTCGGCGCGAACACGGTGCCAACGCACGTTCGAGCCGCCGCTGCCGCGGTGCGCGCCACCTGCGTTCAGGCGTCCCAGCGCGACACCCAATGTTAGAGGAGCAGTGGGGGAGGCGCGATCAGCAGGGCAGTTTGCTGGGCAGAGGACACGCTGCGAGGAGGAAAATGGGAGCCGGTTTCCTTCTTCTACTTCTGGCGATCGAGTACGACGAGAAACGGCGCGCACAGGCACGAATCGCACGCTCAAGCTTTGCGTAAATGCAAGGTGTCTTCCGTCCTGTTCGGGACCCTGTCTCCTAGCACACGAGCGCCAGCGGCCCAGGGCTGCCTCGCCTAAGGCAGCGGGGCCTGGCTGATGTTAACAGCCCGTCTGCTGCGCCGACATCGATATCGAGGAGACGCGAGACGGATGGCGTGCGCACCGTCTTATCACTGCAGGCTTCCGCGTCCAGGCGGGCGCAGGCGGGCGCGGGCGCACCTACACAGGAAGCTGTCCTGAACGTTTGGAAGAAGGCGCGTGGAACATTGGCGGCGCAGAGCGATACACCTTCTTGAGGAGGCTGGGGAGGGGAGTTTCTTCCAGAATGTGCGGATCTCCTCGACAGTGCGTACGACGCTGCACGTGCGGGCAAATAGCACGTCGACGCCGCCGTCGGCTGAACCCCAAAATGCATTGCAAAAGGCGAGCGAACGGTTGGCCAGATTCGGAGAGTTTGCGCGGGCGAGCTTGGAAAGCGGCGTCGTCGACGTCTGTCGGCGCGCGGCCATCGTGTGTGCGGAACTGTAAGCACTTTGGGCTTTGACTGGCGACTTACCGATATGGTCGGCTTCGTCCAGCTATGCCATCGTTTGGCGCCGGCGGCATCGCGGTGCGCCTGTGAACCCTGCGAAGAAGCGCCTGTCTCATGCGGGGACGCAGCACGAGGTGGATGCCTTTTTTGTGTGCGCGCGTACGTCGCCTCCCGGTCGGTTTACTTATTTAATCCGTTTACTTAGTTGCTTTCGCAGAGCGCAGTATCCGCCATCGCGTCGAATGAGACAAAAAAAACGCGATAGTGTCGTCGAAATAGGCAGCGCGCAACGCGCGGGGGCACGCAAATAGGCTCCCTCGCGAGTCATTGTCGTAGAGCTGGGAAATGGTCCGCCGGGATGTAGACGCAGACGAGAAGAAAGGCGGCGACGGCTTCCCGACCGAGTGAAGTTTACGTTCGAAGCTGCGTTCGAGGATGGGGAAGGGCGAAGGCGGGAGGCTGGCGGGTGCTGAAGGAAAGGGATGCGCGGAGAAAGGAGGGGAGCGTGCATTGGCGGCGCTCTCCCGCTGCTGCTACCTCCGTGCGACTGGATGCGTGCGAGTGTGAGAGAAGTACGCCTGTGTCGGAGCGCGGGAATTCGGCGAAAGATAAGGGAACGCTGTGTGTCGTCAATACGGCCGGCACCTACTAGTGCGTGCCTTCTTTGGACTCAGAAACTCGACATTAAAATGCTTGTCGTGCGTTTCAGGCTTGGGATAAGAAATAGTTCACATCATCTCCCTATTTCACCACGTTAGAGCCATCCTAACGCGTGTGTTTTGGAAAGGGTAAGGGAATGCCAAGCAGGGTTCAAGGTCATGGCGAAGCGCGGCTCGGTGCTGATTCCAGAGAAGAAATCCCTTTTTATGTGGATTGGCTTGGAGCAGGAATTTGAAGCTAGAATGCGTCGATCTCTGGTTGCTTGGATACTCTTCAAGGATGAACCGACGTTTTGGCACGGCACATACATATGTCTTTTAGGTACGAGATTTGTCTCGCTTTCAAGAATACTCTGCGGTCAAAAATGTATGCGAGCATTAATTTTTTGTAGGCTATTCGCTTCTCCTTCTCATCGTTAACGGCGAACTCTTGTATGTACAAACAGTATAGCAAAGATACGAAAGTTAGTATTCCCTCAATTATATTGAAAGGGTGATAGGACGGTGCACTTTCTCCGGGAAGTCTGGTAGCGGAGTGGATTGCTTGAAAGCATTGATGCTCGATTGCTCGTCAATAACACCCTGCCGCCCAGCAAGATCCA
Organism: Phellopilus nigrolimitatus; assembly: GCA_021029095.1. Lineage (NCBI taxonomy): Eukaryota > Fungi > Basidiomycota > Agaricomycetes > Hymenochaetales > Hymenochaetaceae > Phellopilus > Phellopilus nigrolimitatus. The sequence goes on from JAJOHG010000028.1 coordinate 103,337, forward strand.
TATAATCTCTCAGTATTTCCGAGTTCTTGAATGTATCTTGAAATCCGGCTGGTGTAAGCTTGTCGATTATCGCTTGACTCGGCAGGTTTTGATCGTAGCCGACCACTTCGTATCTATTGCCGCCTATCTTGACAGACGGGCATACTGACGAGCGCGCCGGGTAAGCAAAGAAGGTATGCACTATTTTCTGAGAAACACTCACACTGATCCCAGACGGCCAAGTTTGACGCGTAACTCCGCAATCCCAAGCACAACAAATCATCAGGTGGAGGGCCGTCTTTGTTTATGCGCCAGTGGCGATCCGGAGAGGTGCACTCGTGCTCGACGATGCTCTTCACGCCGAGAAATCGGAACTCGTCTCCTTTGAATACAACCTCATCCTCGTCGTAGTCGCTCAGAGCGAAGCCGTGGTCGTGCATGATCACGATCTTCTCAAAAATCTGTTCTCTGTAGAGTGATACAGTGATTTGTGAACATTCGCAGAACGCAGACATACAATAATCGGCAGGAACTCACTTTAGTTTGACAGACAGCCTGCAGAGTTTCCCCTCAAGCGGACTTCCGCAGTCCTCGAGCAGCAAGCAACCAGCTTCGGTACCTTCCGCGCTCTCTCCTTTGTATACTCCAAGCAGACGAGGGAATAAGATACCTTGAAACTCGTGGTACTTTTTATAATTCTCTTCTGCTTTTTCGAGATCAGTCATTGCACGTTCGCCGACATAGAGTTTGACTATGACACATTGGTCTCCAAGAGGAGCGCGATAAACGACATAATCCATCTCGCTTGTCATGCTAAGGATTGTTGAAATATCCATGTGAATGGAGCCCGGAGGAGCTTTTGCGGCAGTACTGAGGAATGTGTAGTCCGTCTCCTCATTAGGATAAGGATATTCCTTGAGGGAGATGGTCAGATTCTGCTCTAGCATGATGAAGAAGGTAAGGAATCCGGATGACGAGCACACACGTTCCTTTATCAAGAAACTGCAACCTGCCACGCTCAAACGGTCGGACGCGTGCCTCTGCTCATTCGGCGCGAACTCACGTGTTTGTTAGACTCTGTGCAGCGCAAGGTCAACCCCGATGGACTCGCGCCTGCGTGGGATCCGCTTAGGTGTGTCTGCGCGCTTTTCGTGTAATGGCATGACACGCAATGGACGATGCTGATACATATTTTCTACATAGTTACACACTCTTGTACGACGCACATGTACATCGGGCGATCACCGCGTTTTGAACTCGAGGGTCGCGTAGGGTGTAGACGCCGAATATGGCCTTCCGGCAGGTGACGTGGAGGCGGCGAAACGAGACGCGCAAACAACGCTAGATGGCGCCCAGGGGTGGCTTGCACTCATAGGCAGACAGAGAACATGATGGATGTCCTCCCGGGATGCCTGGAGATACGGCCGTTCCGAGTTCACGAGTGTGCTGAGTCCTTCTAGTTTTTGTTTTCTTTCTACCGTACTCATGCGCATCACCATGGAATAACAGCGACACCCAGCACAAACATGTCGGCAGCGCGGGTTTCCGCTGCTTCTTGCGGCTTCATTCGTGTAGACGGCGACGCCCACCACGGACGAGGGCGTCGGCGCCGGCGTCCAGATGGCCCGTCCGCTTGGCCGCACTGGGCTGCGGACGAGCTGGGCGAGAAGGGATAAGCGAGGCAGTCTGTTGGGCGGGAGGACGCGATGAGGAAAGAAGGGGGTCCATATGCTATTTTTGTTGATCGAGCAAGAGAAGAGGAGCAGGTGCGCGGTACGTGTCCGGTCAGCGTGCGCGTGCGCGCTCCAAATGCAAGACGTCATCCATCCCATCCGCATTCTCATCTCCTAGCGCATGCGCGCCAGCGTCCCAGAGTTCCAGAGCGGCCTCGCGGAAGTCAGTGAGGTCGTACCGACGTCTACAGCCCATCTGTCACGCCGACGTTGACGACGAGGGAGGGGGGGCCTAACCATCTCATGCAAACCAGTAGCGTGTTAAATATATCTAAATCTGTATCCCTCCAACCCTCTCAAAATTCGACATCCCAAGCTTGTTTCTCGTGAAAGTCTGGAAGAGGCGTGCGCGCTTTGAAACTGTCGATGCTCGATTGCTCGTCAGTAACGCCCTGTTTTCCAGCGAGGAGCATATATATCTTCAGAATATCTGAGTTCTCGAACGTAGCATGGAATCCGACTGGTGTGAGCTTGTCGATTATAGCTTGACCCGGTAGATCGTAACTGTCTCCGGTCGCGATATATGTATTGCAGCCTATCTGGACACGTGGACGTACTGTGGAAAGTACAAAGTTAGCGGGGATGGTGTGTGTTGGGACCAAGAGAAAACACCAACACTCTTCCCAGGCGACCAGATTTGACGCGTACTCCGCCAAAAGTTGGCACGAGAAGTCAATCCAGTCGTTCCCCTTGCGCCATTTACGGTCAGGAGAGGCGCATGCGTGTTCTATGAGGCATCCGAGGCTGACGAAACGGCATTCGCCGTCCTTGAGCACAAACTCGTCCTCGTCGTAACCGTACTTGTCAAAACCATGATCGTGCATAATTACGATCTTCTCGAGAATGTGATGCCTATAAATAAATGCAATGGCTTATGAGTATTCATGAAAACGACGCGGACTTGGAGAGTCCAGTAGATATTCACTTCAAACTGAGAGGTAGTCTGCAGAGAGCTCCATTATTAGGACTTCCGCAATCCTCAAGAACCAGGCAGCCTAATCCCTTGCCTTCCGAACTCCTTCCTTTGTAGATACCGAGCACACAGGGAAACAGTATGCCTTGAAGCCCGTGTACTCTTTCATAATTCCGCACTTCTTTGTCGAAATCGGCTATTTTACCATCTCCGACATAGAGCTTGATGATGACAATTAGATTATCGAGTGTAACACGATAGACCGCGATATCGAGTGCCCTTTTTATGCTGACTTTGGTTGTGGGCCATTGCTTCGCATGGCGAGTTACGATTCCTTTTTTTTTTCTCCCGCCTCGGCCTCTTGCTTGCTATCAAACTCCTTGTGCTCGTTGCCGCCGTTCTCACTGTCTCTGTCCCCGACAACTCCATATGAGGAAGTGAAGCTGGCCACCTTCGTCGGCGAAGTCTGACGCATGTCTTCTGGATCATCGCTCTGTCCTTGCACGCCTGCTTTTCTTTTCCTCCGCTACGACAGAGTCGCCCCAGATAAGATAACAGGGTGTGCTTGACCTTGTATCAGGCTCAGACAAGCTCAATGTGCAAAAATATGACTTCCTGCAAGTGTGCTTGAGCTGGACGAGCGGCCAAGCTTTTTCAGCAATGCCATAAGTATGTGATGGCGTCAATGACTTCTGGGGGCGACTTCAGAAACCATAGTATGTCTTACACCTGTTTTCAGTGCTTTCAATGACTTGTCTAATGTGCATGGCATGACAGCATCACAGACAAATTGATGTCTCATTTAGACCAGCAGGCCGTGCTGGCCGGCAACTGCTCACCTGACCGCCAGCGTACTATCCCCTCGAAGAGGCGCACACACGCAAATTCCTGCTCGAGCAGCTCTGCAAGCTCTACCAGAAGCACAAAGCCAAGTTCCACCGCGTCATCGGGGCTTCATGTGCCCGAACAACATCTTCAAGACGAACATGGTCAGCCAGCCGAACGACGTCGCGATGGTGTGAGGCAAGGATTGGGCCGAGCGCAACAGCTTCTTCATCTGCTCCGACCTCTGGCGCACGCGCAACATCAGCTGCGACCAGTTCCGGAAGTCCAAGTTGTCCTGCGCCGCCTCCGTGGGCCCGCCGTCGCCGTGCACTACGCGCAGCACCTCCCGTTCCAGTCTTCTGCTGCAAGTCCGGCACGCACATTGTCGACCCCGCGCAGACGTACCACATCGGCCTGCGCTACCGCACGGGCACACAGGTCGCGAACCTCAGCACAACGGACACTGAGCCGTGCCGTGTCTCGACAGCTCGCAGACGTACTTCTGCCGCGACTTCTGGCCGAGTGCCGTGCGCGAGGGCGTATGCGCCGTCGAGGAGCGCGCGAGCTCGGCGAGCAAGGCCGCTGCTGACTGCGGCGGGCTCAGGCTTGGATCCAACCTCGGATGGGGCGCGGCAAAGCCCATGGAGGCCGTAGTCGCAGTTGGTGCAGGTGCAAACGTGGATGCACGCCGGCGGCACGCGAAGTGCGCGGAGGAGGCTGCAAAGGAGGCTGCGGAGGAGGGCGAGGAAGCAAATTGCGCAGAGGAGGCCGAGCAGACAAAGCGTGTAGAGGAGACTGAGCGTGGAAGGCGCGCAGATGACGGCGGGCACGCGCAGCGCCAGCGGCTGCAGGGTGATTCGGATGTGAACGTGGGCTCGGACTTCGACGCGATGCCAGATGCGGGGGAGGGCGATGCGGACGACACCGCAGCAGGTGAGGACAATGCACTGGCGGACGCGTTCTATATCCCGAACGGTGTATTCCACGTGGCTCGGATCCTTGTGAACCCACGGTGCGTGACAATGTACGCGGGGGTGAGCCATGCGCAGCTTGTGCTCAACCTGTTCAGTCCAGACAAGGACGAGAGGACGGGCCTGGCTCACGCGAGAAGTATGTCCTGGACAACCGGGAGGGCGCGCCCGAGAGCTTTGTCTGCCAAGAGCAGTGGTACGTCTTTTTTGGCATCTTCTTGTTATGATTACTGAACGGATGGCCTGATCTTAGGTTCACCACCGGAGGCCGGAAGGCACCCAAAACACAGAGGCGACTGAGCTTCTCAGTGCACGCCAAGGTAGATCATTCGAGTCGGAGGCAGAGGACGGTCATAGAAAATTAGAATAGGAATATCTATGTATCTATTTGGTTGGGACAGCACTTTTGTTTTACTGTAATATGTACTTTTGACTGTTTGCACACCAGTTCACTGAGCTTGCGGGAATTCACGCGCAACTTGTCCAAGGAATGCCTTCATGTTGGAAAAAAGAGGCTCAAATTTGCTGTCACCTGAGCAGTGCCCTGCCGGTCCGCTTTTACATATCACTCAGTCACATATATGCAAAAAAATATACATGGATGTATAGCTTAGACATGGGCCTTCATAATAAAAAAATAAATCAAGCTTTTATATGCAGAGGGGGAAAAAAGAAATGCTAGATACGAACCGGAAGGCTCACGAGGAAATGTGTGACGCGTGGCGATGCCGTGTGGCAGTGAACCACCCCCATTATAAGGCATACGTTCCCACACTTTTTGTACACTTTTCGACAAGTTTGTACACTTTTTTGTAATAGTGACCGTGACTATGCTACACAGCCACTGGGGGTGAAAACGTAGGAGTGGAAAGGACGATCCCTTCCTTACGTCAGGAATCGTAATTTGTTGAAGCATGTATGTAAGTATGGCCTGGGGGAGCTTCGGGATCTGTATTGGATAAATTGTAGTCCTCATTCGGAGCAGAACGCGGGTAGGATTTGAGAACAATGGTCAGACTCTGTTTGAGCATGATGATGGAAGTATCGTTAACGTAACCTGAATGAAGTCAGAAAAAGCGTACTTGCGTCACGGAGGCTTGAGTCACGAAGCACAGCCACGAGCCGCACGACTACCGTTACGCGCCTGCTGCAGCGCACGCTCTCACGCTAATCGTGCAGGCCTGATTATACTGGCTTTGATTTCTCATCTTTGGTTCTGGGAAACAAGGAGACGCAAGAAACTTGCTCTATCATGAATACACAAACTAACTACTTGGGAAATGCTGTCACAGATCGATATGCACGTGGACAATTGAATCATCGGTTCACCAAATATTGGACAGCGATGAATACCCCTCTGCCTCGCGCCGGGCTGATTCGAGTTTTAGCAGATCGCTGAACATCAAAATCTCTGCATCCGAGAACATCAAGTGTACTAATCCGCCGGCATCTCTTCGAGCTCAACGAAAGCAGCTTCTTTTCGTTATCGAGTACGAGAAAACGCTGCTTATCGTTGAAAAGAAATGTCTATACCGCAATCGGCTCTGGAATCATTGAGTTTATTCTTCTGGTCTTGCGCCGAACTAAATATCCAATTGTTCTCCGACTCGGCGACTTGAAAATGTTTAAAGGGTTTTTCCGTCCTTGTGTGCGGTATTGGATCCGTCCAAGTTTGAACACTAAACCATCTACTTCAAGATATTGGATCGGGTATCTAGTATACTTCTAGCGGGCTGATCAGTGAATATTGGAAGTCCACGAGTGCCCGCATGTCTAATATGATCTACGAAAGGGGAACACTTTGACGACTTAATCAGACTCATTGTGGTACTGTTCGCAGCAACGCCGTATGTTCCCGTGTCCCGTAAGTGAACTTCAAGATTGCGTGTCGTATCTTTCTTGGCGCTCGACAATGTGTATAAATATCCAGTAACTCCTCGTACATCAACAACAGCCGTTCCTGAATCCCAATCGCGCTACTCCGCAGGTATGAGTGCGACAGTGGAAGAAATTACTAGCAAGGCATTCGACTATGTTGTCATCGGTGTGCACGTCCATACTATGCATCTTGTCCTGTGAATCTTATATGTATATCTCTATCGTAGGAGGTGGTGTGCGTCCGTCGCTGAATCGAATCCTAACTTCAAACTCACTGATATAACAAATTTTCAAATGTTTACTTGAATGACAGACCGCAGGGCTTACCGTCGCGGCACGCCTCGCAGAAGATCCATCGATCACTGTTGCTGTTCTAGAAGCTGGCCTGGAGCGTCTCGACGATCCCGTCATCAGTCAGTTGTTTGCTTCCCGCCAATCGTGCCCGATTTGGCTCTTTCTAGATCTAATTCTTCTGCGTAGACATCCCAGGACAGTTCGGAAAGCACTTCGGCGACCCGAAATATGACTGGGACTTCCACACGGTTCCACAAGAGCACGCGAATGGCAGGGAAGTACCATGGCCGAGGGGTAAGGTGCTCGGAGGGAGCTCTGCTATCAATTTTTATGTACGTAACCTGGTCCAATTCTTGACTTTCTTACTCTCTAACTGCGGGCGAACTTGAAGGTCTGGGATCACCCTCCAAAGCAGGACATTGATGCCTGGGAGAAGCTCGGAAATCCGGGATGGAACTGGGAGCGATTCTCCAAGTCACTGAAGAAGACGGAGGGGTGCGTCGAGCTCTATTTTAACTCACTAAAGCTCCTGTACGACGGCTAAGTGTCTGCACTGTCAATTTAGTTTCACGCCGCCGACCGATGAAAACGCCGCTCGCTATAAACAAGTTTTCAATCCGGACGCACATGGGACGTCAGGCCCGCTCAAGACGTCGTTTCCTGGGTTTGTTATGGCGGGCGACGTCCCTTTTCAAGAGGTGGTTCCTCATTTTTTAAGCCTTTTCGTAGCACTCACGCGTTCGGTACAGACAGTACTGAATTCCGGAGTCAAGATCGCGAAGGATCCGGTACGTGCTAAACGTCCTACGTTTTGTGTTATAGTCTGATTATGTCTTCAGATGAACGGAGATGTGAGTTGTCTGACACTGCGCGCGAAAACCTCTGCCAAACGACGGCGTGACTTAACGTCTGATTTGTTGTTCAGCCAATAGGCACTTGGATGGCACCTGTTACGCTCGATGAGACGACCCATAAGCGCTCGTATGCCGCGACGGTAAGTTATGTCTTGTCACTGTCCAGTTCACAACGCATGAAATTTTTATTCGCCCGATAATATAGGCCTTCTATCAGCCGAACGCAAACAAGCCAAATTTTCGCGTTCTGTGTGGTGCTCTTGTACACCGAATCGCTACCACGGGTTCGGATGACGATACAGTTGAAGCAAAAGCCGTTGAATTCGAGCACGGAGGCGTTATATATACGGTGTCTGTTAAGAAGGAAGTGGTCGTGAGCGCTGGGTAAGTCTTCTTCGTTTACGTCTCTCGTCACCATTGTTCTGAATATCAGGTTTGACCAGGTCTCTGAAATCGCCGCAAATTTTGGAGCTCTCCGGAATTGGAGACAAAAGAGTACTCGGCCCTCTTGGAATACAGACCGTCATCGACCTTCCGGGTGTTGGATCAAATATGCAGGAGCATATCTACAGCTCGGTGATATTCGGTAAGGCCATTCGAAGTGCTTCTCAAAAGTATCTGGCTCAACGGAAACCCAGAATTGGATCCAGAGCTTGGTCACGAGACACTGGATCGCTTGGCCGACAATGACTATGTGACTGCGCAGCTGGCCCTCCAGTGAGATCCAAATCTGTTGTCCAGAGCGACGTTTCCTGAAATTTACTTTTCCTCGTCTCGTAGCGCCGTGGGCAAAGGTTTCCTTAGAATCGGGCTTTCAGGTTTTACTTTCCTTCCATTCTCCACTATCACGTCTCCGGAGCGGGCTCGCGAATTCGTGGGCCGTCAACGCCAGCGGATCGAAGAGAGGCAGAAAAGCGGTTCTCTCCCTCCAGGTCTGAAGGAGCAATACGAGCTACAACTGGGGAAATTTGAGAGAGACGAAGGAGGGGAATGCGAACTCATCTGCTTCCCGGGATATCTTGGCATGGGAGGTACGCTCAGTCTCACAATAAAGCGCGGATCATGGAACTGAGATGATACCGTAGCCCCAGGGGCCGGAAAACCGTACATGTCGATCCTTCTTAGCTTCAATCACCTATTCGGTCGCGGCACTGTCGTGAGCTTCTCGTCCTGATAATCATTCTTGTTGTGTACCGTTTATATGTTTTAGCACGCAACTTCAACCGATCCGCACGTTCAGCCGGATATCGACCCTCATTATTTTGAGGAGAAGTTAGGTAAGTATAGTTGGTTGATCTCCGGCATTTCTAATTCTTCGCTCCTCCTGAAGACCTTGACGTAATGGTCGAGACCGTGAAGTTTATGCGCCGACTAGCGGAACTCGAGCCGTTCAAGAGCTTTTTTGGTGAGTCACAACTCACGTGAAGAAGCATGAGCTAACTCTAGAGCAGTGAAGGAAGTCACGCCTGGTCCAGCGTGTACTACGGATAAAGAAATCGAAGATTTCGTCAAGAACAGTCTGAAAACGACTTACCGTACATCCATTGCCGCTAACATTGCCGTGATCGTTTTTCTAATGAACACACATTTATCGCGTAGATACGACGAGTACGCTGAGCATGCTTCCTCGGGAGCTCAACGGCGCTGTCGACCCGAATTTGCGTATGTACGGCACGAAGAATATCCGTGTGGCTGATTTGAGCATTGTCCCGCTTCACGTCGCCGCCCATACGCAATGTAAGCCGCGGATGATTCTCTTTTCAACAGAATAATTGCTGACTTGACCTGCAAAGCCACTGCATACGCTATCGGCGAGCAAGCGGCCGATATTATACTGGGTCGCATCCCTCCGGTGAAGTGAGGTTCCAGGATATTATAGACCTTGGCTTGTAACATGTTAGCATAGACAAATGTTTGCTTGAAGGATACTTGAATGTTTCGCCTGTCCCGCGTTTCTAAAGGAACGAATAGACGCTGTACATAATGACCAGGATTTTTCGACTTGTCCAGGTTCTGCTGAGGTGCATCCCCGACACACAATTGTACTTTCTCGCTCCCGTTCTGAATAGATAAATCTTTAGAGTTTCCATTGACTGATCTAGCCCTGGTTCCTGTAAGTATGTATATCTTAAATTCTCAGACACGCAATCGCGCTCGCGCAGCCAAATTTTCCACTCACTTCAGTGAGACACACTGCTTGCAAGGTATCAATGTATACATTATATGTCTACAATGTGAAGTCCTCGGAACATTCCTGACCATTTTGAGAGGAACGCAAATGCGCCGCGCCACCACGGCTTGTCGCCATACCCACCGTTCCCAGTCCACAGGCCCCGCTCCCATCCTGGAGCATGCGTACATTTGTGACTAGGCACAGTGGAACACCTGATGTGCGGCAAGCGGCGGCGTGCGTGCGTACATTCGGCGGAGCGCACTGCGACCTCGTTTTGCCCTCTTTCCCTTCCCTATCGGGGATGCGAGCTGCAAATCGTCCATCTCCTGTTGAGTTTCCCAGCATAATTGTTCGCGCTCGAAATAAAGATACGACTATCCCGTCGCCGAAAGCGCTGGAGAGGTGAATGTCCACGGTGTCGGTGTTGATCCCATCAAGTTTCATCAGTCGCTCGAGAGCCCATTGTCCGAGCACGGCTGCGACGTTTCCTTACTCAAATGTCGCAAATCCTGTAGATATTGCCGCATGGTGCCCGCCGATGAGCGACGGTGTATATCTCAAATTCCTTTGTCCGTAGCGTACGTGAGAAAACACGAATGCGTCCGATGTTGCCCAACCACCTTCGGCTCAGCTCGGCAATTGACAAGCATCATCGCGATCGGTGATTGCCGCCGTGCGCGAGTCCCCTCGTACAGTCTTCGTGAAATGCTGGCGGAAAAATAAATCCTAGGGAATCGTGGCTTGGAATTGTGCAGTATGACATTGCCTCAGGTGAGCTGTGCGTTTCCCGCGTAATCCCATGACACGCTATTCATAATATTGATCTTTTCAAGTACATAGCTACACCTTATTGCATGACCCGCGTTTCTTTCTCGAGGATCGCGACTACAACTCGTGCTAGCACCGGCTTGGACGTCGGACATGGCCGTCCGCCTTGGAACGAGCAGGCGGAGTGAGAGGGCGGGCGAACGGCGCTAGATGAAATCGAGAAGCAGGCTGCACTCACGTGCAGACGAAAAACATGCTGGACGACGTTCCGGAGCACCCCGGGGATGTGGCCATTTCGAACTTGCGCGTGCGGTGAGTCTGTCTACTTTTTCTTCTCTTTTCACTGTACTCACGTACACCCGTATGAATCGGCAGCGACACTCGGCACGAACACGGTGCCAACGCACGCTCGAGTCGCCGCTGCCGCGGTGCGCCCCGCCTGTGTTCAGGCGTCCTGTCCACCCACGCGACACACAATGTCAGAGAGCAGTGTAGGAGGCGCGGTCAGCATGGCGGTGTGCTGGGTGGGAGGACAGCTGCGAGGAGCAAATTGAAAGTTTCCTTCTACTTCTGGCTATCCAGCAAGATGAGAAACGGCGTGCGCTCTCCGCAGACAGAGGCACTGTCCATCCCACCCCATATCCCCGTCGCCCAGCACGCGCGCGTCAGCGGCCCAGAGTTGCTTCGCCGAAGACAGCGGGGCCTTGTTGACGTCTATAGCCTGTCTGCTGCGCCGACAACGACGTCAAGGGGACGCGAGATGGATGGGATGCGTACCGGCGGTGCGCAGGGGGTTCTGCGTCCAGGCAGGCTCAGGCGCACGGCATGCGTGCGAATGCACCTACACTGGAGGCTATGCGGAACGTTTAGAAACCGGCACGCGGGCAATTGGCGGCGCAGTGTGATACACCATTTCGAGGAAGCTGGAGAAGAGTCTATCGGGGCGCGCTCCTTCCAGAATGCGCGGATCTCCTCGACAGTGCGGACAGCGCTGCGCATGCTGACAAAGAGCACATCGATGCCGCAGTCGACAGAATGCAAAATGCATTGCAGAAGTTGAGCGAACGGTTGACCGGATTCGGCGGGTCAACACGGCCGGACTTGGAGAGCAACGTCTGTCGGGGCGTGATTATCGTGTGTGTGGAACTGCGAGTGGTTTGAGCTTTGACTGCCGACTCACCGATGGTCATTTTCGTCCAGCTATGCCAGTGCCGGAGCACGGGTTTTTGGCGAAAGATAAGGGAACGCTGTGTGTCGTCAATCCGGCCGGCGCCTACTAGTGCGTGTCTTCGTTGGATTGAGAAATTCAATATTAGAATACTGTCATCTAACATGCGTGCGTTTCCTGCTTGGGTTAAGAAGCGGTTCGCATAATCTCCCGGTCCTATCTCTTTCAATCCTCCTAACGCGTGTGTTTTAGAAAGGGTGAGGCACAGTCAAGCAGGTCGCAACACTTGCACTTCAAGGTCGTGACGAAGCGCGGCTTGGCACTGACCCCGAAACCGATTCTTCTTTTATGTGGAATAGCTTGGAGTGTTTATGCTAGTGTCGTACAAGAGAACGATATCTTCAATGTTATTCCTACTACTAGCTTCAATATCTATCTAAAACATATCGTCACTTCGGACTACTCCTCAACTTTGTTTCTTAAATCATTCAAGAAAACTTTGGCATTTTAACATGCTCCATCACCATCTGCGCAGTTAAAGGCTTCTCCCCTGCCTTTTCCATATCGTCCATCATCTTTTTAACATCCTTGAACCAGCCGCTTAGGATAGGCCTATCGCAGCCCTCGTCGAACGATTTCGGTACGAGTTTAGAAAGCTCGTCGATCTCAGGCTGACACGGGTAATCTTCAATATTGTAGTAGGGGCGCCCGAAGATTTTCACAAACGGTCTTCCCCCTGCAACACGAAGGGCAAAGTCAGCTCACTGGCTCGGCTCGCAATCTTATAAGCAGTACAGCAGACGCACATTGCGCCCAGACACGCATCGTTAGGCCATCTTGAAACAGCCAGTTGCAAGAGAACTTGTCAACTGGGATGCGCTCGTCGGCATACCATTGGCCGTCAAATTCGCATTTATGATCTGTCTTGAAAGGAACACGTAGGCCGACGAGACGATAGGCTCCAGGTTCGCCGACGACGTTCTCCTCCTCGAACGTTTTCGGGATGTATCCTTTTTTGTGAAGCTCGAAAAGTTGCTCGAGGATCTCTATCCTAAGCAAAGAAAACACTCATGTATGTTACGGAGTCCTCAGCTGAAAGATTAAATATACTAGTCACCTTTCGTCCTGACTATAGTTCCTGTGAAATACATCCCGCGGAGGGTCTCCACAGTCTTCCAAGACAATACAGGCAAACTGTTCCTGCGACTCATCTCCGCCAATATACAGGCCGTAATAGCGCGGAATCACCGTTCGCTGCAGATCCTTTAATTGGCCTGTGTATAGGGAAGCTTCTTCCCTCAAGTCGTCCATCGAGCGGTATTCTTCGAGGTGAAACTTCAATACGACATTCCCGTGAGTAGGAATTGTTGCGCGGTAAATAGATGAGCGCTGGTCTTCTACGATTTGGGATGTCACAACTGCGTGTATTGTGCGGTTCGAGACGGAAGTGAGGCCGGGAACACCAAGAAGATATTGCTCGGTGCGACCTTTGACATAAAGATCAAGAGACGTGGGGAGCGTAACTCTCAGAGATGACATGACGTTTTTGTCGAAGTGCTGCCAGTCCAGAGTAAGAGATGTTCGGCTATCCTTCGTGCCAGCGATACCAAGTTTTGGACTGGAAGACCATTGCTTTGTCAGTGAGTCTTTGTACCGAGCTTCAGAAGATGAATGCGTACTCACTGCTCAAGCCAGCACAAGACAATGGGTCATATCGCAAGGAAGGTTCATGAAAAGTGCTCGAGCTCAAATGGAAAACGAGATTGAACGATATTTCCCGTTGATATTAGCAGTAACGTAACTTTGCGGCTTTGCTCGTAAAAACTTTTGGAAAACTGCCCCGCCAAACCCGCTATGCCTTCTGCTATGCTGATGCGTCATTACGTGTAAGGTCTTTAACCTACTGACTTGATAACCGGATCACATGATGGCAATCGGCACAAAAGTATCAAAGCGCCTCAATCTCTGATTATCGTATCTTCTGGCATGCTTATGCGGACGATCACTTTCGATTCTACGTACAACGTATGGAACCCGAGGAAGGTTTACTATCACTAACACAAACCCCGACCTTCCTAAAGGCAACTGCTTTGCTCAGCTGAACAAAAAGGACACTCTGTTATACAACGACGACATCTCTCGCACTTTCCGCGTGACAATGGATGAAGACAGTCATTATCGGACTCTTCGCTGGATGGAAAGGCGTGGATGCTCTTGAGAAGGAGAGAACCATCTATGAGGAAGTAGGACAGCATAAAGACGCCGCAGTCTCTCGATTACCCGCGGTGTACACTGAACATGAAGGTCCGGATGGTTTCCCAGCAGGCTGTATTAGACAAAAAGACTGCGAGTTTTCACGAAAAGAGACTTCGCCGGGGAAAAGCGAGACGCGAAGCGTGTCTTCCCACGCGCACGTGATCTGCGAGTTGCCATTCTCTTGCTTCCGTCCGACAAGCGGATCGCCCAACTCTCGGTGTCGCTTCTACGGCCGCCAGTCGCCCGCCGCGCTTCTATCTCCGTGATCGCCTTCCCGAGCCTCCGCGTATTTAATGTCCAGCCTCACTGTCGCGCTTCCCGACGGACGTGAGCTTGTTCTCAGCGGCGTCGACGGGCAAGCGCCCCAGGGTCACCGACATGTGCGCGCCCTCTCCGGCATCCAGGACAACTACAACTCGACCATCTACCAAAGCTCGGGACTCGACGGCAAGAACATCGTCCTCAAGATGTGCGCCGAGCCCTACTTCGAGGATGTCAAGTACGAGGCGGAGGTCTACCACACGCTGCTCAGGCCGTTCCAGGGCACGATCGTTCCAAACGTGCTCGGCTTCTACGTCAGCGAGGAAGAGGCGCCGCTGGACTCGGAGACGGCGGCGGACGCGAGGGATTCGGCGGCGGCGGGGAAGGGAAAGCGGCGGCGGAAGCAGCGGGTGGGCTGCATAGTCCAGGAGTACTGCGGGATGCTGATCGATAAGATCGCGAACCAGTCGCTCGATGACCGGTTAGTCAAAACGTTTTTTTGTCTTTGTTTTTTTTTTTTTTTTGCGCGCATTTAGTTACCCATTCATACTCCTGCACAGGTACGAGATCCTCCAGCAAATCGGGCGGCTGCACCGCGCGGGCCTGCACATGACCGTCGACCTCTCGGGGAACAACATCGTGCGCGGCGACGACGGCGTCTTCCGGCTCGTGCACTTCCAGGACCTCCAGCGGCACGCGTGCCCGTGGGACGGCGACTGGCACATGGGCGAGAGCGCGCCGGAGCTCGCGCACTTCAAGTGCACGGCGCTGTACGAGCTCGCTCAGGAGTTCGGCATCTGGAAACACCGTGCGCCGCTTTCCCTCCTTCTCGCTTTTTTTCTTTCGCGCCCCTCGGGCTTTCGCTGACGGTCTCCCAATAGATCAATTCGCGGTCGTGGTCATCCAGGGCCAGACATACCTCGACGTCCGCACCTCGGCGCATGAGGTCGTTGAGACCCGCAAAACGCCATCCCCATAAACTAACGACAACGTCCCGACTATATGCGACACCTTTCTTCCCTATTCCTTCGCCTCACCCCCTCCTCCTAGACCCTTTATGCCCCATTACTCCTCTTCATATCATCCAGGCATTCACGGACACGGACACGGAAACGGAAAACTGTACACATATATACCTCAAAAGACGTCTACATACGCCTGTTGTTTGTTGTTCTAGATCAAAGACAAAGGCGAAATGTAGACCGAGTTTTGTATCACTTTATCTCTATCTTCGTGTTGTCTGGTACATCTCATCTTCGAGAGCCTGGGTTCCTCAAGCAAGTCCACCAGTGTACTTTGCTTCGCTCGAACTCGCAGTCGCACCCTCAGGTCTGTTCCTAGTCTATTTAATTTAACAAGCAGCACATGCGTGAAGAGGGTCGCAAACCATCTGAGAATGCCGAGATTGAAGACCAGCTCAACATTGAGCTACCCGTGCGTGCCCCACTTCCGTTGGCTGAGCCCGACAACCCGGAGATCACGGTGCTCGTCTCGTGGTCGCGGACCACCCTTGCGAACTTGCCCTGGCGAATGCTCCACTTGAGGTTGCGCACAGCGGGCAGGATGCGCGGCGCTATGCGTAGATTATGAAAAGCGACCCGGCAGCCTACCACAGTATTTCGATGGGTTAGCTGTGGCTAAGGTCAAGCACCCTCGAAGGCGAAGGAAACAGGAAATAGAGACAAACATAGAAATAAAGAAGAGGTGATAATTTCTATTTCGAAACACTGCCGCTTGTCGGGGATGGCCCCTCAACAGAACCTGGACGAGTTGAGAAAACCTGTCATCGGGTACAGCGTCTATTCGTTTCTTCAAACATGCCGGAGAGGCGAAACAACCAAGTATTCTTTAAGTAGGCAAACATCTATCTGCTCATGCACTATGTGAACATGCCATAGGCTCCGGTCCGTGGTAGCCTAAGACCTCACTTCACCGGAGGGATGCGTCCCAGTATGATATCGGCCGCTTGCTCGCCGATCGCGTATGCAGTGGCTTTGCGGGTAAAGTCAGCAATTATTCTGTTGGGGGGAGAATCATTCACGACTTACATTGCGTATGGGCGGCGACGTGAAGCGGGACAATGCTCAAATCAGCCACACGTATATTCTTCGTGCCGTACACACGCAGATTTGGGTCAACAGCGCCGTTGAGCGCTCGAGGAAGCATGCTCAGTGTACTCGTCGTATCTGCGCGATAATTATATATGTTCATGCGAGAAAAGAATACGGCGATGTTGATCGGCGACGGACGCACGGTAGGTCGTTTTCAGACTGTCCTTGACGTAATCTTCGATTTCTTTATCTGTAGTACACGCTGGACCAGGCATGACTTCCTTCACTGCCCTAGAGTTAGCTCATGCTTCTTCATGTGAGTCGAGACTCACCGAAAAAGCTCTTGAACGGCTCGAGTTCCGCGAGTCGGCGTATAAATTTCACAGTCTCGACCATTGTATCAAGGTCTACGGGAAGCGCGAAGAATTAGGAAGGCCGAGGATTAACCAATGATACTTACCCAGTTTCTCCTCAAGATAATGAGGGTCGATATCCGGCTGGACGTGCGGATCGGTTGAAGTGGCGTGCTAAAACATATAAACGGGACACAACAAGAATGATTATAAGAACGTAAAACTTACGACGGTGCCGCGACCGAATAGGTGATTGAAGCAAAGAAGGATAGACATGTACGGTTTTCCGGCCCCTGGGACCGTCTCAGTTCCATGATCTGCGCTTTAGGATAACCGAGCGTACCTCCTATGCCATCATATCCCGGGAAGCAGATGAGCTCGCATTCCCCTCCTTCATCCCTCTCGAATTTTCCCAGTTGTAGCTCGTATTGCTCCTTCAGACCTGGAGGGAGAGAACCGCCTTTCTGCCTCTCTTCGATCCGCTGGCGTTGACGGCCCACGAATTCGCGAGCCCGCTCCGGAGACGTGATAGTGGAGAACGGAAGGAAAGTGTAATTTGAAAGCCCAATTCTAAGGAAACCTTTGCCCACGGCGCTATGAGATAATGAAGTTCGAATTTCAGGAAACGTCGCTCAGAAGAAAACAGATTTAGACCTCACTGGAGGGCCAGCTGAGCAGTCGCGTAGGCATTGTCGGCCAAGCGATCGAGCGTTTCGTGACCAAACTCTGGGTCCAATTCTGGGTCCTTTTTAAGCCAGATACATTTGAGAAGTAGAATGAATAGCCGTACCGAATATCACCGAGCTGTGGATATGCTCCTGCATATTTGATCCGACACCCGGAAGGTCAATGACAGTTTGTATTCCAAGAGGGCCGAGTACTCTTTTGTCTCCAATTCCGGAGAGCTCCAAAATTTGCGGCGATTTCAGAGACCTGGTCAAACCTGATATTCAGAACAATGGTGACGAGAGACGTAAACGAAGAAGACTTACCCAGCGCTCACGACGACTTCCTTCTTAACAGACACTGCATATGTAACGCCTCCGTGCTCAAATTCAACGGCTTTCGCTTCAACTGTATCGTCATTCGAACTCGTCACAATGATTCGGTGTACAAGGGCATCACACAGAACGCGGAAATTAGGCTTGCTTGCGTTCGGCTGATAGAAGGCCTGTATTATTGAATAAGACTTTCATGAGTTGTGAACTTGACAGTGACAAGACGTAACTTACCGTCGCAGCATACGAGCGCTTATGGGTCTTCGCATCAAGCGTAACAGGCGACATACAAGTGCCTATTTTCTGAACAATAAATCAATCATTAAGCTACACCGTCGTTTGGCAGACGTTTCGCGCGCAGTGTTTAGACAGCTCACATCTCCGTTCATCTGAAAATATAATCAGACTAGAAAACAAAATGTAGGACGTTTAGCACGTACTGGATCCTTCGCAATCTTGACTCCGGCATTCAGTAATGTCTGTAACAAATGTGAGTGCTCCGATGAAGCTTGAGAATTGAGGCAATACCTCTTGAAAAGGGACGTCACCCGCCATAACAAACCCAGGAAATGACGTCTTGAGCGGGCCTGACGTCCCATGTGCGTCCGGATTGAAAACTTGTTTGTAGCGAGCGGCGTTTTCATCGGTCGGCGGCGTGAAACTAAGTTGGCAGTGCAGACACTGAGCCGTTGTACAGGGAACTTTATCGAGTTAAAATAGAGCTCGACGCACCCCTCTGTCTTCTTCAGTGACTTGGAGAACCGTTCCCAGTTCCATCCTGGATTTCCGAGCTTCTCCCAGGCATCAACATCCTGCTTTGGAGGGTGATTCCAGCCCTACTCGTGCAGAAATGAAAGTCAATGAGCAGGTTCGCCCGCAGGTAAAGAGTAAGAAAGTCAAGAATCGGACCAGATTACGTACATAAAAGTTAATAGCAGAGCTCCCTCCGAGCACCTTACCCCTCGGCCATGGAAATTCCCTGTCATTCGCGTGCACTTGAGGAACCGTGTGGAAGTCCCAGTCATATTTCGGGTCGCCGAAGTGCTTTCCGAATTGTCCTGGGATGTCTATGCAAAAGAATTCGATCTAGAAAGAGCCAAATCGGACACGATTGGCGGCAAACAAATGACTGACTGATGACGGGATCGTCGAGACGCTCCAGGCCAGCTTCTAGAACAGCAACAGTGATCGATGGATCTTCTGCGAGGCGTGCTGCAACGGTCAGCCCTGCGGTCTGTCATTCATTCGAAATCAAAACAAAACAAAAATTAAAAGTTAAAAGATTGTTATATCAACGAGTTGAAAGACAGGGGTTCGATTCAGTGACGGACGCACACCACCTCCTACGACAGGCAGATACATATAAGACTCACAGGAGAAGATACATAGTATGAGCGTGCGCACCGATGACGACATAGTCGAATGCCTTGCTAGTAATTTCTTCCACTGTCGCGCTCATACCTGCGGAGTAGGGCGATTCGGATTCAGGAACGGCTGTTGATATGTGAAGTGCTGCTGGATATTTATACAAGTCGTCGAGCACCAAGAAAGGCACGAGAAGCAATCTTGAAGTTGACTTACGGAGCATGGGAAAATGCGGCGTTGCTGCGAACTCTACTACAATGTGCCCGAATAAGTCACATTAGAGTTCCAGACTTGACAAGGACGGAAAAACCCTCTGCACATTTTCAAGTCGCCGGAAGGAAAGTGCTTTCATTGAGCTCGAAAAGACGCCGGCGGTTTAGTGCATTTGAACTTGGACAATGCTGTCGCAGATCGATACATATATATTCTTCGCATTGATACCTCTCGCCCGCTGTCGCACGTCCCCTCTGCCTTGCGCCGGGCTGATTCGAGTTTTAGGAGATTGCTGACCGTCAGCATCTCTGCATCCGAGAAGAAGTTAGTCTGTGCATTCATGGTAAACCAAGTTCTTTGTGTCTCCTTGTTTCCAAGAACCAAAGACGAGAAATCAAAGCCAGTATTATCAGGCCCCGATTAGCGTGAGAGCGTGCGCTGCAGGCGCTCTGTTGAGCGTAACGGTTGTCGTGGCTGTGCTTGCTGACTTCATTCAGGTTACGTTAACACCGTCTGCCTTCAGGATACTTCCTTCATCATGCTTAAACAGAGTCTGACCATTGCTCTCAAGCCCTACCCTCGTCCCACTCCAGATGAGGACTATAACTTCTCCAATACAGATCCCGAAGCTCCTCCAGGTCGTACTCACCTAGATGCTTCAACGATGCTCAGCAGGAAAACGTCATTCGAAACCATGATCTATCGCGTTACACTCGATAATCAAAGTGTCGTGATCAAGTTGTATGTTGGAAGACACGTCATGGCTGATTTCGACAAAGAAGCGGAGAACTATGGAAAAGTGCGAGAACTTCAAGGCATACTGTTTCCCTGTCTGCTCGGCGTTTTCAAAGGAAGGGCTCAGTACGGCATAGCATTAGGCTGTCTCGTTCTTGAGGATTGCGGAATCCCCAAGAATGGAAGTCTCTGCAGACTCCCTCTCGATTCAAAGTGAATATCTACTAGTTGACCTAAGTCTCCGCCGTTTTCTTAGATCATAAGCCATTGCATTTATTTACAGGCATCACATTTTCGAGAAAATTACTATTATGCACGATCGCGGCTTTGATAAACACGGATACGACGACGACGAGTTTGTATTCAAGGATGACGACTGCCGTCTTGTGAGCCTTGGAGGCATCGTCGAACACGCATGCACCTTTCCTGACCGCAAATGGCGCAAGGGGAAGGGTCGAGTCACTTTCTCATGCGGAACTCTGATAGAGTATGCATCAAATCTGATGGTCTGGAGTGTGTGTTAGTTTTTCTCCCTAGTCCCAACACACACCTTCACCGCTAACCTCGTCCTTTCGAAAGTACGCCCAACTGTCCAGATAGGCGGCGATACTTTTATCGCGGGCGATGATGGTCCCGGCCTGCCGAGTCAAGCTATGATCGACAAACTTACACCAGTCGGATTCTATGCTTCCCCCGAGAACACAGAGTTGCTGAAAGACTATGTAATTCTCGCCAGAAATCAAGGCGTCACTGATGAGCAATCGAGCATCGACAGTTTCAAGGCATCCATGCCTCCTCCAGAATTTGCAAACAAAGGAGAAGAGGATGACGGATTTTGAAGAGGTTGGAGGGGAATACGGATTTTGTACCTTCATCATACATCAGATGGTTCCGTGAAACGAAAGAAATACGATTTGTGATATCCAAAGACACTTGAATTTCCAAAGTCCACAGCTTCAACATGTCTCCAGAATAACAGACTCAAAAAGCGTCAGTCAACATGTATACTGGCGCTGAACACTCTTGACGTGCGGACGGAAGCCGCCATGCCGACAGATCCGCGCTTCGCGGTCACGGTCGCGGTCAGGCGGCGCACTTTCTCAGCTTCCTCAAAAAGGCGTATCGCACCGCACCGCCAACCGCCCGCGTCCCATATCTCCTAAACGTCCAGGACAGCTTCTAGTGCACGTGCACGTGCACCCGCACGCGTTCGCGCCTGCACCTTCCTGGACGCGGAAGCCTGCGCCGCGCCGCCGTTGCGCACGTCGATGTCGGCGCAGTAGATGGGCTGTAGACGTCGGTCCGATCCCGCTGTCTTTGGAGAGGAATCTCTGGGCCGCTGGCGCGCAATATGCTATGAGACGGGGATCCGGGATGGGCACGGACGACGCTTTGCATTTGGAGAGCGTACGCGCACGCTGACCGGACACGTACTGCGCGCCTGCGCATCTTCTCTCGTGCTCGATCGTCAAAGGTAGTAGAAGGGCCCCCTACCCTCCTCATTTCAGCGCGTCCTCCCGCCCAACACACCGCCTCGCTTGTCCCTTCGCGCGCAGCTCGTCCGCAGCTCAGTGCGGCCAGGCGGACGGGCCATCTGGACGCCGGCTCCGACGCCCTTGTCCGTGGTGGGAGTCGCCGTAATCTACACAAATGGCAGCCGCAAGAAGCAGCGGAAACCTGCGCGGGCGTGCGCTGCCGACACATTTGTGCTGGGCGGCGCTGTTATTCCTTGGTGATGCGCATGAGTACGGCAGAAAGAAAACAAAAAGTAGAAGGATTCAGCGCACTCGTGAACTCGGAACGGTTGTATCCCCAGGGCATACCCGGAGGATGTATAGCATGGTCTCTGCCTAGGCGTGAGTGAAAACCACCCCTAGGTTCCATCTGGCGCCGTTTGCGCGTCCTCGTTTCGCCGCGTCCTCGCCGCCGGAAGGCCATGTCTGGCGTCCACACCCTGCGCGATCTTCGAGTTCAAAACGCGGCGATCGCCCGATGTACCTGTGCGTGAGCTACATGTGCGTCGTACAAGAGGGTGTAACTATGTAGAAAATATTAGCATCGTCCATTGCGTGTCATGTCATTATACGAAAATGCGCACAACACACCTAAGCAGATCCCGCAGCGGCGCGAGTCCATCGACAGCCGGTTGCGAAATCGGATTAGGTTTGCGCCGTACAGGGTTGAACCGACGCGCGAGAATCTCTCCGAATGAGCAGAGGTACTCGTCCGACCATTTGAACTCAATGCGAGCGTTTGGGAGAAGCGTGGCCCGATGTGCTGTGCTCCGACGCGTTTCGCGAAGGCAGTCAGGTCACGTGAAATCCCAACTAGTTAAAAAAATGTGTTGCTCGTGAACGTCTTCTTTACTTTCATCACCATGCTAGAGCAGAATCTGACCATATCCCTCAAGCATTATCCTTATCCTGATGAGAAAACGGACTACACACTCCTCAGTACAATCGCAGAAGCTCCCCCGGGCTTTATTCACATGGATATTTCAACAATCCTTAGCAGGACCGCAATATGGATTATATCGTTTATCGCGCTCCTCTTGGAGACCACTGTGCCATAGTCAAACTCTATGTCGGAAAGCATACAATGACTGATCTTGAGAAAGCAGCAGAGAATTATGAAAAGTACCACGAGTTTCAGGGCAGCTTATTCCCTCGCCTGCTTGGAGTATATAAATGAGAGAATAAAGATGTTGGTTGCTTGGCGCTCGAGGACTGCGGAAGCCCATTTGAAAAGAAACTCCGCAGGCTGCCTACAAAACTAAAGTGAGTTTTTTTTTGCCGATTATCGCGAGTTCTGCGTTCTGCGAAGGTTCACAAATCACTGTATCACTTTACAGAGATCAGATCTTTGAGAAGATCGTGATCATGCACGACCACGGCTTCGCTCTGAGCGACTACGATGAGGAGGAGGTTGTACTTAAGAAAGACGAGTTCCGATTTCTCGGCGTGAAGAGTGTCGTCGAGCACGAATGCACCTCTCCGGATCGCCACTGGCGCATAGACAAAGACGGCCCTCCACCCGATAATTTGTCGTGCGAAGAATTACAGGGCTACGCGTCAAACATGGAAATCGGGTATGAGTGTGAGTGTCTCTCGGAAAATAACGTATGCCTTCTCTGCTTACCTGACACGCTCGTCAGTTTGCCCAAGTGTCAGAATAGGCAGCGTTAGATACGATTTGGTCGACGATCATAAGGACCTGCCCAGTCAGGCGATAATCGACAAGCTTACACCGTCTGGATTCTATGACACGCACAGGAACTCGGAAATACTGAGAGATTATATGGAGCTTGCTGGGCGGCAGGGTGTTATTGACGAGCAATCGAGCATCGATGCTTTCAAGCAATCCACTCCGCTACCAGAATTCCCGGAAAAAGCGTACCGTGCTGCCAGTCTTCAATATGATTAAGGGCATACTGACTTTCGTATCTTTGCTATACTGTTCTGTGCATACAATAGTACGACGGCAATGAAGCGTACAGGCTCTGAAACACTAATGCTCGCACACATTTTTGACTGTTAAGTGTTCCTGAAAGCGAGACAAATCTTGCATCTTAAAGACATATGTATGTGCCGTGCCAAAGCGTCGGTTCATCCTTGAAGAGTATGCAAGCAACCAGAGATCGACACGCATTCTAGCTTCAAATTTCTGGTCCAAGCCAGTCCACATAAAAAGGGATTTCTTCTCGGGCATCAGCACCGAGCCGCGCTTCGCCACGATCTTGAACTGCGAGTGTTGCACGCCGCGCGCCGACCTGCTCGACTGTCCCTCACTTTCGAAAATACATGTATTGGGATAGAATTAACGTGATAAAATGCGAACCGCTTAACCCAAGCTGGAAACGCACGTATATCGTAATATCGAGCTTATGAATCCAGAGAAAGCTACTGGTAGGTGCCGGCCGTACTGACGGCACACAGCGTCTCCTCTTCTTTCGCCGACATACTGCGCTCCGACACAAGCGTACTTCTCCCTCACTCCTACGCATCCGGTCGCACAGAAGCAGCAGCAGCGGAAGCGCGCCGCCAATGCACGCTCATCTCTTTTCTCCGCACATCCCTCTTCTATATCACCTGCCGGTCTCTCGCCTTCGCCCTCGCCCATCCTCGAACTCATCTTCGAAGATAGGCTTCGCTCGGTCGGGAGGCCGTCACCGCGCCTTCTCGTCTGCATCTGCGTCCCGGCGGACTATTCCCAACTCGGCGATAATGGTTCGCGCGGGAGCTCACTTACGCGCCGCCCGCGGGATGCGCACTGGCCATTTCGGCGACGCTCTCGCTTTTTGCGTCCCTCGTGACGCGATGGCGATGGCCACGACCGCGCTCTGCGAAACCAATCAACTAAGTTAACGGCTTAGAGAAGAAGACAGGCCGGAAAGTGGCTTACCCCATGAGAAGGGCGCTTCTTCGCAAGGTTCACGATACACCACGAAACCGCCGACGCCAACCGATGGCATAGCTGGACGAAACCGACCACATCGGCAAATAGACACTCAGAGCTCGAACCACTCGCAGTTTCACACACACGATAGCCGCGCGCCGACAGGCGTGGCTCTCCAAGTCCGGCCACGTTAACCCGCCGGATCTGGTCAACCGTTCGCTCGACTTCTGCAATGCATTTTTGGATTCGGCTGACGGCGGCGTCGATGTGCTCTTTGCCAGCATGCGCGGCGATGTCCGCACTGTCTTGGAGATTCGCACAATCCAGAAGGAGCGCGCCTCGATAGGCCCTTCCCCAGCCTCCTAGCCTCCTCAGAAAGGCATATTGCACCGCGCCGTCTTCTAGACGTTCCGGACAGCTTCCGGTGCAGGTGCGTCCGCGCCCGCCTGCGCCTGCCTGGACGCGGAAACCCGCAGTGATAAGACGGTGCGCAGGCGATCCATCTCGCGCCCCCTTGACATCGATGTCGGCCCAGCAGACGGCCTGTAGATGTCAGCCAGGTCCCGCTGCCTTAGGCCAGGGAGCCCTGGGCCGCGGGCGTTCGCGTGCTAGGAGACAGGGTTTTGAACAGGACGGACGACATCTTGCATTCACGCAAAGCTTGACGTGCGATTCGCGCCTGCGCGTGCCGTTTCTCGTCGTACTCGATCGCCAGAAGTAGAAGAAGGAATTCGGCTCCCATTTTCCTCCTCGCAGCATGTCCTCTGCCCAGCAAACTGCCCTGCTGATCGCGCCTCCTACGCTGCTCGCCTAATGCTGGGTTCGCGCGGTCACATAAGACGTCTGAACGCAGGCGGCGCGCATCGCGGCAGCGGCGACTCGAGCGTGCGTAGGCGCCGTGTTCGCGCCGAGCGTCGCTGCCGGTTCATACTAGAGTACATCATATAAGTACAATAAAGGAAGAAAGGTTAGACACTCACCGCCCGCGCGAGTTCGAACTGGCCGCGTCCCTGGGATGCCTCGAAAGGTCGTCCAGCATGTTCTTCATCTGCGCGTGAGTGCAACTCGCCCCTCGACTCCATCCAGCGTCGTTCGCCTGTCCTCGACTCCTCGTCACGCCGCCTGCTCGACTCATGCCAGAAGACTATGTTCGGTGTCCACACCGGTGCTAGCACGAGCTGCTACGTCGTGATCCTCGAGAAAGAAACGCGGTGATCGCCCGGGGTACATATGTGCAGATCGCGAGCCGTGCAATAAGGTGTATGTAGAAAATATCAATATCGTGAGTAGCGTGTCATGGTATTACGCAGAAAGCGCACCTAAGCAAGTCCCGGCATGACGGCAATCACCAATCTCGATGATGAGCTTCGGGCTTGTCCGTTGCCGAGCTGTGCCGAAGGTGGTTGGTCAGACGATCACCACGTATTCCATTCGTGTGTTCTTACCGCTACGCACAAAGGTATTGAGACGCGGCACTATCTACGAGACAACAAGGGAAATTACAGCCGTGCTTGGACAACGGGCTTTCGCGCGACTGATGAGACTTGATGGCAGCAGCTGCAGGAGATCGGTACCGACAACCCCTAGCTCGTTTCGTCTGAAGTTACGGCCCTCCGAGCAGAGATTCGCGAGATCAATACGCTTTCATTCAAGCGCACCATTTTTGACCCCAGAAGGTCACCATAGCGACCGAGGCCAACTTCGCACATCAGATCTTAAGTATAATCACTCCCTGGAGTGGCTGCGAGGGCTGACGTCTCCTGTCGCACGCACCAGGTTCGGATAGGCCACAGAGTAGTGGCACGGCTGCCGAGGATATGACTCCCATTGCGGAGTATTAAGGGAAATGGAAAGCGCGTTTCAAGCTCCACGAAGACATGAATATTACGGTCCTTGCTTCTTTGGTATCTGAGAACCAGGCGAGGCCTTGTTTTTTCTTGAGAATTCTGCGCAGTCTCGCTTCTCAAGAAAGGAGGTGAGGTATGTACAATTCGTGTCGTTGGTTGTTTTCCTGTGTTCGCATTGTACTCTCGGAACTGACTCGGGTTTCCTGCCATACCCAAGGACCCTGCTTTGATCGAGATCTATATCTACATCCGTCATGAAGATTGTGGCTGCTGCTGAATTCTGATCAATTCGTGTTCAAGAACCAACAGAGCATTGTCGCACAAAGGAATCTCTATGTTCTGTGAGCACTGCTTCTATCCACAATGAAATTTGTTCTTTTTGTTGCGTTGTTTGGTGCTACACGTCTGTTCGCGTTCTTTCTTTCACTTTTCGCAAGATTTAACTGGAAACCCCAGCAACCAAGCCACAGCAGGGCATACTTGGAGTCTAAGCCACATACCTCATGGCGTCAAAGCGACACAGCACTGTGCCTAGGTCAGGTATATAAGTGTGCTCTTCGTCCTCAAGCCTTGTCCGTACATATTCCCCCTAACAAAGTGCAGCATGAATAACTTGCAGCGCTCGCAATTCGACTCCAGAGACGGAAATTTCCCTTTGGTCCATAATAGCTACGACTTATATTCCGGGGTGGAGTGCAGGTGTGTTATTCTCGCTGTCTCTTGTTTCGTTCACAGTCCGGTTCTGACTTACTATGTGCGCACGTCCTTAGCTCGGGACTGCCTCACCCCGACTTTCACGATGGAGGTCTGGCTCAGAGTGATCACCCTTACTTTAGTGATCTCGGACAGATTTACTCGACGCGCTCTGCGGATTCTGGCAATCCAAATAGTCGTCTAGCGATCCAGATTCAACCCGCAAATGCGTTTTCAGGAACTCAAAACGTCTTTCAATGGAGTTCGCAGATGAGTAACTTGCCTATGGTGCAAGGAGAAGTCAACAGAGCTGGTAATTCCAGCTTTCATGATCAAGCGCAGAACCATCGCGGTGTTCTCCCGAACGGACAGAATGCCCCAGTCGTGTATGGGTCTTCTAAGCTCGATCCTCAGACGGCCCTTCTTTTTCAGCCTTTCTATTCCAACCCTATCGGCCAATTTTATGCGCCAATTACAACTCAAAATATGTTACCTCGGTGCTTAGAGCAGAGCTCCACTGACCTTCCCGTTCCTTCTACATTCGTTCCTCCCGTGTTCTATCCGGATCCCTTCCCTGACCGGCATGTTCTCCGTCCTTTCCAATCGTCCGGGAAAATCCCAAGTAACTTCACTGCTTCCTCCACGATCAATGGCCCGCACGATTTCTTAGGAAATCTGCCCCATCAGTCCGTGCATATAGCGGAGGTCGCCCCTTTCCAGAATTTTCCAGTAAATGGCTCGATGGAGTCGCACATGTCCCTCCAAGCGAATGCACGCAGCTCATACGACGTGTCCGAGCACACCCAAGCTTCTCGCTCTTATGACTATTTCGGTACCTTGTTTGATTATCCTTCCCTTCAGCAAAATGAAGGGTACAACCCCTATCAAGACAGTCGAACACCAACAGCCGCACCCGCTCAGGTTCTTCCGCCAGGAGATTCGGATCACTTCCACACGCTCCCACAGAGCTACGAACCAGAATTTCACGGGTTCAATGTGCCCGACGCCTTTTCCGATACATCCAATTTCATGACCACTGGATTTTTTGATGCATCGTCTGTGCCGTATGATTCGCAGGGCCTGGTTTCTGGAAGTCAACAGTCGTGCACAGTGTCCTCTGCTTCTTCTAGTCACCAGGAAACTTTGGACCAGTTCGCTTCTGTATACAGGGCTGAGACTCCGATATCTTCAGATTCTGCGCACCAAAACGGCCCTGTCGGACACCTTCAGGACTTTGGAAATGCTTCCCCTCATTTCAATACCTATTTATCGGAGTCCGGGTTTGAAACATTGCACGCCCCTACACCGCGAAAGCCGGGTGTCGCCTATTTCAAAGGGTTGCCCTCGTTTTTGCTTACTCCCGTAAGTACTAACGAGAACTCGCCAAGCTCTTCCGAATATGGGACGCCGACGATTTATGGAGAATCAAAATTTCTCCCTCAAGAAGAATCTCGGATTGACACGCGTTATATACTGCCTTTCGCTCCTACACCTAAGCCTGGAGGATTGCCTGGAGCAATAGAGTACCCCCCTCAAGAATCGCAGGTTGAAATGTACGATTGGCTTCCTCTTGCGCCTACTCCTGAGCCTGGGGGAGTGGTATACAATTCTGAGACGGAAGGCAAACTGTAGTTGACTCAAACGACATGCTGTTTACTCCGGTTTTCCTCCATCGCCTCAATTGCCACAACAAAGACAAGGAAACACAATCTTAAGCCCCAGCCATTTTTCTATGCATTTCTCGTATACTTAACATGTACAGTGTCTCCTACATGATACTACCTTACTTATGCATACGATTCCTTACACTAGACCGGAAACGTCAATATATGCGTCTATGTTAACTTGTCTCTTTCTTACTTTGCTGTCAACCACGATATACTTGACATAGAAAGGAAGGAAGTACATATGTAGTAGCATGTTAGAAAAGTCAAGATCTGTATCCCTCCAGCCTTTTCAAAATCCGACGTCCCAAGCAGTTGGGATTAGGAAGAAAACTAACGCTCTTTCTAGGCGATTATATTTGATGTGTACTCTATCAGAGTTTCACATGAGAAGGTGACTCGACCCTTCCCCTTGCGCCATATACGGTCAGGAAAGATGCATACGTTCTACGATGCCTTAAGGCTAACAAGACGGCACTCGCCATCCTTGAATACAAACTCGCCGTCGTCGAATCCGCGTTTATCAAAGCCGCGATCGCGGAGACTAAGGTCAACCAGTAGATATTCACTTTGAATCGAGAGGGAGTCTGCAGAGACTTCCATTCTTAGGGATTCCGCAATCCTCAAGAACAAGACAGCCTAATGCTATGCCGTACTGAGTCCTTCCTTTGAAGATGCCGAGCAGACAGGGAAACAGAATGCTTTGGAGTTCGCGCACTTTTACATAGTTCTCCGCTTCTTTGTCGAAGTCGGCCATGACAGGACCTCCAACATAGAGCTTGATGACGAACGCTTTAATTATCGAATGTAACACGATAGATCGCGGTTTCGAATGTCGTTTTCCTGCTGAGCATCGTTAAGGTATCTATGTGAGTACAACCTGGGGGAGCTTCGGCATCCGTATTAGAGAAATTATAGTCCTGACCTTGAGTGGGACGAGGGTAGGACTTGAATGCGATGGCCATATTCTGATTGAGATACTTATAGAAGCCAGCGCTGGATCAGTCAAGGGAAGCTCTAAACATTCGTTTATTCAGAAGAAGGGAGAGCAAGAAAGTACTACTGCGTGTGCCATCAAACATTAGCTAACGAGTGCTTTCAGACCCGAGCCATATTTTTTACAAGCTTATACCAGTGGTCGGACATCTTTAGTGCAACCTCTTCAACCCGATCGTTTAA
This sequence comes from Phellopilus nigrolimitatus, assembly GCA_021029095.1. NCBI lineage: Eukaryota > Fungi > Basidiomycota > Agaricomycetes > Hymenochaetales > Hymenochaetaceae > Phellopilus > Phellopilus nigrolimitatus. Next base: position 132,903 of record JAJOHG010000028.1, read on the forward strand.
CCCTTTGCGAGAATCCGAGATTTCGCAAACGACTGACATCCGCTCCTTTGGAATCTTCGGGGAATAGTCGAGCGTCTGCGCCTCTAGATTCTTCACGTAATCAAGATAGACTATGTTGCAGAGTCGGGTGTAAGTATCAATTGCTTCGCAAAACATACAAAGGAGGTGAGAGTAGGCGAAGAAGACGCACGTTCGAGATGTACAGGCTTTGGTTTAAGAAGGGTTGGTTTCTTTCCTTCCGTTAGTGTCAGAGAATAAAAACTCCTCATCTGCGTCTTTACACTGGTCTCTCGTCTATTCCATACCGCAATTGCTACAGCGCAGAGAAACACATGAGAAATTTCACAAAAGAGGAAGAAATATCGGAGAGGTGCTCACCGTCGTAGAGCTTCTTCAAGGAGGGAACTTTTTCCATGTCTATACTAAAATTACCTTTGAATTCGACTGCAATGCAGAGCCATACACATGAGGAATACCAGGGGGAAAAAAACAGAAGGGGTGCTCACTGTATTCAAAATCTTGCTTGGACTTCGACATCGTGCTGGCGATGAATTGAATTGTAATAGGATTTACTTCGCGCAGAACAGAGGCCTTTTGAGTCGCGGAATTTCGAGAGGTTTACAACTAATTGCAAAGTGCATTTTAAGCTTTGCATAGTGTTCTGCATGGCACGGTCATTCATCGCGTGCGCCAGATCGAGCAAAGTAGACCATATTAGGAACTAATTCGGACATGACGGCTCAGACTTGGGTAGCTCGCAAAGCAACAGGCAGAAAGATGATATTGAGAAGATGAAGCTTGATTCATATTCGGAATGAGGAAGCGGCTCAAACCAAAGGAAAGGAGTCCTTACGGACGCCGCCAAGCTATAGGATCGTTGTCCAGCTAGCGTAGCCAGGCGTCGGATTTTCATTTCTCCATCTTTCAGCTTTGCACATACACGTACCTTCTAAGTCTGCGATGTATATCATCACAGCCTCCTGAGTGTTCCATGTTATAGAGCATTAAACAAAGGTCGAGCTTAGATATGCTTCCTTCCCACTTTGTTCGGAATTAGTCTGCAAAGTCGCGGGGGCAAACTTACTCGATAATGATATAAAAAGCTAGAAGTAGGTTTATACCTACCTTTCAGACATTGAATAGCGCGTTGAATTCAATAGTCAGCCTATAGCGATTGGCAAGAGATTCTTGCATTGGGGCGACTGTGTGCACGGTTGAGGAGCTGAGAATCGGAGACGCACATGTTTACGGGAGACAGGACGGTGTTCGTGAGTCTGCCCGCCGAGGCACAGAGTGAGGTGGTGTGGTATAGCTTGCAGTGGACAGCATGCATAATTACGGTGTGGGTGTTTTAGTAGCCGAAGCAAACGAGGGTTCCCACAACAGACTTGAATCGATTTTCTATTCTATATGGATGTTGGTCTGGATCGCGTGCAATGTTCATATCTTACTCGTAACTATCAATTATCAGTGTTTATTCAATATTACTACACAAGAATTGCCGCGCGAGCGTCCGCGATCCGGACGCACCGCGCAGCTCTACGAGACGGCCTGCGCGAACTAGGTACCGCGCGCGCGTGCAATTGACATGGCCCGCGCACACTGCCGAGTAGCAGCGCACGGTACGCGACGGAGCACAGGAGAAAATATGAATACGTATCTTGTGCACTGCGCTGCGCCGTCCTCGTTCACCATCCTCTTCTCGCCATTCTCTTCGTTCTTCCCTTTCTCTCTCCAGGGTGCATTGACGAGGATCCCGTTCTTGTCGAACTCGAGCGCGACTTACGGCAGCCGCCAGTGCCGCTTGGGCCAAATTGCACCGCGCGCACACACAGGTCTTCGCGAAAGGATACAGCGGGGTGGGGGACGATGGCGGTAGTCAAGCGGACGCAAGTCGAGTATGCATGCGCCCGCAGCTAGGGGGGTCAACGGCCATGTTCGTTCGCGTTAGCGGTGGGGAGGGCGGGCGGGGCGTGCAGCACAGCGCGAGTGCACTCTGAGCGGCGCGAGCTTACTCGGTCGACGTCGTTGACACGCGCAACGTCGAGCTCTTCGACTTGAACGTCGATACTGCTAAACGATGGCTTGTCTAGCTGTTGCACATAGACGCGATTGCGCGGCTGAGAATTTGAGATGAAGCACAGCGGCGAACAGGCAAGACAGGCTCTTATAAGCTGTCTATTTAGGACTCGGACAAGAGAAATTGTAATGCGTGCGTGTATTATGCATTTGTAACTCATACGCCGTCAACTAACAAGATTTCCGGTACTACAGTATATGTTGTATCCAGAGGACCGGACCGCCGGACTAGATACACCATCTACATGCTCACAGAAAAGAAACAAAGAAATCAGTCCTGTGCGCGATCGGCATAGTAAACCCACTCCTTGCCCTCTCTCTGGTTGATGATGTTCTCTCCGTTATCTTTTTCCCAGAGGTCGAGCAATATTTTGGCGAGGATCTCAAATACATCCCACAAATAGGTTTCTGGCTTATAGGACTCTTTAACGCTTCGGCAGACTTGCTGCATGTGACACTCCCTTTCATGAGAGTAGTATACGTGCCGAACTGCGTTCCGGAATGACCATGAGTATTCATCGCTTTACAAAACATACAAAAGAATAGAGAAAGACGAGGAGGACGCACTTTCGAGCTTTACGACTGAGTCGGTTTTATTATAATCCAGATAATAGTAATTGTCGTCTTTTTTATTGTCGCCTTTATTTCCTCGCTTTCCGACCACTGAAAACAAAGCAATACACATGAAGAACTGCACGAAGGTCGGAAAACATGGAGGAGGTGCTCACATTCTTTAAGCTCATCTAAGGGGGTATTTGGAGGCACTAGAATGCAGAACGTACATATGAAGAACTTCATAAGGAGGAAAGAACAACGGAGAGAGTGCTCACTGTTTGTATATTGGACTTGGGCTTGTAAAGTGCTGGTGATGAACTGTAATGCCGCTTCCTTCGCACAGAATGGACGCCTTCTATACCTTGAGGGAAGCAGTTATGCCCTTTTGGATTACGGTCGGGGCATCGCGAGAGGAGTGAAGCAACACCGTTGTTGCTTAGTGAACTCTGAGCTTTGCATAGTGGTTTGTATGACCAGGTCGTACGGTTGCGAGGGCTTGACCGTGAATGCACGCAAATTCGACCATAGAGAGTAGTAAATCTGGACATTGCAGCACAAACTTGGAAAACTCGCAAATCAACAGCCAAAAAGACAAGAAAGAAAGGGGATGATATGCGCCGTGGCGTAGTGTGCTTTGAACTTTGCAGGGCGATGTGCAGGAGAGAGTGCGACAGTCGCGTGGGCACAGAGCTCGTCGTGCAAACTTGACAGCTTGAAGGAGAATCGCAATGGAGGAACGATTCGAAGCAAAGGCAACGAGTGCATTGGACATCGCAAAGGTATAGGATGGTCGTGTAGCTACAGTAACGAGGTATTTGCCTCTCATTGCTCCATCTTGCAGCTTTGCACATATACCTGAAAGATGTGAGTCTAGTCGGTAGTCGCCGAGATGTTTGGGGGGTTCCCACGACTTTGATGCTCTACTGCAATCTGGCAAGGCACTGCTGCTGTACTTTCATTCTTCGCTACTAGACTGTTGGACTAGGCCTTACTCGTTCGTTTTCCGTCCTGCGCAAACAGACGTGGATGCTCTCACACGTCGACTCTCCAGTGAAGGGGCACGTACTCAACCAGACGCCAACTATGGACATCGCGAGTCTGTAGCTACATGTACATGTAATCTATGCCTTCGAGTGTCCGTCGGTCGCGCTGTGTAAGGGGGCGGCGTCGACTGCCCAATCCACCCTCTCACAAGGCGCGTGTCGATAGTCAAGAATGTTCTAAGGACTCGTATAATATCAAGATCGCTCAAGCGTCCCAATGTTTACATTATGTCTATAAACATTGACCCGTCACTCAGCCTAGCGAGCAGATTTTTCTGCGAAAGTGGATCTGAAAGCTCGTGGCTGGGCAAACATGGACATGATTGCACGGCTGGGAATCCGAGACGTACATACATGTACTTACGGGAAGCAGTGCCGGACCAGCCAAGGGAAACACCTTTTTTCAACATCCGTTAATTTAGACGGGAACAAGCAAAGTACTGCTGTGTGCTACGAAAACAGGTGCTGGCTAACAAGGCATCTGATCCTACGTGCTGTCGCTAACGGACCGGACCCGGGCATCTGGACGTGCTCACGGAAACCACTCGTAGAATCCCTCATCGGCTTCACACGGCACGTACGTTTCGCCCTCAAGGGGCCTGGTGATTGCTTCCCCATTATCCGCGCGCCAGCTTTTTACCATCCCTTGTGCGAGGATCTCAGTATATGCATTGAATTTGGAGGGAGCGCACGGGCGCGAGGCGGCACGATGGCAGAGAATCTTCACGGACTTCCCATGATAGGCCAAGCCCCAAACTGTGTTCGAGGGTTGAGTGTCAGTATCTGTCTCCTCGCGAAGAAAAAAAGAGGGGAGGAATCGGCGAGGAGGACGCACGTTCGAGCTTTACCGGGATTGGTTTAAATTCAGCTTGCCTGGTGATGTCCAGTCGAAGGTGGTACGACCGTTCATCGCCTGGTCGTTTATTCCAGTCCTCCACCACTATAATACGGCGCCAGACACATGAGGAACCCCATGAAGGGGGAAAAACGACGAAGGGGGGTGCTTACGTTTACGAAGCTCCCGCAAGGAGCCAGGTTCATTATTTACGTCTGCGTCTGCGTGATTGGACATGGACATGGCGAATTGTATTGGGTAGCGATGCAGTTTACTCTGCGCAGAGCAGAGGCTTTTGAAGCCCCCAAAGAGACATATATGCCCTTCTGGATTGCCATCCCGGCGTGGTGAGAGGGGTATAGTCCACTGTGTTGTTGAGTTGACTTCGAGCTTTGCTCTGGCCTATACGAGAATGTCATCCTCGAGTGCACTGCACGCAAAGTAGACCTCAGAAGGAATAAGTCCAGACATAACGATCCAGACTTGGAAGGTCCGCAAGGCCGACGTTGAAGGGATCTCCGGGATACTCGTGGCTCAGCACGAACAGATTGTACCGACATGGATATCAATATCGTCGAACGAAAGAAGAGGAGCTAATAAGTACTGTACATCTACATATGTGTGCGCTACATGAATATTGCACGGAAATTCATGGCGCTAAATGCGCCGCGAAAGCTCCCCTTCAAGCGCTTCGCCACCAGCCGTCACAAGGTGCCCGATTGAATTTCAGACCCTCGCCCCCTCCTCTCGACACTAAAAAGGCAACAAGCTCATCACATATGTATTCGAAACAACTCTCCTCGCTATAGACTACGACTACATACACCAGGACAAAATGTAGATTGTACACGCGTGTAAGAGAAAGAGAAGAAAGAAAAAGAATCGTGTAAAGACATTCATAGGCATGTATGTCGTGGTCTCGTCAAGTCGTAATGAGACGATTAGGTATTAAAAATGAGAAGAAAAGGGGTAAAAAGAAGAGAAGAGAAGCCGAGAAAAAGAAAAGGGAGACTAAGAAACCATATTCATACAGTATCATACTTTCATCCGTTTGAGTCCGTAGTTGGCGCCTAGACGATCGAGAACGCCTTGCTGCGCCACTCACTTCCCTGCTTCGCTGTATCCGCGCGTTCCTGCTGTCTGTTCACCCAACCGGCAGGATGCCCATTCTCGGGCATCAGCACCGAATCGCGCTTCGCCACGACCTTAAACTGCGAGTTGCGCGAGTTGCTTGAAGACTTGGTCGACTGCCCCTCGTCCTTCTTCTTTTGGAAGAGCTGCACGGAGAAGAAAAAAACACGCATTAGGAATCTCCTTCAAAAACGATTGCTTAAAAGTAAGGGAGACGCACGTCTTGCAGCACCTTCGAGCGGCTACCCTCATCGCTCGCCTTCGCCTCGTTCATGCGGTCACGCACGCCGACAAGCTGGCCGTCGACATACTCGAGACCTGTCGTTATCGCGTCGCCGAGCGCTTTCTGGATCTGCTTCTTCACGAGACCCGTTGCGAGTGGACGCAGCGAGTTGTACAGAGTGTCATGCTTGCTGTCGCGGATGCTGAACTTGAGCGAGTCGACTTTGACGTTCACGTTCTTGACCTTGAACACCGATGATGGATCCTTGGTCGCAGAAGCGAGGTGTATCGTCGCCTATAAAAGAACGTAAGTAACTATTTGAGCATGTAAATAGCTGAAGGCAAGCTTACGCTGAGACCTTCTCCACCGAGAATGACGTCCGCGATACCCGAGTCCTTGATCTTGGGGATGCCCGTCTTCTTGCGGAAGTAGAACGCGACATCTCGCATGTCCGCCTGGATGTGGCCCAAGTGGAGCGTAATCTCGTGGTGGTGCTCGTCCGTAAGCGAGCTGTACGGTGAGAACTTGACGAAGTTGTGCGCCTCGAGCGTGACGACACTGCATAAAAAAGAATAATCAGTAAAGACACGATTAGAGAGAAAGTAACCAAGAAAACGATAACGTACTTGGGGAAGAGGTTGCGTCCAGATAGCGTGAGGTTCTCGAGCACGAGGTCGAGCGCGTCGTCGGTGTACTCTACACGCGGGATCGGGATGTATCCGATCTTGTCGATGACAGCGGGGAGGATAACCTTGCGAATGTCGTTCCAGAGCTCGGGCTTGAACTTGAGTGAGCCCTCCGAGTCGAAGAGGAGGTCCTTCGTGAGGCGCGCCCAGTCCTGGCCGAAGCGCGCGTTGAGCGGGTCATCGCCCATCGCACCGAAGAACGCGCCAATCGCGTCGAACACGGCGTCGAAGTGGCCCTTGTACTTGCCATCGTAGAACTGGCGTCCAGAGTCGCGCAGCCTACGGCCTTCGGCATTGCACGCGTCCTGGAGGACGTAGCCCGGCTCGAGAAGACACTGGAAGAAGTATCAGCGTGAGAAATACTAGTCGGAGAAAAAGGAGAATAACTTGCCTTGCGCGCAAACGCGTCAGCTTCCTTAAACCATCCGCGTAGAGACTCGTCATTGCTTGCGTCATCGTAGACGACATGCACACGCTCGCTGATGTCATTGAAGCTCTTTCCATTTGCAAAGCGTTCGAGGAGCGTGCGAATCTCCGTAAAGGCCTCGTTGAGTGCGGGGTCGCTGCGCAGCGCGTCATGCGAATCGGCGCCCTTTGATGTCGTGCTTTGTGCGTGGCCAGTGTACTCCTCGAAGAAGCCTAACAGCCATCTAATTGCTGATTGGTAATCATCGTGGCGCTGGCATTCGACAATGACCTGCAAAACAATATTAGAATAACCAAACGAAATTGAAATAAAAAAACAGCGTGCCTTCTTCGCGCGGTAGATGAACTGGTCGCGACGCTCCTCCGGGAAGTACTCCTCCGAAAGGAAGTTTTTGCCGCGGTCGTAGTGCTCACCCAGCTTGTCCTTGTGCTCTTGCGGTACGCGGCCCATGACGCCGTCCCTGAAGCCGTTGAAACGATCTCTGAGGCCATTCTTCGCGACCTCCTTCTTCTCGTCCGGGTCCTCACGCAAGTCCGCATCGCTCTTCACTTGACGGCCCTCGTCCTGCGCGCGCTCGAGACCCGTGTTCAAGCCCTGCTCCTTGAGACCCTGAGCGTGTCCCACAGCGTCCGCACCTGTGCGCACCTGCTTGTCGTCCGGGCCCGGTCCGTGGATCTCAGCGCCGGTCCCGAACTCGTTGTGCGGGTGCTGCTTGACGGTGTGGTCGCCGACCTTCGCCTCAAGCACAGGCGTCTCGCCGGCATCCGCAGTGGTTGTTCGGCCGCCCTCGGTGTGGAACTGGTTCGGTGGGGCGGGGTCGTCGACGCGCTGAAGACGCTCCGGGTCTGGGCGCGTGAGCTCCGCAGCCTTGACGGCGCCGGTGGCGAATAAGTCGCGGCCGATGTGCGCAAAGTCCGCGAGCAGCTTGCGCGTCTCCGCGTTGGTGAGCACGAGAGTGAGAAGCGTGCGGAGGTGCTGCACGGCAAGCTGGCCGTCCGCGCGCGCCTTTTCCGCGTCGACGGGCGAGAGGGAGCTCGGGTCCTGCTTCGCGCGCGCAAAGTCGGCGGCGCGCGTGTGCCAGACAAAGTTCTGGAAGAGCTCGTCGGCGTTCTTGTCGGCGACGATGGCGCGCGCGGTGTCGACGATGTCGCGCACGTCCTGGACGAGGCGCTGGCCGTCGGGGGAGAGCGCGCCGACGTCCATGGGGGCGTTGTCCTTGACGTAGCGCAGCGTCTCGTCGATCTGCTGGTTGTCGGGGAGGCGTCCTTCGCGGAAGGCCTCGATGACGCCGTAGAGGCGCAGCTGTGTGCCACCGACGTGTTAGAAGAATACAGGCGCAAGGCGGGCTCGGAACAGCACGCACCTTCCTGGCGACGTCGGCATCCTTCTGCTGCTTGTTGACGGGGTCGGTGACGGCGCCCGACGTTGGTTTGTCGGAGATGTCGCGGGGGGCGGTGGGGAGAGACATGGTAATGATGGCGAGGAGAGACGTTCGGCGCGCCTTATAAGAGGCGGTGGACTGAGCAGACGACGTCACCGGCGCGTCATGCAGCCACTCCTTTACGTAGCGCGTTTATGTGACGCGATCGACAGGGCATTGCCCCTTTCGACCGAAAAAGGAGCTGAATGAAACCAGGTAAGAAAATGAATGTTTCTGTGTTTGGATAGAGCTACTTACGGTGCCCAGAGTTGGAGCAAGTCGAGATGGAGTAGTCCATATCGCCCCTTGGAGTCCTTCGTCGTCATGCTGCCATTCTATTCGCGCAGCGTGGTCTGGCCGGCGGAGAAGAAGTGCGCGATAGCAATCGTTTGGCAGTATCCAGACAGTCGACGTTCGAGTCGAGGAGCAAAACCGAGGTCGTCCGCGTCGCGCGTGTCCGCGACGTCGGCAACAACCGACCAAGCTCGTGCCGCTCAGAGTGCACTCACTTCGTCTTCTCTTCTCGATCTTGCGCGCCGTGCACCGTCCTCTCGAGCTCGCGCAGACCGCTGCGCACAGCAACTCAGGCCGCCAAAACGACGGCGGCGCGCGTACGGCCTGCAGCAGCAACAGCAACACCGGAGTATGCGCCTCCGCCGCTGCAACAGCAACAGCAGCAACTCCCGCTGCCGTCGTCCATGCTCGCTCAACGGCGCGGCGCTGAACACCCGCCCGCTCTCTCCGCCGCTACCGCACGCGAACGCGGCCGTCGCCTCCTCAACTGCGGACGCGCGCACTCTCAATCCGCGTCCGCTCGACTGCTGGCGCTGCCGTCTCACGGCCTGCAGCAGCAACAACAACAACACTGGCAGCCGCCGCAACAGCAACAGCAGCAACTCCCGCCGTCGTCGTCCATGCTCACTCAACGGCGCGGCGCTCGCTCTCTCCGCCGCTACCGCGCGCGAGCGCGGCCGTCGTCTCCCTATCTGCGCGCGCGCGCGCGTACTCAACTTGCGTCCGCTCGACCACCGGCTCCGTTCCCACCCCGCTGTGTCCTCTCACGGAAGGAAGCGCATGCGTGCGCGCGGGAACTTGACCCACGCGGGGCTGCCGTACGTCGTGCTCGAGTTCGACAAGAACGGGATCCTCGTCGACGGCCTGGAGAGAGAGACGAAGAGGACGGCGAAGGACGGCGGCGACGGCGACGGCGTGCTCAAGGTAAGTACTCGTGTCCTCTCTTAAACCCCGTGCACGCCGTTGCGCACGGCGCCCCGCTGCCCAGCGGCGTGCGCGGACGTGTCAACTGCGCGCGCGCGGGGTCCCTAGTTTGCGCTGACCATCAGTACAGCCGCGCGACGCGTCCGTTTCGCGGACGCATCGCGCAGCGTGCTCGATTCGCGTCCGCTCGACTACCGGCGCGGCCGTCTCACACCCTCGCCGTCTCCCCTCTCGACGGCCTCCATCCAACCCGCATGCGCGCGGTGCAAGTCGACCCACGCGGCACTGGCGGCCGCCATACGTCGCGCTCGAGTTCGACAAGAACGAGTTCCGAGAAGGATGGCGGCGCAGTGCACAAGGTGCGTATTCATGTTTTCTCCTGTGCTCCGTCGCTTACCGTGCGCGGACGTATCAACTGCGCGCGCGCGGCTCTCAGTTCGTGCGGACCGTCCAGTACAGCTGCGCGACGCGTCTGCAAAACGGACGCGTCGCGCAGCATTCTCTCGCGTCTGCTCGACTACCGCGCCGCCGTCTCATAACCCCGCCGTGTCCCTGCGCGCCCCTCCGTCCAGCCCGCATGCGTGCGCGAGTCAAATCGACCCACGCGGAACTGGCGGCCGCCGTACGTCGCGCTCGAGTTCGACAAGAACGAGATCCGAGAACGGCGGCGGCGGTTCTCGTATCCTCTCCTGTGCCCCTGTGCTCCGCGCGCCGCTGCTCAGCAGCGTGCAACTGCGCGCGCGCGATACCTAGCCCGCATAGACCGCCCAGTAGAGCTGCGCGATGCGTACGTCGCGCAGCATTTCCTTTGTAGTAGTGTAGTATTGAATAAAGACGTTTAATTACTATCAGACAAAGTTGGAAAGATAGATACAGGTAAGATATGAACACTGCGCGCGATCGAGACCAGCATCCGAGTAAAATAGAAAAACGATTCAAGTCGGGGTTTGCGCGGGTGCGTCGCGAAGGTACATTACACCGCTCCTCGCTGCAGTCTGTACGCTGGTCGAGTCCGAGCTGGAGCGGTCTGAATCCAAAACTCTGTATATTCTATTGAAGTCACTATCGTACATTATACACGACGACCCGCGCGGGCATGCATTCGCAGTACAAGAAGTAAGTTTGAGTCGAGATGAGCGAGCCTTCGTCTTCGCGGTAGCATAGTAGTCTCCGGGTGCCAACACTGAAGTCCCGCACGTCCGGTTTTCCGACTCGCAGCCAGCAGCGCAAAGCCCAGAAGATAGATTCCAATAAATAGCAGAACGTACTAGCTTTACAAGTAGGTGACACAACTGTACAGTAAGACATGAGTATGTAGATTCACCGCCAGCCACACTTGCACGCTGCGCGCCGCTCCGTGGATTCGCACTCGAAACGCCCAAGCTGCTCTGAGAGCAGCCAGACGCGTTTAGTTTCCTCCGTGCAGACACCTAGTTGCGGCCCTCCGTGCACGATAACTACTTGCTCGTCACTCCTAAATGGCGCCTACGCTGTCAAGCTTCATCTGGTAACTTATAGTGAACACAAATCCGACTCAAAGTCGGAATCGTTTTACAACTAACTACTGACTCTGCTCAGCTAATTGATTACTTGCAATTCATTCGGACAGAGAAGAGGGAGTTTAGTTTAACTTGAATCGGAGCCAACTTATAATCACAAGATTCGGAGGAGGATTAACATAATTGCATTCAAAACCAAGTACAAAATACAAGTGCATAAACTAACTAGCTACGAGTGATTATCTGAAGCGGCGAGTCAGAAATATAGCAAATTAAGACACAGCAAACCAGACTTATCTTTTGAGCCCGAATCAGAGAACCTATCATAAACCCGAAGGTCAGCACAAAATCAACGGACATAATAACCCACTTACACTCGAACAAGTATTCCTGATAACTTGAAGACGAATTGAAGAAAAGAAAAGAAAAGAGACGGCTAGCCATTTGTGCGTGTCACTGGCCAGGTGGCACGCACAAATGGCTAGAGTACAAAAAGTAAATTACAAGTACGGTAAACTAGCAAAACCAAGTGTTGGTGACAACGGACACGGGTGCAAAAAGTATTACCTTGAATCGAGAATACAAGATCAGTAAAAGCAAATCAAAGACGAAGCAACGTACCATTTTGAAACCGAAGAACCGAATCTAGAGTAAGAAAAGTAAGAAACTGCACGCAGATAGAACGGATTACTTGCCTATTTTGCAGCGAAGGAAAACAAAAAAACAAAAGAAAAGGATCCCCCGCAGCTCAACAATCAAGGCACACCATGCGACGTGCCAGCGCACACGCACCGCTCAATGGCCCAACTACGTCCCTGACCAAATCCTTAATTCATGGTTCCCATTTTCGCTTGACCACACGTTCACACATCTTCGCGATAGACATGCTACTAGATAGGTCGGGCTACTCAGGTACTTCACTACTAACAAGAGATTTCAACCGCGCACGACCGCTTACGGGGGCCCCCTGGGTCTGCGTGCACGGAGGGGATGGGAATATAGATAGAGGGCGCATCGAGCAGCGCGTCGAGAGTGCATCAGCGACGTTGGTAGTTTGAGAGCGAGTGGGAGGGGGACGCAGGAAAGTAGCACGTCGAGACCACCTTATATATAATTCTCTGTTGCTTCGTGTTGTACCAAGTTTCTGTGTGCATTACTAACAGGGCCGTGTCATCCGCGGCCCGGAGGCTGAAGCGAGAGGTAAGCGTCGCCAGGGAATTGCGAAGCGGCGGGCATGAAATGCGGCTCGCTAAGCTTTGCCTTCTTTCGAAGTCTCGGCTTCCACCTCAAGACAATCTCCTGGCCTGTCAAAAGCTAGTAATTCAGGACAAAAACTCAGGTCTTAGGCTCAGTTGCTTGCAGGACACTTAGTGAGAACTTTTGGCTCAAAACTATCTACTGTGCAGTGTAAGGGAATGAAACTCAGAGAAGGGACTTATAAGAAGCAAGGACTTGAAATGACCGGCAAAAGAAAAGATTCCAGAATAGACTAATCAGAGAGGACACATAGCACAAAGCCAAGCAACAGAAGCTCTCGCAAGGCATGAAACAGTTCGGCTAGCATGTCAAGTTTATCCACCAGAGAGAAGAAGAGCCCAGGCAAGGCCGCCGAGATCAAGCCCAGGAATAGACGCAAACATCCAGAAAAGCCCAAGACAGAAGCAGATATAAAGCGAAGGTCCTAAAGAGAATACACTATCCTGTCTTGCTGCCCCCCGTGCCCGCGATCGGTGTCGATGCGCAGACGATGGCTGCGAGTCGAGTCGAATGTCGATCACGAACGGCTGGTCACCATGTCACGCGTGTCTTCACGCGCGGCACGAGCGACTTGCCTCCGACCCTCAGGTATGCTACTTTATTTTGCTGTTCTATTTTTTCTTTATCGTTTACATATCTTTCCAAAGGTACCGGAGGTCTGTGAATTGACGCGCTGCAAGATCGAGCGCTTTCTCGGCTTTGCGACGATCTGCTCGCCGGCGTCACATTTTGTGCTCATCTCCGCGAGTAGAAGCGCGTACGGTGCCGCTTCCCGCAGGTCTCTGAAGTAAGTAAGTGATAAAAACATATCTCATTACTTTTTGTGTACTGACTTGGTTTTGTAGGATGGCTGTTGGATTCGAACGGGACTAGGTTCTGGCCCGCGCACCGAAGCGACTTCGCGGCGTTTTCCGAGCCCGGCTCGAAAGCAAGCTCTGGAGAGCATCGCGTCTGGTCCGAGCGCACAGGATGGTGGTGCTGCGTTAAGCTCAAGTACGTTCAACCAAATCTATACATATTGTGTTCTGTCTAACTTGAGAACAAGTAGAGTGTCGAGCTCGATTTTCTGAGCGGGTGTCCTTTTCGCAGCGTACACAAAAATTACAGAAAATCAGCATCCATTCCATCTCTCGCGGATACGTTGCGGGGAACAGATGTCGCGCGAATACCGCCAGAGCTATGGCTCCTCACCTTCCGCGAAGCAACCCGTATCATCCCCAACCTCTTTGACGCCGTGCAGGAGCTGCCCTTCCTCGAGCGCAAGCAGACGTCCGCGTGCCAGTTCGAGGCCTACTGCACCAACGTCCGTATCAAATGTGACCTTGCGTTTGTCAGTCGGAGGTGGAACGCCCTCATGCGTGAGTTCCTCTACGAGTTTGTCTGGATCAGCCACGGCACGCAGGCCAAGGCGCTCGCGCACACGCTCCTACTCGAGGACCTCCGCGGCGCACCTGTCTCCAGCGGCTGGTATATCCGTCATCTGCACATCGAGACCTCGACGCTCAACCGCTGCGCACCGATCGACATTCGCAACATCCTTGACTATGCGTCTCAGCTCGTCGTCTACACGGATCGTCATTCTGTCAAGCAAAATGCCTTCGTGCCCCCAGGATCCCCGCTGTACACCGGAGGAAATCTTCTCTCTCCTCACGCATTCCAGTAAGGACCTCCGCCGGCTTTCGTGGAAAAACTATGACGAAACGCCGCTCTATATCCAAATGTCCGCGCTCTTCAATCGGCCGAGTGCCATCGAGTACCTCGAAATCACATCGTGCACGCCGGATCATGCTGCATATGGGCCACCTCCGCACTTTTCCGCGATCGAACTCCCCGCTCTACGCTCCCTCAAAGTCGAAGTGGACGACTACACGTTCTCGATCTTCGCTGCCTGGCGAATGCCCAAGCTCCGATCTCTCTCGGTCGTTTCTTGTGAACTCAACTACAGGGGCCAGGGCTTCTTTTTGTTCTTTCAGACGCACGGGTCCTTGCTGCAGCAGCTCGAGCTCGGCCATTCGTCTTCTCTCATCGAGTCGCACGTGCTCGACCTCGCGCGTCCGGAACTCGAACTCGCCAAGTGGTGTCCGAACCTGTGCGAGTTCATTTGCAGCGCAGATGCCGAATGGCACTGGCAGACGCCTGACTGGATCCCACCGCATGTGCTGCTGCCTATGCACCCCACGGTCGAATTCATCGGGATCCGTGGGATCGACAAGCGCCTCGGGGAGCGCGACGACACGTTCATGCTCCTCGAGCAGCTCTCGTCTCTCCAGCGCGCAGCCTTCCCAAGCCTGCGCTTTATCCGCGATCTCAGCCCGGAGAGCCATGCGCTCCGCACGTACCGGCCCTCCGCGTGGGTCGCGACGTTCTGGACGCGTCTGCTCATGACGTGTCAAGAACAGGGCGTCTGGCTGGGGACCTACACGGCGTGAACATCACGAGCCATGTGCTCAGGCGCGCGAGCCTCGACCTTGGCAAGTTCTAAGCAGGACTGGCAAGTCTCGCTGTTATCGTTTCTCCTCTCATCTTACATTGCTCTGTCGATACGCATTACCTCGCATCCATTAACTCGCATCCACCCACCCGTATCGATTCATTCCGCTCTTCTATGGTGTCTGGAGAGTCTTTCAAGTCAGAAATGTTTATCCATCGGTACACCGTGTACTTGCTTTCTTGCTCTCCGCCTCGCTGGTCACCATTTGCACGCTAAAATGGGAACTTTTGCCTCCGCTTTCGTGTCGTGCCATCTCGCATTCCATCTCTCGCTACACAACATCCTCCATTTCCACCCAAACACCTTGCACACTACGGCGGCCAAGTTCTTCATTTGCTACAAATATATATCCATGTGCTCGATTCGCGCCATCAAGTTCATGTGCAGGGCAATATATATATGTATCGAAGCCGGGCGAGCGGCTTCGATACGATCGGACAGATGGTGAGTACTACTTCGCTATGTTCTATTATCTATTAAGTCTAATTTATATCAGGACGAAGTTTAATCTTGCAGTTCCCGCCGCACGTTGCGCGAGTTCTCGTTATGCTGGATCTGCGGCCGCCTCGTCACTGAAGCGGCGAGCGGCGCGAGCGATAGCGCCGGTTATGCGCAAAGTGGTATGTATACTATTATTTATTCTCGATACTTACATTTACTGATCGCCCATGCAATTTTTAGTTCACCCCACACAGTGCAACATCCTCAAGATATACGCACGCATCTGCAGATTCGGATGCGACGCAACGACCTTGTATATATGTATCGCCGTCCGCCGAGCGATGTCTGTGCGCGATGCATTGTCGACGCGCTTGACGCTCGACAGCATCTATTCAGTAAGTACCAACCTTTATTCTTTATATCTTCTTTGCTTACCTTCGTGTTCCAGCCCATTGCATTGACCGCGACTTGCATCGCGCACGTCCGTGGCGGCCGGCGGGGACTAGGAATGCGCCGACACTATAGAAATGACGCGGGCGAGCGTCATTTCGGACATGCAGGTACGTGGTTGTATCTTATCGCGAAATATACATGGTTTAACTCATTGGCAATCAAATTCAGTCCCCGAAACTGTGCGCACGGCCGGCGCTTCACTCTTGATGCTCCGCCAACGTCTACACTCTATCGGGGGCCGCTCTTCGCGCTTTTGAGCGAAAATCACAAAATCAGCGCGCAATGCGGAGATGCGCATTCCGCTGTAAGTACTAAATCGCTATTTCTTGAATTTGCAGCTCAGTGTAATTTACAGATTGTGTCGCCGCTTCGCGCCGGCCTTCGTCTGCGTGGTGGCATGCAAATCTTGCCTACGCAGGACTCGCGCGATTCGCGGTACGTACTAAATCGTCTTATCACAAATACCTGCTAATTCGTAATTCTACAGATGGCGCGATTTCGAGCAAGCGCCGCTTTGCGCGTGAGAATGGGCGAGCTGGGGGGTATAAAGAGCTGCGAGTCTGCGCACTCAGTCCCCCAGCTCTCTTTCTCTCCCCCCATCTTGACCCAGCGCGCGCGGGGCGACCGTTTGGATGCCGTAAGCACAAAACCAGTGTTTTCTCGAATGCACGCTAATCGTAATTTCAGACCGCGCTACAAGCGACGCTTGGGCGAGTTCCAGCGGTATAAAGACGAGCGAGTCTGCGGGTTGAAGCCCCAGCTCCCTCTTTCTCCCCCCATCTCGACATCGACGGCTAGTTGGAAGGAAGGGCAGGGGGAATGACGTGGCGTTGAATTTCACCATCTTTCCCAAACCGTTTCTTTGGCATTATTTCCCGCGCTTATGTCTACGGACAGCCGGGGTGTCTAGAACTACGTAGAATCTCTGCTTAGGCCGTAAGCCGGCAGAGTGGCTCGCGCGGCGGGCCTGTTCTTCAGGGGACAGGTCCCGTCGCGCCGTGTATAGCGTAGCCCTGCAAAAAAGCAAAAATCATAGCCAAAATTCCGGCATTTCGCTTGCTCAAAGGGGGAATCCGATGCTTTTCGACCACTTTTTAAGGGAAAAGCTCTGTTTTCACGGCTATGTGCTTCCACTTTTTAAGGGAAAACTATATTTTCTTCGCTATGTACATCGAGGCTAGCTACGCAGTTCTTACCGCGGTCAAAGTGCTCTTGCGGTACGCGGCCCATGACGCCGTCCCTGAAGCCGTTGAAACGATCTCTGAGGCCATTCTTCGCGACCTCCTTCTTCTCGTCCGGGTCCTCACGCAAGTCCGCATCGCTCTTCACTTGACGGCCCTCGTCCTGCGCGCGCTCGAGACCCGTGTTCAAGCCCTGCTCCTTGAGACCCTGAGCGTGTCCCACAGCGTCCGCACCTGTGCGCACCTGCTTGTCGTCCGGGCCCGGTCCGTGGATCTCAGCGCCGGTCCCGAACTCGTTGTGCGGGTGCTGCTTGACGGTGTGGTCGCCGACCTTCGCCTCAAGCACAGGCGTCTCGCCGGCATCCGCAGTGGTTGTTCGGCCGCCCTCGGTGTGGAACTGGTTCGGTGGGGCGGGGTCGTCGACGCGCTGAAGACGCTCCGGGTCGGGGCGTGTGAGCTCCGCAGCCTTGACGGCGCCGGTGGCGAATAAGTCGCGGCCGATGTGCGCAAAGTCCGCGAGCAGCTTGCGCGTCTCCGCGTTGGTGAGCACGAGAGTGAGAAGCGTGCGGAGGTGCTGCACGGCAAGCTGGCCGTCCGCGCGCGCCTTTTCCGCGTCGACGGGCGAGAGGGAGCTCGGGTCCTGCTTCGCGCGCGCAAAGTCGGCGGCGCGCGTGTGCCAGACAAAGTTCTGGAAGAGCTCGTCGGCGTTCTTGTCGGCGACGATGGCGCGCGCGGTGTCGACGATGTCGCGCACGTCCTGGACGAGGCGCTGGCCGTCGGGGGAGAGCGCGCCGACGTCCATGGGGGCGTTGTCCTTGACGTAGCGCAGCGTCTCGTCGATCTGCTGGTTGTCGGGGAGGCGTCCTTCGCGGAAGGCCTCGATGACGCCGTAGAGGCGCAGCTGTGTGCCACCGACGTGTTAGAAGAATACAGGCGCAAGGCGGGCTCGGAACAGCACGCACCTTCCTGGCGACGTCGGCATCCTTCTGCTGCTTGTTGACGGGGTCGGTGACGGCGCCCGACGTTGGTTTGTCGGAGATGTCGCGGGGGGCGGTGGGGAGAGACATGGTAATGATGGCGAGGAGAGACGTTCGGCGCGCCTTATAAGAGGCGGTGGACTGAGCAGACGACGTCACCGGCGCGTCATGCAGCCACTCCTTTACGTAGCGCGTTTATGTGACGCGATCGACAGGGCATTGCCCCTTTCGACCGAAAAAGGAGCTGAATGAAACCAGGTAAGAAAATGAATGTTTCTGTGTTTGGATAGAGCTACTTACGGTGCCCAGAGTTGGAGCAAGTCGAGATGGAGTAGTCCATATCGCCCCTTGGAGTCCTTCGTCGTCATGCTGCCATTCTATTCGCGCAGCGTGGTCTGGCCGGCGGAGAAGAAGTGCGCGATAGCAATCGTTTGGCAGTATCCAGACAGTCGACGTTCGAGTCGAGGAGCAAAACCGAGGTCGTCCGCGTCGCGCGTGTCCGCGACGTCGGCAACAACCGACCAAGCTCGTGCCGCTCAGAGTGCACTCACTTCGTCTTCTCTTCTCGATCTTGCGCGCCGTGCACCGTCCTCTCGAGCTCGCGCAGACCGCTGCGCACAGCAACTCAGGCCGCCGAAACGACGGCGGCGCGCGTACGGCCTGCAGCAGCAACAGCAACACCGGAGTATGCGCCTCCGCCGCTGCAACAGCAACAGCAGCAACTCCCGCTGCCGTCGTCCATGCTCGCTCAACGGCGCGGCGCTGAACACCCGCCCGCTCTCTCCGCCGCTACCGCACGCGAACGCGGCCGTCGCCTCCTCAACTGCGGACGCGCGCACTCTCAATCCGCGTCCGCTCGACTGCTGGCGCTGCCGTCTCACGGCCTGCAGCAGCAACAACAACAACACTGGCAGCCGCCGCAACAGCAACAGCAGCAACTCCCGCCGTCGTCGTCCATGCTCACTCAACGGCGCGGCGCTCGCTCTCTCCGCCGCTACCGCGCGCGAGCGCGGCCGTCGTCTCCCTATCTGCGCGCGCGCGCGTACTCAACTTGCGTCCGCTCGACCACCGGCTCCGTTCCCACCCCGCTGTGTCCTCTCACGGAAGGAAGCGCATGCGTGCGCGCGGGAACTTGACCCACGCGGGGCTGCCGTACGTCGTGCTCGAGTTCGACAAGAACGGGATCCTCGTCGACGGCCTGGAGAGAGAGACGAAGAGGACGGCGAAGGACGGCGGCGACGGCGACGGCGTGCTCAAGGTAAGTACTCGTGTCCTCTCTTAAACCCCGTGCACGCCGTTGCGCACGGCGCCCCGCTGCCCAGCGGCGTGCGCGGACGTGTCAACTGCGCGCGCGCGGGGTCCCTAGTTTGCGCTGACCATCAGTACAGCCGCGCGACGCGTCCGTTTCGCGGACGCATCGCGCAGCGTGCTCGATTCGCGTCCGCTCGACTACCGGCGCGGCCGTCTCACACCCTCGCCGTCTCCCCTCTCGACGGCCTCCATCCAACCCGCATGCGCGCGGTGCAAGTCGACCCACGCGGCACTGGCGGCCGCCATACGTCGCGCTCGAGTTCGACAAGAACGAGTTCCGAGAAGGATGGCGGCGCAGTGCACAAGGTGCGTATTCATGTTTTCTCCTGTGCTCCGTCGCTTACCGTGCGCGGACGTATCAACTGCGCGCGCGCGGCTCTCAGTTCGTGCGGACCGTCCAGTACAGCTGCGCGACGCGTCTGCAAAACGGACGCGTCGCGCAGCATTCTCTCGCGTCTGCTCGACTACCGCGCCGCCGTCTCATAACCCCGCCGTGTCCCTGCGCGCCCCTCCGTCCAGCCCGCATGCGTGCGCGAGTCAAATCGACCCACGCGGAACTGGCGGCCGCCGTACGTCGCGCTCGAGTTCGACAAGAACGAGATCCGAGAACGGCGGCGGCGGTTCTCGTATCCTCTCCTGTGCCCCTGTGCTCCGCGCGCCGCTGCTCAGCAGCGTGCAACTGCGCGCGCGCGATACCTAGCCCGCATAGACCGCCCAGTAGAGCTGCGCGATGCGTACGTCGCGCAGCATTTCCTTTGTAGTAGTGTAGTATTGAATAAAGACGTTTAATTACTATCAGACAAAGTTGGAAAGATAGATACAGGTAAGATATGAACACTGCGCGCGATCGAGACCAGCATCCGAGTAAAATAGAAAAACGATTCAAGTCGGGGTTTGCGCGGGTGCGTCGCGAAGGTACATTACACCGCTCCTCGCTGCAGTCTGTACGCTGGTCGAGTCCGAGCTGGAGCGGTCTGAATCCAAAACTCTGTATATTCTATTGAAGTCACTATCGTACATTATACACGACGACCCGCGCGGGCATGCATTCGCAGTACAAGAAGTAAGTTTGAGTCGAGATGAGCGAGCCTTCGTCTTCGCGGTAGCATAGTAGTCTCCGGGTGCCAACACTGAAGTCCCGCACGTCCGGTTTTCCGACTCGCAGCCAGCAGCGCAAAGCCCAGAAGATAGATTCCAATAAATAGCAGAACGTACTAGCTTTACAAGTAGGTGACACAACTGTACAGTAAGACATGAGTATGTAGATTCACCGCCAGCCACACTTGCACGCTGCGCGCCGCTCCGTGGATTCGCACTCGAAACGCCCAAGCTGCTCTGAGAGCAGCCAGACGCGTTTAGTTTCCTCCGTGCAGACACCTAGTTGCGGCCCTCCGTGCACGATAACTACTTGCTCGTCACTCCTAAATGGCGCCTACGCTGTCAAGCTTCATCTGGTAACTTATAGTGAACACAAATCCGACTCAAAGTCGGAATCGTTTTACAACTAACTACTGACTCTGCTCAGCTAATTGATTACTTGCAATTCATTCGGACAGAGAAGAGGGAGTTTAGTTTAACTTGAATCGGAGCCAACTTATAATCACAAGATTCGGAGGAGGATTAACATAATTGCATTCAAAACCAAGTACAAAATACAAGTGCATAAACTAACTAGCTACGAGTGATTATCTGAAGCGGCGAGTCAGAAATATAGCAAATTAAGACACAGCAAACCAGACTTATCTTTTGAGCCCGAATCAGAGAACCTATCATAAACCCGAAGGTCAGCACAAAATCAACGGACATAATAACCCACTTACACTCGAACAAGTATTCCTGATAACTTGAAGACGAATTGAAGAAAAGAAAAGAAAAGAGACGGCTAGCCATTTGTGCGTGTCACTGGCCAGGTGGCACGCACAAATGGCTAGAGTACAAAAAGTAAATTACAAGTACGGTAAACTAGCAAAACCAAGTGTTGGTGACAACGGACACGGGTGCAAAAAGTATTACCTTGAATCGAGAATACAAGATCAGTAAAAGCAAATCAAAGACGAAGCAACGTACCATTTTGAAACCGAAGAACCGAATCTAGAGTAAGAAAAGTAAGAAACTGCACGCAGATAGAACGGATTACTTGCCTATTTTGCAGCGAAGGAAAACAAAAAAACAAAAGAAAAGGATCCCCCGCAGCTCAACAATCAGGCACACCATGCGACGTGCCAGCGCACACGCACCGCTCAATGGCCCAACTACGTCCCTGACCAAATCCTTAATTCATGGTTCCCATTTTCGCTTGACCACACGTTCACACATCTTCGCGATAGACATGCTACTAGATAGGTCGGGCTACTCAGGTACTTCACTACTAACAAGAGATTTCAACCGCGCACGACCGCTTACGGGGGCCCCCTGGGTCTGCGTGCACGGAGGGGATGGGAATATAGATAGAGGGCGCATCGAGCAGCGCGTCGAGAGTGCATCAGCGACGTTGGTAGTTTGAGAGCGAGTGGGAGGGGGACGCAGGAAAGTAGCACGTCGAGACCACCTTATATATAATTCTCTGTTGCTTCGTGTTGTACCAAGTTTCTGTGTGCATTACTAACAGGGCCGTGTCATCCGCGGCCCGGAGGCTGAAGCGAGAGGTAAGCGTCGCCAGGGAATTGCGAAGCGGCGGGCATGAAATGCGGCTCGCTAAGCTTTGCCTTCTTTCGAAGTCTCGGCTTCCACCTCAAGACAATCTCCTGGCCTGTCAAAAGCTAGTAATTCAGGACAAAAACTCAGGTTCTTAGGCTCAGTTGCTTGCAGGACACTTAGTGAGAACTTTTGGCTCAAAAACTATCTACTGTGCAGTGTAAGGGAATGAAACTCAGAGAAGGGACTTATAAGAAGCAAGGACTTGAAATGACCGGCAAAAGAAAAGATTCCAGAATAGACTAATCAGAGAGGACACATAGCACAAAGCCAAGCAACAGAAGCTCTCGCAAGGCATGAAACAGTTCGGCTAGCATGTCAAGTTTATCCACCAGAGAGAAGAAGAGCCCAGGCAAGGCCGCCGAGATCAAGCCCAGGAATAGACGCAAACATCCAGAAAAGCCCAAGACAGAAGCAGATATAAAGCGAAGGTCCTAAAGAGAATACACTATCCTGTCTTGCTGCCCCCCGTGCCCGCGATCGGTGTCGATGCGCAGACGATGGCTGCGAGTCGAGTCGAATGTCGATCACGAACGGCTGGTCACCATGTCACGCGTGTCTTCGCGCGCGGCACGAGCGACTTGCCTCCGACCCTCAGGTATGCTACTTTATTTTGCTGTTCTATTTTTCTTTATCGTTTACATATCTTTCCAAAGGTACCGGAGGTCTGTGAATTGACGCGCTGCAAGATCGAGCGCTTTCTCGGCTTTGCGACGATCTGCTCGCCGGCGTCACATTTTGTGCTCACTCCGCGAGTAGAAGCGCGTACGGTGCCGCTTCCCGCAGTCTCTGAGTAAGTAAGTGATAAAAACATATCTCATTACTTTTTGTGTACTGACTTGGGTTTTGTAGGATGGCTTTGGATTCGAACGGGACTAGGTTCTGGCCCGCGCACCGAAGCGACTTCGCGGCGTTTTCCCCCGGCTCGAAAGCAAGCTCTGAGCATCGCGTCTGGTCCGAGCGCACAGGATGGTGGTGCTGCGTTAAGCTCAAGTACGTTCAACCAAATCTATACATTTGTGTTCTGTCTAACTTGAGAACGTCGCGCTCTCTCTTTTCTGAGCGGTGTCCTTTTCGCAGCGTACACAAAATTACAGAAAATCAGCATCCTTCCATCTCTCGCGGATACGTTGCGGGGAACGTCGCGCGAATACCGCCAGAGCTATGGCCCCACCTTCCGCGCAACCCGTATCATCCCCACCTCTTTCCCGTGCAGGAGCCCTTCCTCGAGCGCAAGCCGTCCGCGTGCCAGTTCGAGGCCTACTGCCAACGTCCGTATCAAATGTGACCTTGCGTTTGTCAGTCGAGGTGGAACGCCCTCATGCGTGAGTTCCTCTACGAGTTTGTCTCTGGATCAGCCACGGCACGCAGGCCAAGGCGCTCGCGCACACGCTCCTACTCGAGGACCTCCGCGGCGCACCTGTCTCCAGCGGCTGGTATATCCGTCATCTGCACATCGAGACCTCGCGCTCAACCGCTGCGCACCGATCGACATTCGCAACATCCTTGACTATGCGTCTCAGCTCGTCGTCTACACGGATCGTCATTCTGTCAAGCAAAATGCCTTCGTGCCCCAGGATCCCCGCTGTACACCGGAGGAAATCTTCTCTCTCCTCACCATTCCAGTAAGGACCTCCGCCGGCTTTCGTGGAAAAACTATGACGAAACGCCGCTCTATATCCAAATGTCCGCGCTCTTCAATCGGCCGAGTGCCATCGAGTACCTCGAAATCACATCGTGCACGCCGGATCATGCTGCATATGGGCCACCTCCCCCACTTTTCCGCGATCGAACTCCCCGCTCTACGCTCCCTCAAAGTCGAAGTGGACGACTACACGTTCTCGATCTTCGCTGCCTGGCGAATGCCCAAGCTCCGATCTCTCTCGGTCGTTTCTTGTGAATTCAACTACAGAGGCCAGGGCTTTTTGTTCTTTCAGACGCACGGGTCCTTGCTGCAGCAGCTTGAGCTCGGCCATTTCGTCTCTCATCGAGTCGCACGTGCTCGACCTCGCGCGTCCGGAACTCGAACTCGCCAAGTGGTGTCCGAACCTGTGCGAGTTCATTTGCAGCGCAGATGCCGAATGGCACTGGCAGACGCCTGACTGGATCCCACCGCATGTGCTGCTGCCTACGCACCCCACGGTCGAATTCATCGGGATCCGTGGGATCGACAAGCGCCTCGGGGAGCGCGACGACACGTTCATGCTCCTCGAGCAGCTCTCGTCTCTCCAGCGCGCAGCCTTCCCAAGCCTGCGCTTTATCCGCGATCTCAGCCCGGAGAGCCATGCGCTCCGCACGTACCGGCCCTCCGCGCGGGTCGCGACGTTCTGGACGCGTCTGCTCATGACGTGTCAAGAACAGGGCGTCTGGCTGGGGACCTACACGGCGTGAACATCACGAGCCATGTGCTCAGGCGCGCGAGCCTCGACCTTGGCAAGTTCTAAGCAGGACTGGCAAGTCTCGCTGTTATCGTTTCTCCTCTCATCTTACATTGCTCTGTCGATACGCATTACCTCGCATCCATTAACTCGCATCCACCCACCCGTATCGATTCATTCCGCTCTTCTATGGTGTCTGGAGAGTCTTTCAAGTCAGAAATGTTTATCCATCGGTACACCGTGTACTTGCTTCTTGCTCTCGCCTCGCTGGTCACCATTTGCACGCTAAAATGGGAACTTTGCCTCCGCTTTCGTGTCGTGCCATCTCGCATTCCATCTCTCGCTACACAACATCCTCCATTTCCACCCAAACACCTTGCACACTACGGCGGCCAAGTTCTTCATTTGCTACAAATATATATCCATGTGCTCGATTCGCGCCATCAAGTTCATGTGCAGGGCAATATATATATGTATCGAAGCCGGGCGAGCGGCTTCGATACGATCGGACAGATGGTGAGTACTACTTCGCTATGTTCTATTATCTATTAAGTCTAATTTATATCAGGACGAAGTTTAATCTTGCAGTTCCCGCCGCACGTTGCGCGAGTTCTCGTTATGCTGGATCTGCGGCCGCCTCGTCACTGAAGCGGCGAGCGGCGCGAGCGATAGCGCCGGTTATGCGCAAAGTGGTATGTATACTATTATTTATTCTCGATACTTACATTTACTGATCGCCCATGCAATTTTTAGTTCACCCCACACAGTGCAACATCCTCAAGATATACGCACGCATCTGCAGATTCGGATGCGACGCAACGACCTTGTATATATGTATCGCGTCCGCCGAGCGATGTCTGTGCGCGATGCATTGTCGACGCGCTTGACGCTCGACAGCATCTATTCAGTAAGTACCAACCTTTATTCTTTATATCTTCTTTGCTTACCTTCGTGTTCCAGCCCATTGCATTGACCGCGACTTGCATCGCGCACGTCCGTGGCGGCCGGCGGGGACTAGGAATGCGCCGACACTATAGAAATGACGCGGGCGAGCGTCATTTCGGACATGCAGGTACGTGGTTGTATCTTATCGCGAAATATACATGGTTTAACTCATTGGCAATCAAATTCAGTCCCCGAAACTGTGCGCACGGCCGGCGCTTCACTCTTGATGCTCCGCCAACGTCTACACTCTATCGGGGGCCGCTCTTCGCGCTTTGAGCGAAAATCACAAAATCAGCGCGCAATGCGAGATGCGCATTCCGCTGTAAGTACTAAATCGCTATTTCTTGAATTTGCAGCTCAGTGTAATTTACAGATTGTGTCGCCGCTTCGCGCCGGCCTTCGTCTGCGTGGTGGCATGCAAATCTTGCCTACGCAGGACTCGCGCGATTCGCGGTACGTACTAAATCGTCTTATCACAAATACCTGCTAATTCGTAATTCTACAGATGGCGCGATTTCGAGCAAGCGCCGCTTTGCGCGTGAGAATGGGCGAGCTGGGGGGTATAAAGAGCTGCGAGTCTGCGCACTCAGTCCCCCAGCTCTCTTTCTCTCCCCCCATCTTGACCCAGCGCGCGCGGGGCGACCGTTTGGATGCCGTAAGCACAAAACCAGTGTTTTCCTCGAATGCACGCTAATCGTAATTTCAGACCGCGCTACAAGCGACGCTTGGGCGAGTTCCAGCGGTATAAAGACGAGCGAGTCTGCGGGTTGAAGCCCCAGCTCCCTCTTTCTCCCCCCATCTCGACATCGACGGCTAGTTGGAAGGAAGGGCAGGGGGAATGACGTGGCGTTGAATTTCACCATCTTTCCCAAACCGTTCTTTGGCATTATTTCCCGCGCTTATGTCTACGGACAGCCGGGGTGTCTAGAACTACGTAGAATCTCTGCTTAGGCCGTAAGCCGGCAGAGTGGCTCGCGCGGCGGGCCTGTTCTTCAGGGGACAGGTCCCGTCGCGCCGTGTATAGCGTAGCCTGCAAAAAGCAAAAATCATAGCCAAAATTCCGGCATTTCGCTTGCTCAAAGGGGGAATCCGATGCTTTTCGACCACTTTTTAAGGGAAAAGCTCTGTTTTCACGGCTATGTGCTTCCACTTTTTAAGGGAAAACTATATTTTCTTCGCTATGTACATCGAGGCTAGCTACGCAGTTCTTACCCGCGGTCAAAGTGCTCTTGCGGTACGCGGCCCATGACGCCGTCCCTGAAGCCGTTGAAACGATCTCTGAGGCCATTCTTCGCGACCTTCCTTCTTCTCGTCCGGGTCCTCACGCAAGTCCGCATCGCTCTTCACTTGACGGCCTCGTCCTGCGCGCGCTCGAGACCCGTGTTCAAGCCCTGCTCCTTGAGACCCTGAGCGTGTCCCACAGCGTCCGCACCTGTGCGCACCTGCTTGTCGTCCGGGCCCGGTCCGTGGATCTCAGCGCCGGTCCCGAACTCGTTGTGCGGGTGCTGCTTGACGGTGTGGTCGCCGACCTTCGCCTCAAGCACAGGCGTCTCGCCGGCATCCGCAGTGGTTGTTCGGCCGCCCTCGGTGTGGAACTGGTTCGGTGGGGCGGGGTCGTCGACGCGCTGAAGACGCTCCGGGTCGGGGCGTGTGAGCTCCGCAGCCTTGACGGCGCCGGTGGCGAATAAGTCGCGGCCGATGTGCGCAAAGTCCGCGAGCAGCTTGCGCGTCTCCGCGTTGGTGAGCACGAGAGTGAGAAGCGTGCGGAGGTGCTGCACGGCAAGCTGGCCGTCCGCGCGCGCCTTTTCCGCGTCGACGGGCGAGAGGGAGCTCGGGTCCTGCTTCGCGCGCGCAAAGTCGGCGGCGCGCGTGTGCCAGACAAAGTTCTGGAAGAGCTCGTCGGCGTTCTTGTCGGCGACGATGGCGCGCGCGGTGTCGACGATGTCGCGCACGTCCTGGACGAGGCGCTGGCCGTCGGGGGAGAGCGCGCCGACGTCCATGGGGGCGTTGTCCTTGACGTAGCGCAGCGTCTCGTCGATCTGCTGGTTGTCGGGGAGGCGTCCTTCGCGGAAGGCCTCGATGACGCCGTAGAGGCGCAGCTGTGTGCCACCGACGTGTTAGAAGAATACAGGCGCAAGGCGGGCTCGGAACAGCACGCACCTTCCTGGCGACGTCGGCATCCTTCTGCTGCTTGTTGACGGGGTCGGTGACGGCGCCCGACGTTGGTTTGTCGGAGATGTCGCGGGGGGCGGTGGGGAGAGACATGGTAATGATGGCGAGGAGAGACGTTCGGCGCGCCTTATAAGAGGCGGTGGACTGAGCAGACGACGTCACCGGCGCGTCATGCAGCCACTCCTTTACGTAGCGCGTTTATGTGACGCGATCGACAGGGCATTGCCCCTTTCGACCGAAAAAGGAGCTGAATGAAACCAGGTAAGAAAATGAATGTTTCTGTGTTTGGATAGAGCTACTTACGGTGCCCAGAGTTGGAGCAAGTCGAGATGGAGTAGTCCATATCGCCCCTTGGAGTCCTTCGTCGTCATGCTGCCATTCTATTCGCGCAGCGTGGTCTGGCCGGCGGAGAAGAAGTGCGCGATAGCAATCGTTTGGCAGTATCCAGACAGTCGACGTTCGAGTCGAGGAGCAAAACCGAGGTCGTCCGCGTCGCGCGTGTCCGCGACGTCGGCAACAACCGACCAAGCTCGTGCCGCTCAGAGTGCACTCACTTCGTCTTCTCTTCTCGATCTTGCGCGCCGTGCACCGTCCTCTCGAGCTCGCGCAGACCGCTGCGCACAGCAACTCAGGCCGCCGAAACGACGGCGGCGCGCGTACGGCCTGCAGCAGCAACAGCAACACCGGAGTATGCGCCTCCGCCGCTGCAACAGCAACAGCAGCAACTCCCGCTGCCGTCGT
This sequence comes from Phellopilus nigrolimitatus, assembly GCA_021029095.1. Taxonomy (NCBI): domain Eukaryota; kingdom Fungi; phylum Basidiomycota; class Agaricomycetes; order Hymenochaetales; family Hymenochaetaceae; genus Phellopilus; species Phellopilus nigrolimitatus. The sequence goes on from JAJOHG010000028.1 coordinate 161,060, forward strand.
CCATGCTCGCTCAACGGCGCGGCGCTGAACACCCGCCCGCTCTCTCTCCGCCGCTACCGCACGCGAACGCGGCCGTCGCCTCCTCAACTGCGGACGCGCGCACTCTCAATCCGCGTCCGCTCGACTGCTGGCGCTGCCGTCTCACGGCCTGCAGCAGCAACAACAACAACACTGGCAGCCGCCGCAACAGCAACAGCAGCAACTCCCGCCGTCGTCGTCCATGCTCACTCAACGGCGCGGCGCTCGCTCTCTCCGCCGCTACCGCGCGCGAGCGCGGCCGTCGTCTCCCTATCTGCGCGCGCGCGCGCGTACTCAACTTGCGTCCGCTCGACCACCGGCTCCGTTCCCACCCCGCTGTGTCCTCTCACGGAAGGAAGCGCATGCGTGCGCGCGGGAACTTGACCCACGCGGGGCTGCCGTACGTCGTGCTCGAGTTCGACAAGAACGGGATCCTCGTCGACGGCCTGGAGAGAGAGACGAAGAGGACGGCGAAGGACGGCGGCGACGGCGACGGCGTGCTCAAGGTAAGTACTCGTGTCCTCTCTTAAACCCCGTGCACGCCGTTGCGCACGGCGCCCCGCTGCCCAGCGGCGTGCGCGGACGTGTCAACTGCGCGCGCGCGGGGTCCCTAGTTTGCGCTGACCATCAGTACAGCCGCGCGACGCGTCCGTTTCGCGGACGCATCGCGCAGCGTGCTCGATTCGCGTCCGCTCGACTACCGGCGCGGCCGTCTCACACCCTCGCCGTCTCCCCTCTCGACGGCCTCCATCCAACCCGCATGCGCGCGGTGCAAGTCGACCCACGCGGCACTGGCGGCCGCCATACGTCGCGCTCGAGTTCGACAAGAACGAGTTCCGAGAAGGATGGCGGCGCAGTGCACAAGGTGCGTATTCATGTTTTCTCCTGTGCTCCGTCGCTTACCGTGCGCGGACGTATCAACTGCGCGCGCGCGGCTCTCAGTTCGTGCGGACCGTCCAGTACAGCTGCGCGACGCGTCTGCAAAACGGACGCGTCGCGCAGCATTCTCTCGCGTCTGCTCGACTACCGCGCCGCCGTCTCATAACCCCGCCGTGTCCCTGCGCGCCCCTCCGTCCAGCCCGCATGCGTGCGCGAGTCAAATCGACCCACGCGGAACTGGCGGCCGCCGTACGTCGCGCTCGAGTTCGACAAGAACGAGATCCGAGAACGGCGGCGGCGGTTCTCGTATCCTCTCCTGTGCCCCTGTGCTCCGCGCGCCGCTGCTCAGCAGCGTGCAACTGCGCGCGCGCGATACCTAGCCCGCATAGACCGCCCAGTAGAGCTGCGCGATGCGTACGTCGCGCAGCATTTCCTTTGTAGTAGTGTAGTATTGAATAAAGACGTTTAATTACTATCAGACAAAGTTGGAAAGATAGATACAGGTAAGATATGAACACTGCGCGCGATCGAGACCAGCATCCGAGTAAAATAGAAAAACGATTCAAGTCGGGGTTTGCGCGGGTGCGTCGCGAAGGTACATTACACCGCTCCTCGCTGCAGTCTGTACGCTGGTCGAGTCCGAGCTGGAGCGGTCTGAATCCAAAACTCTGTATATTCTATTGAAGTCACTATCGTACATTATACACGACGACCCGCGCGGGCATGCATTCGCAGTACAAGAAGTAAGTTTGAGTCGAGATGAGCGAGCCTTCGTCTTCGCGGTAGCATAGTAGTCTCCGGGTGCCAACACTGAAGTCCCGCACGTCCGGTTTTCCGACTCGCAGCCAGCAGCGCAAAGCCCAGAAGATAGATTCCAATAAATAGCAGAACGTACTAGCTTTACAAGTAGGTGACACAACTGTACAGTAAGACATGAGTATGTAGATTCACCGCCAGCCACACTTGCACGCTGCGCGCCGCTCCGTGGATTCGCACTCGAAACGCCCAAGCTGCTCTGAGAGCAGCCAGACGCGTTTAGTTTCCTCCGTGCAGACACCTAGTTGCGGCCCTCCGTGCACGATAACTACTTGCTCGTCACTCCTAAATGGCGCCTACGCTGTCAAGCTTCATCTGGTAACTTATAGTGAACACAAATCCGACTCAAAGTCGGAATCGTTTTACAACTAACTACTGACTCTGCTCAGCTAATTGATTACTTGCAATTCATTCGGACAGAGAAGAGGGAGTTTAGTTTAACTTGAATCGGAGCCAACTTATAATCACAAGATTCGGAGGAGGATTAACATAATTGCATTCAAAACCAAGTACAAAATACAAGTGCATAAACTAACTAGCTACGAGTGATTATCTGAAGCGGCGAGTCAGAAATATAGCAAATTAAGACACAGCAAACCAGACTTATCTTTTGAGCCCGAATCAGAGAACCTATCATAAACCCGAAGGTCAGCACAAAATCAACGGACATAATAACCCACTTACACTCGAACAAGTATTCCTGATAACTTGAAGACGAATTGAAGAAAGAAAAGAAAAGAGACGGCTAGCCATTTGTGCGTGTCACTGGCCAGGTGGCACGCACAAATGGCTAGAGTACAAAAAGTAAATTACAAGTACGGTAAACTAGCAAAACCAAGTGGTTGGTGACAACGGACACGGGTGCAAAAGTATTACCTTGAATCGAGAATACAAGATCAGTAAAAGCAAATCAAAGACGAAGCAACGTACCATTTTGAAACCGAAGAACCGAATCTAGAGTAAGAAAAGTAAGAAACTGCACGCAGATAGAACGGATTACTTGCCTATTTTGCAGCGAAGGAAAACAAAAAAACAAAAGAAAAGGATCCCCCGCAGCTCAACAATCAAGGCACACCATGCGACGTGCCAGCGCACACGCACCGCTCAATGGCCCAACTACGTCCCTGACCAAATCCTTAATTCATGGTTCCCATTTTCGCTTGACCACACGTTCACACATCTTCGCGATAGACATGCTACTAGATAGGTCGGGCTACTCAGGTACTTCACTACTAACAAGAGATTTCAACCGCGCACGACCGCTTACGGGGGCCCCCTGGGTCTGCGTGCACGGAGGGGATGGGAATATAGATAGAGGGCGCATCGAGCAGCGCGTCGAGAGTGCATCAGCGACGTTGGTAGTTTGAGAGCGAGTGGGAGGGGGACGCAGGAAAGTAGCACGTCGAGACCACCTTATATATAATTCTCTGTTGCTTCGTGTTGTACCAAGTTTCTGTGTGCATTACTAACAGGGCCGTGTCATCCGCGGCCCGGAGGCTGAAGCGAGAGGTAAGCGTCGCCAGGGAATTGCGAAGCGGCGGGCATGAAATGCGGCTCGCTAAGCTTTGCCTTCTTTCGAAGTCTCGGCTTCCACCTCAAGACAATCTCCTGGCCTGTCAAAAGCTAGTAATTCAGGACAAAAACTCAGGTCTTAGGCTCAGTTGCTTGCAGGACACTTAGTGAGAACTTTTGGCTCAAAACTATCTACTGTGCAGTGTAAGGGAATGAAACTCAGAGAAGGGACTTATAAGAAGCAAGGACTTGAAATGACCGCAAAAGAAAAGATTCCAGAATAGACTAATCAGAGAGGACACATAGCACAAAGCCAAGCAACAGAAGCTCTCGCAAGGCATGAAACAGTTCGGCTAGCATGTCAAGTTTATCCACCAGAGAGAAGAAGAGCCCAGGCAAGGCCGCCGAGATCAAGCCCAGGAATAGACGCAAACATCCAGAAAAGCCCAAGACAGAAGCAGATATAAAGCGAAGGTCCTAAAGAGAATACACTATCCTGTCTTGCTGCCCCCCGTGCCCGCGATCGGTGTCGATGCGCAGACGATGGCTGCGAGTCGAGTCGAATGTCGATCACGAACGGCTGGTCACCATGTCACGCGTGTCTTCACGCGCGGCACGAGCGACTTGCCTCCGACCCTCAGGTATGCTACTTTATTTTGCTGTTCTATTTTTTCTTTATCGTTTACATATCTTTCCAAAGGTACCGGAGGTCTGTGAATTGACGCGCTGCAAGATCGAGCGCTTTCTCGGCTTTGCGACGATCTGCTCGCCGGCGTCACATTTTGTGCTCATCTCCGCGAGTAGAAGCGCGTACGGTGCCGCTTCCCGCAGGTCTCTGAAGTAAGTAAGTGATAAAAACATATCTCATTACTTTTTGTGTACTGACTTGGTTTTGTAGGATGGCTGTTGGATTCGAACGGGACTAGGTTCTGGCCCGCGCACCGAAGCGACTTCGCGGCGTTTTCCGAGCCCGGCTCGAAAGCAAGCTCTGGAGAGCATCGCGTCTGGTCCGAGCGCACAGGATGGTGGTGCTGCGTTAAGCTCAAGTACGTTCAACCAAATCTATACATATTGTGTTCTGTCTAACTTGAGAACAAGTAGAGTGTCGAGCTCGATTTTCTGAGCGGGTGTCCTTTTCGCAGCGTACACAAAAATTACAGAAAATCAGCATCCATTCCATCTCTCGCGGATACGTTGCGGGGAACAGATGTCGCGCGAATACCGCCAGAGCTATGGCTCCTCACCTTCCGCGAAGCAACCCGTATCATCCCCAACCTCTTTGACGCCGTGCAGGAGCTGCCCTTCCTCGAGCGCAAGCAGACGTCCGCGTGCCAGTTCGAGGCCTACTGCACCAACGTCCGTATCAAATGTGACCTTGCGTTTGTCAGTCGGAGGTGGAACGCCCTCATGCGTGAGTTCCTCTACGAGTTTGTCTGGATCAGCCACGGCACGCAGGCCAAGGCGCTCGCGCACACGCTCCTACTCGAGGACCTCCGCGGCGCACCTGTCTCCAGCGGCTGGTATATCCGTCATCTGCACATCGAGACCTCGACGCTCAACCGCTGCGCACCGATCGACATTCGCAACATCCTTGACTATGCGTCTCAGCTCGTCGTCTACACGGATCGTCATTCTGTCAAGCAAAATGCCTTCGTGCCCCCAGGATCCCCGCTGTACACCGGAGGAAATCTTCTCTCTCCTCACGCATTCCAGTAAGGACCTCCGCCGGCTTTCGTGGAAAAACTATGACGAAACGCCGCTCTATATCCAAATGTCCGCGCTCTTCAATCGGCCGAGTGCCATCGAGTACCTCGAAATCACATCGTGCACGCCGGATCATGCTGCATATGGGCCACCTCCGCACTTTTCCGCGATCGAACTCCCCGCTCTACGCTCCCTCAAAGTCGAAGTGGACGACTACACGTTCTCGATCTTCGCTGCCTGGCGAATGCCCAAGCTCCGATCTCTCTCGGTCGTTTCTTGTGAACTCAACTACAGGGGCCAGGGCTTCTTTTTGTTCTTTCAGACGCACGGGTCCTTGCTGCAGCAGCTCGAGCTCGGCCATTCGTCTTCTCTCATCGAGTCGCACGTGCTCGACCTCGCGCGTCCGGAACTCGAACTCGCCAAGTGGTGTCCGAACCTGTGCGAGTTCATTTGCAGCGCAGATGCCGAATGGCACTGGCAGACGCCTGACTGGATCCCACCGCATGTGCTGCTGCCTATGCACCCCACGGTCGAATTCATCGGGATCCGTGGGATCGACAAGCGCCTCGGGGAGCGCGACGACACGTTCATGCTCCTCGAGCAGCTCTCGTCTCTCCAGCGCGCAGCCTTCCCAAGCCTGCGCTTTATCCGCGATCTCAGCCCGGAGAGCCATGCGCTCCGCACGTACCGGCCCTCCGCGTGGGTCGCGACGTTCTGGACGCGTCTGCTCATGACGTGTCAAGAACAGGGCGTCTGGCTGGGGACCTACACGGCGTGAACATCACGAGCCATGTGCTCAGGCGCGCGAGCCTCGACCTTGGCAAGTTCTAAGCAGGACTGGCAAGTCTCGCTGTTATCGTTTCTCCTCTCATCTTACATTGCTCTGTCGATACGCATTACCTCGCATCCATTAACTCGCATCCACCCACCCGTATCGATTCATTCCGCTCTTCTATGGTGTCTGGAGAGTCTTTCAAGTCAGAAATGTTTATCCATCGGTACACCGTGTACTTGCTTTCTTGCTCTCCGCCTCGCTGGTCACCATTTGCACGCTAAAATGGGAACTTTTGCCTCCGCTTTCGTGTCGTGCCATCTCGCATTCCATCTCTCGCTACACAACATCCTCCATTTCCACCCAAACACCTTGCACACTACGGCGGCCAAGTTCTTCATTTGCTACAAATATATATCCATGTGCTCGATTCGCGCCATCAAGTTCATGTGCAGGGCAATATATATATGTATCGAAGCCGGGCGAGCGGCTTCGATACGATCGGACAGATGGTGAGTACTACTTCGCTATGTTCTATTATCTATTAAGTCTAATTTATATCAGGACGAAGTTTAATCTTGCAGTTCCCGCCGCACGTTGCGCGAGTTCTCGTTATGCTGGATCTGCGGCCGCCTCGTCACTGAAGCGGCGAGCGGCGCGAGCGATAGCGCCGGTTATGCGCAAAGTGGTATGTATACTATTATTTATTCTCGATACTTACATTTACTGATCGCCCATGCAATTTTTAGTTCACCCCACACAGTGCAACATCCTCAAGATATACGCACGCATCTGCAGATTCGGATGCGACGCAACGACCTTGTATATATGTATCGCCGTCCGCCGAGCGATGTCTGTGCGCGATGCATTGTCGACGCGCTTGACGCTCGACAGCATCTATTCAGTAAGTACCAACCTTTATTCTTTATATCTTCTTTGCTTACCTTCGTGTTCCAGCCCATTGCATTGACCGCGACTTGCATCGCGCACGTCCGTGGCGGCCGGCGGGGACTAGGAATGCGCCGACACTATAGAAATGACGCGGGCGAGCGTCATTTCGGACATGCAGGTACGTGGTTGTATCTTATCGCGAAATATACATGGTTTAACTCATTGGCAATCAAATTCAGTCCCCGAAACTGTGCGCACGGCCGGCGCTTCACTCTTGATGCTCCGCCAACGTCTACACTCTATCGGGGGCCGCTCTTCGCGCTTTTGAGCGAAAATCACAAAATCAGCGCGCAATGCGGAGATGCGCATTCCGCTGTAAGTACTAAATCGCTATTTCTTGAATTTGCAGCTCAGTGTAATTTACAGATTGTGTCGCCGCTTCGCGCCGGCCTTCGTCTGCGTGGTGGCATGCAAATCTTGCCTACGCAGGACTCGCGCGATTCGCGGTACGTACTAAATCGTCTTATCACAAATACCTGCTAATTCGTAATTCTACAGATGGCGCGATTTCGAGCAAGCGCCGCTTTGCGCGTGAGAATGGGCGAGCTGGGGGGTATAAAGAGCTGCGAGTCTGCGCACTCAGTCCCCCAGCTCTCTTTCTCTCCCCCCATCTTGACCCAGCGCGCGCGGGGCGACCGTTTGGATGCCGTAAGCACAAAACCAGTGTTTTCTCGAATGCACGCTAATCGTAATTTCAGACCGCGCTACAAGCGACGCTTGGGCGAGTTCCAGCGGTATAAAGACGAGCGAGTCTGCGGGTTGAAGCCCCAGCTCCCTCTTTCTCCCCCCATCTCGACATCGACGGCTAGTTGGAAGGAAGGGCAGGGGGAATGACGTGGCGTTGAATTTCACCATCTTTCCCAAACCGTTTCTTTGGCATTATTTCCCGCGCTTATGTCTACGGACAGCCGGGGTGTCTAGAACTACGTAGAATCTCTGCTTAGGCCGTAAGCCGGCAGAGTGGCTCGCGCGGCGGGCCTGTTCTTCAGGGGACAGGTCCCGTCGCGCCGTGTATAGCGTAGCCCTGCAAAAAAGCAAAAATCATAGCCAAAATTCCGGCATTTCGCTTGCTCAAAGGGGGAATCCGATGCTTTTCGACCACTTTTTAAGGGAAAAGCTCTGTTTTCACGGCTATGTGCTTCCACTTTTTAAGGGAAAACTATATTTTCTTCGCTATGTACATCGAGGCTAGCTACGCAGTTCTTACCGCGGTCAAAGTGCTCTTGCGGTACGCGGCCCATGACGCCGTCCCTGAAGCCGTTGAAACGATCTCTGAGGCCATTCTTCGCGACCTCCTTCTTCTCGTCCGGGTCCTCACGCAAGTCCGCATCGCTCTTCACTTGACGGCCCTCGTCCTGCGCGCGCTCGAGACCCGTGTTCAAGCCCTGCTCCTTGAGACCCTGAGCGTGTCCCACAGCGTCCGCACCTGTGCGCACCTGCTTGTCGTCCGGGCCCGGTCCGTGGATCTCAGCGCCGGTCCCGAACTCGTTGTGCGGGTGCTGCTTGACGGTGTGGTCGCCGACCTTCGCCTCAAGCACAGGCGTCTCGCCGGCATCCGCAGTGGTTGTTCGGCCGCCCTCGGTGTGGAACTGGTTCGGTGGGGCGGGGTCGTCGACGCGCTGAAGACGCTCCGGGTCGGGGCGTGTGAGCTCCGCAGCCTTGACGGCGCCGGTGGCGAATAAGTCGCGGCCGATGTGCGCAAAGTCCGCGAGCAGCTTGCGCGTCTCCGCGTTGGTGAGCACGAGAGTGAGAAGCGTGCGGAGGTGCTGCACGGCAAGCTGGCCGTCCGCGCGCGCCTTTTCCGCGTCGACGGGCGAGAGGGAGCTCGGGTCCTGCTTCGCGCGCGCAAAGTCGGCGGCGCGCGTGTGCCAGACAAAGTTCTGGAAGAGCTCGTCGGCGTTCTTGTCGGCGACGATGGCGCGCGCGGTGTCGACGATGTCGCGCACGTCCTGGACGAGGCGCTGGCCGTCGGGGGAGAGCGCGCCGACGTCCATGGGGGCGTTGTCCTTGACGTAGCGCAGCGTCTCGTCGATCTGCTGGTTGTCGGGGAGGCGTCCTTCGCGGAAGGCCTCGATGACGCCGTAGAGGCGCAGCTGTGTGCCACCGACGTGTTAGAAGAATACAGGCGCAAGGCGGGCTCGGAACAGCACGCACCTTCCTGGCGACGTCGGCATCCTTCTGCTGCTTGTTGACGGGGTCGGTGACGGCGCCCGACGTTGGTTTGTCGGAGATGTCGCGGGGGGCGGTGGGGAGAGACATGGTAATGATGGCGAGGAGAGACGTTCGGCGCGCCTTATAAGAGGCGGTGGACTGAGCAGACGACGTCACCGGCGCGTCATGCAGCCACTCCTTTACGTAGCGCGTTTATGTGACGCGATCGACAGGGCATTGCCCCTTTCGACCGAAAAAGGAGCTGAATGAAACCAGGTAAGAAAATGAATGTTTCTGTGTTTGGATAGAGCTACTTACGGTGCCCAGAGTTGGAGCAAGTCGAGATGGAGTAGTCCATATCGCCCCTTGGAGTCCTTCGTCGTCATGCTGCCATTCTATTCGCGCAGCGTGGTCTGGCCGGCGGAGAAGAAGTGCGCGATAGCAATCGTTTGGCAGTATCCAGACAGTCGACGTTCGAGTCGAGGAGCAAAACCGAGGTCGTCCGCGTCGCGCGTGTCCGCGACGTCGGCAACAACCGACCAAGCTCGTGCCGCTCAGAGTGCACTCACTTCGTCTTCTCTTCTCGATCTTGCGCGCCGTGCACCGTCCTCTCGAGCTCGCGCAGACCGCTGCGCACAGCAACTCAGGCCGCCAAAACGACGGCGGCGCGCGTACGGCCTGCAGCAGCAACAGCAACACCGGAGTATGCGCCTCCGCCGCTGCAACAGCAACAGCAGCAACTCCCGCTGCCGTCGTCCATGCTCGCTCAACGGCGCGGCGCTGAACACCCGCCCGCTCTCTCCGCCGCTACCGCACGCGAACGCGGCCGTCGCCTCCTCAACTGCGGACGCGCGCACTCCCGATCCGCATCCGCTCGACTGCCGGCGCTGCCGTCTCACGGCCTGCAGCAGCAACAGCAACAACACTGGCAGCCGCCGCCGCAACAGCAACAGCAGCAACTCCCGCCGCCGTCGTCCATGCTCGCTCAACGGCGCGGCGCGGCGCTGCACGCCCGCTCTCTCTCTCCGCCGCTACCGCGCGCGAGCGCGGCCGTCACCTCCCTATCTGCGCACGCACGCGCACTCAACTTGCGTCCGCTCGACCACCGGCTCCGTTCCCACCCCGCTGTGTCCTCTCACGGAGGGAAGCGCATGCGTGCGCGCGGGAACTCGACCCACGCGGGGCTGCCGTACGTCGTGCTCGAGTTCGACAAGAACGGGATCCTCGTCGACGGCCTGGAGAGAGAGACGAAGAGGACGGCGGAGGACGGCGGCGGCGGCGGCGGCGGCGTGCTCAAGGTAAGTACTCGTGTCCTCTCTTAAACCCCGTGCACGCCGTCGCGCACCGCGCGCCGCTGCCCAGCAGCGTGCGCGGACGTGTCAACTGCGCGCGCGCGGGATCCCCTAGTTTGCGCTGACTGTCAGTACAGCTGCGCGATGCGTCCGTTTCGCGGACGCGTCGCGCAGCATGCTCGACTCGCGTCCGCTCGACTACCGGCGCCGCCGTCTCACACCCTCGCCGTCTCCCCTCTCGACGGCCTCCATCCAACCCGCATGCGCGCGGTACAAGTCGGCCCACGCGGCACTGGCGGCCGCCATACGTCGCGCTCGAGTTCGACAAGAACGAGTTCCGAGAACGGCGGCGACGCAGTGTACAAGGTGCGTATTCATGTTTTCTCCTGTGCTCCGTCGCTTACCGTGCGCGGACGTATCAACTGCGCGCGCGCGGCTCTCAGTTCGTGCGGACCGTCCAGTACAGCTGCGCGATGCGTCCGTTTTGCGGACGCGTCGCGCAGCATTCTCTCGCGTCTGCTCCTACTACCGCGCCGCCGTCTCATAACCCCGCCGTGTCCCTACGCGCCCCTCCGTCCAGCCCGCATGCGCGCGCGAGTCAAATCGACCCACGCGGAACTGACAGCCGCCGTACGTCGCGTCGCGCTCGAGTTCGACAAGAACGAGATCCGAGAAGGGCGGCGGCGCAGTGTACAAGGTACGTTCTCTTATCCTCCCCTGAGCCCCTGCGCGCCGCGCGCCGCTGCTCAGCAGCGTGCAATTGCGCGCGCGGAGCGTCCAGTAGAGCTGCGCGATGCGTACGTCGCGCAGCATTTCCTTTGTAGTAGTGTAGTATTGAATAAACACGTTTAATTACTATCAGACAACGTTGAAAAGATAGATACAAGTAAGATATGAACACTGCGCGCGATCGAGACCAGCATCCAAGTAAAATAGAAAAACGATTCAAGTCGGTGTTTGCGCGGGTGCGTCGCGAAAGTACATTACATCGCTCCTCGCTGCAGTCTGTACGCTGGTCGAGTCCGAGCTGGAGCGGTCTGACTCCAAAACTCTGTATATTCTATTGAAGTCACTATCGTGCATTATACTTGAAGACCCGCGCGGGCATGCATTCGCAGTACAAGAAGTAAGTTTGAGTCGAGATGAGCGAGCCTTCGTCTTCGCGTTAGCACAGTAGTCTCCGGGTGCCAACACTGAAGTCCCGCACGTCCGATTTTCCGACTCGCAGCCAGCAGCGCAAAGCCCAGAAGATAGACTCCAATAAATAGCAGAACGTACTAGCTTTACAAGAAAGAGACACAACTGTACAGTAAGACATGAGTATGTAGATTCACCGCCAGCCACACTTGCACGCTGCGCGCCGCTCCGTGGATTCGCACTCGAAACGCCCAAGCTGCTCTGAGAGCAGCCAGACGCGTTTAGTTTCCTCCGTGCAGACACCTAGTTGCGGCCCTCCGCGCACGATAACTACTTGCTCGACACTCCTAAATGGCGCCTACGCTGTCAAGCTTCATCTGGTAACTTATAGTGAACACAAATCCGACTCAAAGTCGGAATCGTTTTACAACTAACTACTGACTGTGCTCAGCTAATTGATTACTTGCAATTCATTCGGACAGAGAAGAGGGAGTTTAGTTTAACTTGAATCGGAGCCAACTTATAATCACAAGATTCGGAGGAGGATTAACATAATTGCATTCAAAACCAAGTACAAAATACAAGTGCATAAACTAACTAGCTACGAGTGATTATCTGAAGCGGCGAGTCAGAAATATAGCAAATTAAGACACAGCAAACCAGGCTTATCTTTTGAGCCCGAATCAGAGAACCTATCATAAACCCGAAGGTCAGCACAAAATCAACGGACATAATAACCCACTTACACTCGAACAAGGATTCCTGATAACTTGAAGACGAAATGAAGAAAAGAAAAGAAAAGAGACGGCTAGCCATTTCTGCGTGTCACTGGCCAGGTGGCACACACAAATGGCTAGAATACAAAGAGTAAACTACAAGTACGGTAAACTAGCAAAACCAAGTGTCAGTGACAACGGACACGGGTGCGAAGAGTGTTACCTTGAATCGAGAATGCAAGATCAGTAAAAGCAAATCAAAGACGAAGCAACGTACCATTTTGAAACCGAAGAACCGAATCTAGAGTAAGAAAAGTAAGAAACTGCACGCAGATAGAACGGATTACTTGCCTGTTTTGCAGCGAAGGAAAACAAAAAAACAAAAGAAAAGGATCCCCCGCAGCTCAACAATCAAGGCACACCATGCGACGTGCCAGCGCACACGCACCGCTCAATGGCCCAACTACGTCCCTGACCAAATCCTCAATTCATGGTTCCCATTTTCGCTCGACCACACGTTCACACATCTTCGCGATAGACATGCTACTAGATAGGTCGGGCTACTCAGGTACTTCACTACTAACGAGAGATTTCAACCGCGCACGACCGCTTACGGGGGCCCCCTGGGTCTGCGTGCACGGAGGGGATGGGAATATAGATAGAGGGCGCATCGAGCAGCGCGTCGAGAGTGCATCAGCGACGTTGGTAGTTTGAGAGCGAGTGAGAGGGGGACGCAGGAAAGTAGCACGTCGAGACCGCCTTATATGTGATTTCCTGTTGCTACGTGTTGTACCAAGTTTTCGTGTGCATTACTAACAGGGCCGTGTCATCCGCGGCCCGGAGGCTGAAGCGAGAGGTAAGCGTCGCCAGGGAATTGCGAAGCGGCGGGTGTGAAATGCGGCTCGCTAAGCTTTGCCTTCTTTCGAAGTCTCGGCTTCCACCTCAAGACAATCCCCTGGCCTGTCAAAAGCTAGCAATCCAGGACAAAAACTCAGGTCTTAGGCTCAGTTGCTTGCAGGACACTCAGTGAGAACTGCTGGCTCAAAACTATCTACTGTGCAGTGTAAGGGAATGAAACTCAGAGAAGGGACTTATAAGAAGCAAGGACTTGAAATGACCGGCAAAAGAAAAGATTCCAGAATAGACTAATCAGAGAGGACACATAGCACAAAGCCAAGCAACAGAAGCTCTCGCAAGGCATGAAACAGTTCGGCTAGCATGTCAAGTTTATCCACCAGAGAGAAGAAGAGCCCAGGCAAGGCCGCCGAGATCAAGCCCAGGAATAGACGCAAACATCCAGAAAAGCCCAAGACAGAAGCAGATATAAAGCGAAGGTCCTAGAGAGAATACGCTATCCTGTCTTGCTGCCCCCCGTGCCCGCGATCGGTGTCGATGCGCAGACGATGGCTGCGAGACAAGTCGAATGTCGATCACGAACGGCTGGTCACCATGTCACGCGTGTCTTCACGCGCGGCACGAGCGACTTGCCTCCGACCCTCAGGTATGCTACTTTATTTTGCTGTTCCTTTTTTCTTTCTTTCTTTATTGATGACACATCTTTAAAAGGTACTGGAGGTCACTGCGAAACGATGCGCTGCAAGATCAGGTGCTTTTGTGGCTTTGCGACACTCAATACACGATCTGCTCACTGGCGTCACATTTTGTGCTCGTTGCCGCGAGTAGAAGCGCGTACGGTGCCGCTTCCCGCAGGTCTCTGAAGTAAGTGCTAATTAGATATCATTACTTTTTGTGTATTGACTTGGTTTTGTAGGGTGACTGTCGGATTCGGCCAGGTTCCGGCCCTCGCAGCGTTTTTCGAGCCCGGCTCGAAAGCAAGCTCTGGTGAGCGTCGTGTCTGGTCTAAGCGCGCAGGATGGTGGTGCTGCACTAATCCCAATGTACGTTTAACCATCTTTATATATATATTGTGTTCTGTCTAATCTGACTCCTTTGACACCACGCAGGAGCTGTCCTTCCTCGAGCGTGAGCAGACGGTAGCATGCCAGTTCGAGGCCTACTGCACCAACATCCACATCAAGCGCGATTTTGCGCACATCAGCGTGACTTCCTCTATGAGTTTGTCTAGATCAGCCACGGCGCGCAGGCCAATGCGCTCGCACACACGCTCCTGCTCGAGGACCTCCGCGGCGCACCTATCTCGAGCGGCTGGTATATCCGTCGTCTGCACATCGAGACCTCGACGCTCGACCGCTGCGCGCCGATCGACATTCGCAACATCCTTGACTATGCGTCTCAGCTCGTCGTCTACACAGATCGTCATTCTGTCAAGCAAAACGCCTTCGTGCCCCAGGATCCCCGCTGTACGCCGGAGGAAATCTTCTCTCTCCTCACGCATCCCAGTAAGGACCTCCGCCGGCTTTCGTGGAAAAACTATGACGAAACGCCGCTCTATATCCAAATGTCCGCGCTCTTCAATCGGCCGAGTGCCATCGAGTACCTCGAAATCACATCGTGCACGCCGGATCATGCTGCATATGGGCCACCTCCCCACTTTTCCGCGATCGAACTCCCCGCTCTACGCTCCCTCAAAGTCGAAGTGGACGACTACACGTTCTCGATCTTCGCTGCCTGGCGAATGCCCAAGCTCCGATCCCTCTCGGTCGTTTCTTGTGAATTCAACTACAGAGGCCAGGGCTTCTCGTTGTTCTTTCAGACGCACGGGTCCTTGCTGCAGCAGCTTGAGCTCGGCCATTCATCGTCTCTCATCGAGTCGCACGTGCTCGACCTCGCGCGTCCGGAACTCGAACTCGCCAAGTGGTGTCCGAACCTGTGCGAGTTCATTTGCAGCGCAGATGCCGAATGGCACTGGCAGACGCCTGACTGGATCCCACCGCATGTGTTGCTGCCTACGCATCCCACGGTCGAATTCATCGGGATCCGTGGGATCGACAAGCGCCTCGGGGAGCGCGACGACACGTTCATGCTCCTCGAGCAGCTCTCGTCTCTCCAGCGCGCAGCCTTCCCAAGCCTGCGCTTTATCCGCGATCTCAGCCCGGAGAGCCATGCGCTCCGCACGTACCGGCCCTCCGCGCGGGTCGCGACGTTCTGGACGCGTCTGCTCATGACGTGTCAAGAACAGGGCGTCTGGCTGGGGACCTACACGGCGTGAACATCACGAGCCATGTGCTCAGGCGCGCGAGCCTCGACCTTGGCAAGTTCTAAGCAGGACTGGCAAGTCTCGCTGTTATCGTTTCTCCTCTCATCTTACATTGCTCTGTCGATACGCATTACCTCGCATCCATTAACTCGCATCCACCCACCCGTATCGATTCATTCCGCTCTTCTATGGTGTCTGGAGAGTCTTTCAAGTCAGAAATGTTTATCCATCGGTACACCGTGTACTTGCTTTCTTGCTCTCCGCCTCGCTGGTCACCATTTGCACGCTAAAATGGGAACTTTTGCCTCCGCTTTCGTGTCGTGCCATCTCGCATTCCATCTCTCGCTACACAACATCCTCCATTTCCACCCAAACACCTTGCACACTACGGCGGCCAAGTTCTTCATTTGCTACAAATATATATCCATGTGCTCGATTCGCGCCATCAAGTTCATGTGCAGGGCAATATATATATGTATCGAAGCCGGGCGAGCGGCTTCGATACGATCGGACAGATGGTGAGTACTACTTCGCTATGTTCTATTATCTATTAAGTCTAATTTATATCGGGACGAAGTTTAATCTTGCAGTTCCCGCCGCACGTTGCGCGAGTTCTCGTTATGCTGGATCTGCGGCCGCCTCGTCACTGAAGCGGCGAGCGGCGCGAGCGATAGCGCCGGTTATGCGCAAAGTGGTATGTATACTATTATTTATTCTCGATACTTACATTTACTGATCGCCCATGCAATTTTTAGTTCACCCCACACAGTGCAACATCCTCAAGATATACGCACGCATCTGCAGATTCGGATGCGACGCAACGACCTTGTATATATGTATCGCCGTCCGCCGAGCGATGTCTGTGCGCGATGCATTGTCGACGCGCTTGACGCTCGACAGCATCTATTCAGTAAGTACCAACCTTTATTCTTTATATCTTCTTTGCTTACCTTCGTGTTCCAGCCCATTGCATTGACCGCGACTTGCATCGCGCACGTCCGTGGCGGCCGGCGGGGACTAGGAATGCGCCGACACGATAGAAATGACGCGGGCGAGCGTCATTTCGGACATGCAGGTACGTGGTTGTATCTTATCGCGAAATATACATGGTTTAACTCATTGGCAATCAAATTCAGTCCCCGAAACTGTGCGCACGGCCGGCGCTTCACTCTTGATGCTCCGCCAACGTCTACACTCTATCGGGGGCCGCTCTTCGCGCTTTTGAGCGAAAATCACAAAATCAGGGCGCAATGCAGAGGCGCGCATTCCGCTGTAAGTACTAAATCACTATTTCTTGAATTTGCGGCTCAGTGTGGTTTACAGATTGTGTCGCCGCTTCGCGTTGGCCTTCGTCTGCGTGGCGGCATGCAAATCTTGCCAACGCAGGCGCGATTCACGGTACGTACTAAATCGTCTTTTCTCGAATTTGCGACTCACGGTAATCTGCAGATCGCAACACCGTCTTGCCTCTGCCTTCGTCTGCGTGGTGGCATGCAAATCTTGCCTACGCAGGACTCGCGCGATTCGCGGTACGTACTAAATCGTCTTACCACAAATACCTGCTAATTCGTAATTCTACAGATGGCGCGATTTCGTGCAAGCGCCGCTTTGCGCGTGAGAATGGGTGAGCTGGGGGGTATAAAGAGCTGCGAGTTTGCGCACTCAGTCCCCCAGCTCTCTTTCTCTCCCCCCATCTTGACCCAGCGCGTGCGGGGCGACTTCTGCACATCCCTGGGACGACCGTTTGACTGCCGTAAGCACAAACCATCGTATTCTGGAATGCACGCTAATCATGTTTTACAGTCCGCGCTGCAAGCGACGCACCAGCGGTATAAAGACGAGCGAGTCTGCGGGTTGAATCCCCAGCTCCCTCTTTCTCCCCCCATCTCGACATCGACGGCTAGTTGGAAGGAAGGAAGGGCAGGGGGAAGGGGGAATGACGTGGCGTTGAATTTCACCATCTTTCCCAAACCGTTTCTTTGGCATTATTTCCCGCGCTTATGTCTACGGACAGCCGGGGTGTCTAGAACTACGTAGAATCTCTGCTTAGGCCGTAAGCCGGCAGAGTGGCTCGCGCGGCGGGCCTGTTCTTCAGGGGACAGGTCCCGTCGCGCCGTGTATAGCGTAGCCCTGCAAAAAAGTTAAAATCATAGCCAAAATTCAGGCATTTCGCTTGCTCAAAGGGGGAATCCGATGCTTTTCAACCACTTTTTAAGGGAAAAGCTCTGTTTTTTTCGCTATGTGCTTCCACTTTTTAAGGGAAAAGATATGTTTTCATGACTATGTGCTTCCACTTTTGTTCAGGGAAAAACTATATTTTCTTCGCTATGTACATCGAGGCTAGCTACGCAGTTCTTACCACGGTCAAAGTGCTCTTGCGGTACGCGGCCCATGACGCCGTCCCTGAAGCCGTTGAAACGATCTCTGAGGCCATTCTTCGCGACCTCCTTCTTCTCGTCCGGGTCCTCACGCGAGTCCGCATCGCTCTTCACTTGACGGCCCTCGTCCTGCGCGCGCTCGAGACCCGTGTTCAAGCCCTGCTCCTTGAGACCCTGAGCGTGTCCCACAGCGTCCGCACCAGTGCGCACCTGCTTGTCGTCCGGGCCCGGTCCGTGGATCTCAGCCCCAGTCCCGAATTCGTTGTGCGGGTGCTGCTTGACGGTGTGGTCGCCGACCTTCGCCTCAAGCACGGGCGTCTCGCCGGCGTCCGCGGTGGTTGTGCGGCCGCCCTCAGTGTGGAACTGGTTAGGCGGGGCGGGGTCGTCGACGCGCTGGAGACGCTCCGGGTCTGGGCGCGTGAGCTCCGCAGCCTTGACGGCGCCGGTGGCGAATAAGTCGCGGCCGATGTGCGCAAAGTCCGCGAGCAGCTTGCGCGTCTCCGCGTTGGTGAGCACGAGCGTGAGGAGTGTGCGCAGGTGCTGCACGGCAAGCTGGCCGTCCGCGCGCGCCTTTTCCGCGTCGACGGGCGAGAGGGAGCTCGGGTCCTGCTTCGCGCGCGCAAAGTCGGCGGCACGCGTGTGCCAGACGAAGTTCTGGAAGAGTTCGTCGGCGTTCTTGTCGGCGACGATGGCGCGGGCGGTGTCGACGATGTCGCGCACGTCCTGGACGAGGCGCTGGCCGTCGGGGGAGAGCGCGCCGACGTCCATGGGGGCGTTGTCCTTGACGTAGCGCAGCGTCTCGTCGATCTGCTGGTTGTCGGGGAGGCGTCCTTCGCGGAAGGCCTCGATGACGCCGTAGAGGCGCAGCTGTGTGCCACCCGACGTGTCAGATAAATACGAAGAAAAGCCAGCCAGACGACACTACGCACCTTTCTGTCGACGTCGGCATCCTTCTGCTGCTTGTTGACGGGGTCGGTGACGGCGCCCGACGTTGGTTTGTCGGAGATGTCGCGGGGGGCGGTGGGGAGGGACATATCGAAGTTGTTTAGTACCGTCTCCGCCGGTCGACGCGCCTTATAAAGGGCGGTGGACTGAGCAGACGACGTCACCTACGCGTCATGCGGCGGCTCCTTTACGTAGCGCGTTTATGTGACGCGATCGAGAGGGCATTGCCCTTTTCGACCATAAAAGGTCGAAAAAGGAGCTGAATTAAACCAGAAATGAACCAGGTAAGAATATAAGTGTTTCTGTATTGGGATAGAGAGCTACTCGCGTTGCCCAGAGTTGGAGCAAGTCGAGATGGAGTAGTCCTTGGAGTCCTTTGTCGTCATTCCCGGAGCTGCCATTTCTATTCGCGCAGCAGAGAAGAAATGTGCGATAGCAAAGGCGAGCAATTGTTTGCCAGTATCCAGATAGTCGAGGAGCTCAATGAAAACCGAGGGCGGATGACGCGTAGAGCGTACCATCAAAGTCGTGGGAACCCCGAAAACATTGTTTGCTTATTCCGGCAACTACAGGTGGGTCAGAAAAATCTTCGGCCCCCCTAAAAAAGGAAGGTGGTTCTCGTCCGCGTCATTCACACACAAAAAGGTCAAAAAAATATTGTGAAACTACATGTATGTGAATCTTTGCCCTAGATACATATGAGAAGAAAAAACTAAGTATTGAAAATTTTTTGGATGATTTGAGCTGGCAGGGTATTATAGCCGCGTCGTGCGCTACGCAGGCGGGAACTGCCTTCCTTTTTTAGGGGGGCCGAAGACTTTTCTGACCCACTTGTACCGACTAGACTCACATCATTCAGGTAGCTATACGACCATCCTATGTATATTTTGCGACGTCCAATGCACTCGTTGCCTTTGCTTCAAGTCGTTCCCTCCATTCCAATTTGCACGGCGAGCTCTGTGCCCTCGCGACTGTCTTGCTCTCTCCTGCACATCGCCCTGCAAAGCTCAAAGCACACTACGCCACGGCGCATATCAGCCCCTCTCTTTTTCATCTTTGTGGCTGTTGATTTGCGAGCATTCCAAGTTTGTGTTGCAATGTCCAGATTTACCACTCTTCATGGTCGAATTTGCGTGCATTCACGGTCAAGCCGTACGACCTGGTCGTGCAGGCCACTATGTAAAGCTCAAAGTGCACTTAGCAACAACCGTAATCCAAAACGGTATGTCTGCTTCCCTCGAAGTTTAAAAGGCACCCGTTCTGTGCGAAGGAAGCGGTATTACAATTCATCACCAGCACTTCACAAGCCCAAGTCCAATACACAGACAGTGAGTACTCCCTCTGTTATTCTTCCCTCCTTATGAAGTCCCTCATATGTGCACTTTGCATTCCAGTGCCTCTACCTCCCTCTCCCTCTCCCGCCTATGACAAGCTTGTGCATCGTGAGCACCCCCTCCACTGTTTTCCGTCCTTCGTGAACTTCCTCATGTGTGTTTCTTTGTGTTTAGTTGTCTTCGACCAAACAAATAAAAAAAACGAAGACAGAATTAAACTGTCTGTGAACTTCTTTCTTCTGACACATGAAATCAACCCCGCAAAGATCGAACGTGCGTCCTCCTCGTCTATCTCTACTCCTTTGTATGTTTTTTAAAGCGATGAATACTCATGCTCGACACTGGAACGCAGTTTGGCACGTATACGACTCTGATAAAACAAAGTGTCGGATGAAGATTCTTTGCCACCGGGTCACCGCGCGCGGCTGTGGGTTCGAGCAACTTGATGTCCTCGCCAAAGGGATGCTCGATGGATGGGATAAGGAAACCATGACCAAGCCCGCAGAGGACGCCAAGGAAGAGTATTTTTATGCCCATGAGAGGCCCTCAAAGGCATGAGAGCCAAGCCCGCTCGACTCAGACCACTGACTTCATCGTTTGCTTTCTGTGAGCGCGTAGGTGATGTATCTAGTACGGCGGTCGGGTCATGTGGGTACAGCATGTATGTAGTACCGGATAGCTTGTTAGCCAACGGTGTATGAGATACAAATGCATAATACGAGTCTGTCAGTGTAGTATTGAATAAACACAGTTAATTACTATCAGATAATGTTGGAAAGATAGATACAAGTAAGATATGAACGCTGTGCGCGATCGAGACAATACAGATTAGCACCCAATTAGAATCGAAAAAAAGGATTCAAGTCGGTGTTTGTGCGGGTGCGTCGAGAAAGCACAATACATCAATAACATCGCTTCTCACTGCAGAGCTACTCGCGAAACCCATAGTCTTGAGTCCTCCGTCGTCATAAGAGGAGCTGCCATTCTGTTTGCACAGCGTGGCATGGCCAGCGGGGAAGAGATGCGCGACACTTAGGGCGAGCAATCATTTGCTAGTATCCAGAGAGTTGACGCTTCGAACTCAACTCAGGCCGGCGTAGGGCGTATCATCAAGGTCGTGGGAACCCCCAAAATATTTCGGCGACTACCGACCAAACTCACATCGTGCAAAGCTGCAATGAAGGCCAACGCCTCGTTACTGTACATGTACCTACACGACCATCATATACCTTTGCGACATCCAATGCACTCGTTGCCTTTGCTTCAAGTCGTCCCCTCCATTCAAATTTGCATGGCGAGCTCTGTGCCCACGCGACTGTCGCACTCTCTCCTGCACATCGCCCCGCAAAGCTCAAAGCACACTATGCCACGGCGCATATCATCCCCTCTCTTTCTCATCTTTGTGGCTGTTGATTTGCAAGCTTTCCAAGTTTATGTTGCAATGTTCAGATTTACTACTCTTTATGGTCAAATTTGCGTGCATTCACGTTTGGGCCCTCACAACCGTACGACCTGGCCGTGCAACGACTAGACAAAGCTCAAAGTTCACTTAGCAACAACAGTGTGCTATACCCCTCTCCTGATCCCCCGAGCATAATTCAAAAGAGCATATTTGCATCTTCCAAGACTTAAGAGGTGCCCGTTCTGTGCTACAACTCATCACCACCATAATGCTCACATACACGGATGAGTTTATGTTTCGATATGGTGAGCACGCCCTTTGTTGATTTCCTCCTTCCTGAAACTTTTCATATGTATGACTTCACATTCCAGGATATACTGAGGACTGGATGGAATCTCCCTCCTTCTTAAAGCTCGAGCAATGTGAGCACCCCTCCATTGTTTTCCGTCCTTCGTGAATTTCCTCATGTTTCTTTGTGTTGCAGTTGTAACGATGCGAAACAGACGATATAAAGCAGGTAGTCAAACTGACTTCAATCTAATTTCTTTGGGAATGACGAATGGAAGCTACCCAAGCATCGAACGTGCGTCATCCTCATCTATATCTCCTTTGTGTGTTTTTCAAAGCAATGAATACTCATGCTCGACCCTGGAATGCAGTTGGCCACACATTCTTCTATCCCCAAAAGAAAATTTGTGAGTACTTTGTCTGCTCCCGCATCACCTTGTTCTCTTGCAGCCACTCCGAGCCCAATGAGCAACATGAAGTCATCGCCAAAGAGATGCTCAAGCGCTGGAATGTGGATGATGGAAAAAGCATCACCAAACCCACAGAGGGCGAGGAGGCCGAAATTGTTCCATATAAGCCGGGGGAGGAAATCCAAGTTCTTATGAATAAATTCACTGGATTTGAATCTGGTCTGGTCATCGGGTCCCCCGAACACAGTAAATGCAGTGGAGTATTGCACAGGCGCCTGATTTCTTTCTTTTCACTGATCGCTCGCACACTATGGCAAATTGTCACAATCCGACCATTCATGACACGGTCAATACAACAGCCCCAAACCCACAGATTTCCGGACCCAGGGCCTCTGAACTTGTCACATGCTTTCGACCAGAGTGTTGGCCTTCAAAGACGTAATCACATCCGCCGAACCACCAGACTCTGTTTTAACAGAAGTGTCGGGCTTCGAAGACGCGATCACATCCGCCGAACCACTAAACACGGATTTGACAGAAGTGTCGGGCTTCGAAGACGCGATCACATCCGCCGAACCACTAAACACGGATTTGACAGAAGTGTCGGGCTTCAAAGACGTGGTCACATCCGCCGATCCTCGCACCCGGTTCGCCTACACAACTTGCCTCTCCAATCGGTGCACGTCAACTATCCGCTCCTCGTGCAGAATGCGCCAATCCGCAGTCGAACCGCGAGTTTTGATGACTCATTGAACTTGCTTGGTGATAAGTAGGGAAGGCCAAACATTTGCATAAATAGGACTTGGACATGTACTGAGTACTTCAGACTGAATATTGACTCGGATATTTCTGGTATCTGTATTGAGTGTCCATGAACTGTCCCTCGGCTCACTTGCAACATGAATAATTTTACTTCAACTTGCTTCTGGGGTAGCCCTCGAAGTATATAAATAATGAACCATAGATAGAAGCTTGGCAGCTTTGTCAATTTCACTCAGGAAGGCAGTACATTTGATTCTTACGCCTCCTGACTGCAGACCAAATAATCCTCCAAAATTCAGCAATGCCCAAATGAACTTTTGCTTCAAAGCATTCGGAGTCTAATTCAAGCTTACCTTCTTACATGTCAATTTTGTGCACAAACACACTCTGTACCCTTGCGACTGTCCCACTCAAGTTCTCTCCTGCATGTCACCCCACACAGCTCTAAGCACATTGCGCTACGTTGCGAGTTATTCTTCTCGCCATCATCTTTCTGACTGTTGATTTGTCAGCTTTTCGAGTCTGGGCGTATTAGTTCCTAATATGGTTTACTTTGCATGCCCTCGCGGTCCGGCGCTTGCAATGTATGATCGTGTCGCACAGACCACTACGCAAAGCTCAGAAGTCTCTTCGTGATTATTTATTCCCCTCTCGAAGTTCCACGATCACAATCCGAAAAGGGTATATACCTCCCTCAGTGCTTAAAAGGTCTCTGTTCTGTGCGAAGTAGACGGTACCGCAATTCTTTGCCAGCACGATGTTCAAGTGCAAGCGAAAACTTCAATACCGTAAGCATCCCCTTATTGTGTTCACTCTTTCGTAAAATTCCTCATGTGTATGACTCTGCATTCCAGTCGAATTCGAAGGAAATTCTAAATTAGACTTGAAAAAAGCACCTTCCCTGAAAGAGCTTCACGACTGTGAGCACCCCTCCGACATCCTTCCTCTGTGAAGTTCCTCATGCGTATTGCATTGTGTTGCAGCAATGGCGGCCTGGAACCAACGAGCGGCCAGTGAGAAGAAGGAGAAGCTCGATTATTATTCTCTGACAATAACGGATGGAATTAATCCAACGCTTGTAAATCTCGAACGTGCGTTCTCCTCGCCTATTCCCACCTCCTTTGTATACTTTGCAGATAAATTCATACTTACACTTGACCCCGAAACACAGTCTATCTCTACTCTTGCACAAAAACTACTAAGGAACGGACATTCTGCTGTTGCGAGACCTCGGATTCTTGCAAAGAGTTGAATGAACGGGTTGAGACGGTTGCACAAAAGATGCTCAAGAACTGGAATAAGCTTGAAGCATATATCGCCCTGCCCTAGCTACATTACATAGGAACATGCATCTCGTTAGCCAGCATATTTTGATAGCACACGCAGCCGTACTTTCGTTCTGTCTTTTCTGAATTATTTGGAGTTCGCCCTGGTTCCTGTAAGCGCTCACATATCTCCAACTCTCCGACACTTCATAAGCCACGAAGTTCTCCATCCACTCCAGCCGCTGGGATGAATGACGGATTAATGTACATTAGGGAGCTTATATGTAAATGACTTTGAAGAAATGCTTTCGAGTGGTCTTGAATTTTGTGCCTAACCAATGTGTCCAGTGTGTGCATAAGAGAACTACGGAGCCCAACGTGGCAGGGCGAATAGCGCAGCTCGGAACACGCGGAGAAGAAACAAAAGAGGTGTAAAAAAG
Source organism: Phellopilus nigrolimitatus (assembly GCA_021029095.1). Taxonomy (NCBI): domain Eukaryota; kingdom Fungi; phylum Basidiomycota; class Agaricomycetes; order Hymenochaetales; family Hymenochaetaceae; genus Phellopilus; species Phellopilus nigrolimitatus. The sequence continues at coordinate 185,350 of JAJOHG010000028.1, forward strand.
AGACAATTGACATAGATGCATATATTGATGTTCTTGATCTAATGTAACGAATCGGATGCATAAGCAACGTAGTAACATGTAGTAGACACTGTACATGTAAAGTATACGAGAAATGCATGGAAGCTTAGCCGGGGCTTAAAACCGTTTTGTCGCGGCGATGAAGGAAAATGGAAGTAAACAGCGGGTCGTTTGAGTCGACTAAAGGCTTCCCTTCCGTCTCGAGATTGTATACCACTCCCCCAGGCTCAGGAGTAGGCGCAAAAGGAAACCAATCGTACATCCCAACCTGTGGTTCTTGGGGGAGGTACTCTATCGCTCCAAGCCATCCTTCAGGCTTCGGTGTAGTAGCAAAAGGCAGCACATCGCCAGTATCAATCGCGGATCCTTGAGGAAGAAATTCTGATTCTCCATAATCCGTTGGCCTCATATATTCCGTGGAGCTTGGCGAGTCCTCGTTTGCACTTACGGGAACAGGCACAAACGAAGGCAGCCCTTCAAAATGAGCGACACTCGGGTTTCGCGGGGTAGGGACGTCCAGGATTTCAAACCCAAACTCCGAGAAACTAGTATTTGAATGAATGGAAGCATCTCCAAAGTCCTGAATGTGTCCGACAGGGCCGTTTTGGTGCGCAGATTCTAGACTCGTCGGAGTCTTAGTCCCGCATATAGAAGCGAAATGGTCCTGTGGACTAGGAGGAGCAGAGGACACTGTGCACGACTCTTCACTTCCAGAAATCACACCCTGCGAATCGTACGGCGCGGACGATGCATCAAAGAATCCAATACTCTTGAATTTGGATGTGTCGGAAAACATGTCGAGCACATTGAACCCGTAAGATTTTAGTTCATAGCTCTGCGGGAGCGTGTGGAAGTGATCAGAATCTCCTGGCGGAAGAACCTGAGCGGTTGGTGTTCGACTATCTTGGTATGGGATGTACCCTTCATATTGCTGAAGGGAAGGATAATCAAATGAGGTGCCGAAATAATCATAAGAGCGAGCAGCTTGGGTGTGCTCGGACACGTCGTACGAGCCGGGTGCAATCGCTGGGAGAAACACGTGCGACTCCATCGAACCATTAGCTGGAAAATTCTGGAAAGGGGCGACCTCTGCCATAGGTACAGGCTGATGGGGCCCGCTTCCTAAGAAATCGTGCGAGCCATTGATCGCAGAGGAAGCAGGGAAGCTACCTGGAATTTGCCCGGACGACTGGACAGAACGAGGAGCATGCTGGTTAAGAAAGGGATCCGGACAGAAAGTGGAAGGAACGAATGTAGAAGGAGCGAGAAGGTCAGTAGAGCTTTGCTCTAAGGATGGAGGGAACAGGTTTTGAGCTGTAATTGGCGCATAAAAAGGGCCGATAGGGTTGGAATAGAAGGGTTGAGGAAGAAAGGCCATCTGAGGATCTAGCCTAGAAGACCCGTTCACGACTGGGGCATTCTGTCCGTTCGGGAGTACATCGCGACGGTTCTGCGCTTGATCATGAAAGCTGGAATTAACAGCTCTGTTGATTCCATCTTGCACCATAGGCAAGTCATTCGTCTGCGAGCTCCATTGAAAGACATTTTGAGTCTGGGTCGCTAGACGACTATTTGGATTGCCAGAATCCGCAGAGCGCGTCGAGTAGATCTGTCCGAGATCATTAAAGTAAGGATTATTACTCTGAGCCAGATCTCCATCGTGAAAGTCTGGGTGAGGCAGTCCTGAGCTAAGGACGCGCGCACATAGCAAGTCAGAACTGGACTGAGAACGAAACACGAGAAATCGAGAATAACACACCTGAAGTCCAACCCGGAACATAAGGCATAGCTAGGATGGGCCAAGGGGAAGTTTCCATTTCTGGAGTCAAAATGCGAGTGCTGTAAGGTATTCATGCCGCGCTTCGTTGGGGAGGGAGGGGATGTGTATGGACGAGGCTCGAGGACGAAAAGCACGCTTATATACCTGACCTAGACACAGTGCTGTGTCGCTTTGATGCCATGAGGTTCGTGGCTTGGACTCGAAGCATGTCCTGCATGTACTTCTGTGGCTTAATTGCTGAGGTATCCGATTAAATCTTGCGAAAAGTAGAAACCGGGTGAAAGAAAGAGCGCGAACAGACGTGTAGCTCCATCGGGCACCAAACAACGCAACAAAAAGAACAGTTCCCATTGTGGATGGAAGCAGTGCTCACAGAACATAGAGATTCCTTTGTGCGATAATGCTTTTCCTTGAGTCTGTTGGTTCTTGAACACGATTCGATCAGAAATAAGCAGCAGCCAGCAGCAGCCACAATCTTCACGACGGATATAGATTTAGATCTCGATTAAAGCAGAGAGTCCTTGCAGGAATTCGAGTCAGATCCGAAAGTACAATGTGAGCACAGGCAAATAAGCGACGACACGCATTGTGCTCACCTCTTTTCTTGAGAATTCTACGAAGCCTCGGAATTCTCAAGAAAAAACAAAGCTCGCCTGGTTTTCAGACGCCACAAAAGCAGGGACCAAGTTCTTCATGTCTTCGTGGAGCTTGAAAAGCGCTTTCGATTTCCCCTGATAAGTGGTGATACACGACAGCCGCCTGCCACTGCTCTGTGGCCTGTCCGGATCTGGTGCGTGCGACGAAAGACGTCAGCCTTCACAGCCGCTCTAAGAAGGAGTGATTATACTCAAGATCTGATGTACGAAGTTGGCCTCGGTCGCCATCGTGACTTTCTGTGGTCGAAATCGGCGCGCTTGAGTGAAAGCATGCTGATCTCGCGTATCTCAGCTCGGAGAGACCGTAACTTCAGATGAATCGAGCTCGGAACGGTTCGCAACGGGAATGAGAAGGCCGCGTTGAGTTTGATTGCGATGAGAGAGTTCATTTGCATTGGAAAGTCCAGCATAGCGCGAGAGGACAGACGACCGTCTGAAGAGCTTTGCTGAAAGTGAGAACTAGAGTCGTTCATGATCGATTGAAAGCCGCCACTTACGTATGGTAGCCACTTAAATTACATAAGCAATGTTTGTATTCGTGGGAACAAGTGAAGCTATCGATGTTACTATTGTTAGTCGGTCCGAGGAGCCGTCGCGGTTGTCGCCGTCGCCGTCCGAACTGTGACGACGTTTCCTGCTCATAAAATCCGCCTCCGTCAATCTACTCTTGTTTCTGCACAACTTGACCATCGACCACCATGTCTCTCTCCAACAAGCTCTCCATTTCCGACCTCGACCTCAAAGGCAAGAAGGTCCTTATCCGTGTCGACTTCAATGTCCCTATGCAGGATGGCAAAATCACTAACCCCGCAGTGCGTATAATAATCAGGGACTTTCTCGCGACATCAGTCAGAACTGACATGCTGCGCGGCCGTGCAGCGCATCGTCGCCGCGCTTCCGACAGTCAGATACGCGCTCGATAATGGTCGGTAGTTGCATGGACCGGCCGTGCTGCATATATGCTGACGTCTTCCGAAGGCGCGCACGCCGTCATTCTAATGTCGCATCTCGGTCGTCCGGACGGCAAGGTCGTCTCCAAATACTCCCTCGAGTCTGTCGCGAAGGAAGTCTCCGAGCGCCTCAAGAAGCCTGTTACCTTTCTCAAAGATAGCGTCGGGCCCGACGTCGAGTCCGCCGTCGCGTCCGCCGATGCGGGCTCTGTCCTGTTGCTCGAGAACCTGCGCTTCCACATCGAGGAGGAGGGTTCCGTGAAGAACAAGGATGGCTCGAAGACGAAAGCAGACCCCGCCGCTGTCAAGACGTTCCGTGAGGGGCTCACAAAGCTCGGCGATGTGTACGTGAACGACGCGTTCGGAACCGCGCATCGCGCGCATTCGAGCATGGTCGGCGTGGAGCTCCCACAGCGTGCGGCAGGCTTCCTCATGAAAAAGGAGCTCGAGTTCTTCGCGAAGGCACTGGAGCACCCCGAGCGCCCGTTCCTTGCCATCCTCGGTGGCGCCAAGGTCTCCGACAAGATCCAGCTCATTGACAACATGCTCGACAAGGTCAACAAGCTCATCATCTGTGGTGGAATGGCGTTCACCTTCAAGAAGACCCTGGACAGTGTTTCTGTTCGTCCTCTCCGATCTAAACTTATTTTAATGCTTACAATGTCACGTGCTCGGTGTCGGGCGTACAGATCGGTAAATCCCTTTTTGATGAGGCGGGCTCGAAGAAGGTCGCGGCACTCGTCGAGAAGGCGAAGAAGAATGGCGTTGAACTTGTTTTCCCGGTTGACTACATTACAGCGGACGACTTTAACAAGGACGCGAAGACGAGCACGGCCACGGACGAGAGCGGCATTCCTGACGACTGGATGGGCCTTGACTGCGGACCGGAAAGCCGCAAGCTCTTCAAGGAGACGGTCCTCAGTGCGAAGACCATCCTCTGGAACGGGTGCGTCGCATCTCCGCTTTTCCCTCCACTTTAATTTCAAAATTTCTCTCCGACCCCCATTCTTATACGTATGAACCGTATCGGTGCAGGCCCCCAGGTGTTTTCGAATTCCCGGCATTCGCAGGCGGTTCCGAGGCGTTGCTCGACGCGAACATCGAAGCGGCTAAGAATGGTGCCGTTGTCATCGTAGGTGGCGGGGACACCGCGACCGTTGTCGTGCAGCACGGTGCGGACGACAAGCTCAGCCACGTCAGCACCGGGGGTGGTGCGAGTTTGGAACTCCTAGAGGGCAAGGTGCGTCTTCATCTTATATGCATACACAATCCAATCCTGTGCACGTCTATGATGAACGAACTGACAATGCTCTTGTTCGCGGATAGACCTTACCAGGCGTCGCAGCGCTCAGCGACAAGTCCTGAGCCTGGGGACATTCGTGCGTTGATAGTGAGGGGAAATGATACAATAAAATGGAATTAAGAGCGAAGTATCAACGCTGTTGTACGAGTACTTAGGTATCTAGCATGTCCTAAATTAGTGTTTTACTGAAAATCATAACGATAGACAATTACATGATATCTGAGGAGAAACAGTGGACAATTCCTATGTCGACAGTTGTAATACTCAATCGCATCTGTTCGTAGCAGAAATAGGTTAGGGCTGGCTTATGTAAATAAGCAAGATTCAAACACCGCAACCGTTCGGCCGAAAGAGTCACGTGTAAGTCCTTTTCTCTAAATGACTCCTTCGCCGCCATTTTTCTCTGGGCATTGATGCTCTTTGTTTACTAAACTTGACGTCTTTACAAGACAAAACCCTCAAAAGCTGTCCAGCGACGGACAAATTGGCTTGGGCGTGTCGCAATAATGGAAGTATCAAGCCAAGATAGACTTAGAGGCGACTCGGACACTGATTGTGAACGAACACCTCTCCTTTCCTCCAACGATCGACACCAATACGAGGCCAATGACTGGCAGGCCACCTCCCGCCCATGCAGCACGGAAAACTCAGTCGCTTCGAGTAGAGAAAGTGAACGACTAGCTCCATTCGCGTGGGGACCGCTCATGTCTATTCTGTCCATGGCACTCGTCCAACCGTTGTGCTTCGAGCTCATATTTCCATTTATCAGTAATTAACTTTGTTGAAGAACGGTGTAAGCATTTCAATTAAACATAATTTTCAGATCAAATGATCGTTGAGAATGGTATTGTGGATGACCCTGAGCAGGTCGGGTTTTATTCTGGGTTCATCGAATCGGTCTTTCAGGTCATGAGCTTTCTAGCGGGTGAGTCTTTTCGTCTGCTTAAAATATTTAATAATACCTGGTTGATTCCCTTTGTTACTAGTTATGCCATGTTCCTTTATGTCGGATCGCCTGGGGCGCAAACCAGTGGTGTTAGCGGGAACGGCTGGCATGGCCCTTTCCATTACGCTTTTCGGCGTCAGCAAATCTTACTGGATGATGATCGCTACCAGATGTATCGGAGGTACCCTTGGTGGAACTATGTCGTCAGTTTTTTACTGCCAGATCTGAACGTAAGGAAAACTCATTTGGCGAACTTTATTTTACAGAGCACTCAAGGTCATGATGGCAGAGATCTACACAGAAAAAGCCCACCGCGCGTCTGCATTCTCGATATATCAAGTGCGTTTAGTCTTGGTTGTCTGTTCCGAGGGGAGAAAAAAAAAAGAGAACTGTGATGTTTACAATTGTTCTCCCCGAAGATTGCGTTTCGTATCGGCCAAATCACGGGGCAGCCGCTTGGTGGACTCCTATCCCACCCAGCGCGGAACATACCTATATTCGACACGCCGTTCTGGCGGAAATACCCTTTCTCCCTTCCGTGTCTCATCGCGTCTGCGATCGCAATATCGTCTGCGGTCTGGGCGTACTTCACACTCGAAGAGGCCAGTCTCTCTAATCGGCACTGTGCGCAATCAATTGAGACAAATATGTAGACACTGCCTTCGAAGCGCCTAAAAAAATACCAGAAGGTCAACGGTGATGGGGAAACGGCATCACACAGATTCGAAGACAATCTAGAAGCTGAAGTTGAGCTTGCGTCGAACGAGCGAGTCTCGGTCACGTCTGTACTTACGCCACATGTTATATCTGTGCTCGTGAGCATCTTCATCATGACGATTGTATCCGAGACTATCTTTGCATTGTGGGTGCCCATGTTCCTTCTGAGTTAAATGTACTCATAGGTTCAACCGCAGGTATCCGCTCTTTGCTTTCACGCCCATCACTTCAGGTGGGCTCGGGCTCTCTGAGGCTCAGATCGGCGCACACATGGCAATCCGCTCTGCCTTCAACATCATTGTGATGTGTTTCTACGTGCCCTTCGCGTCGCGCCTGGGTGCCGTGCGGCTGTACCAAGTAGGAATGTCGCTCTGGCCGCTTGCAATGGCGTGCTTCCCCTTGCTGAACGCGCTCGCTCGAACTAAGAGTACGAGCGTGGGAACATGGACCTTCGATGCAGCCGCTGGGGTGTTCTTCATGCTTTGGAGCCTGGGAAACTTGGTCTGGCGTACGTGGCAAAGACGTCCAATCGTCTTATCTTCCTCGAGAGGGAGCTGAATTGTATCTTTCTTCACCAGCGAGCTCGCAGATTGTCGTCATCGAGGCGCCACCATCTCCGGAAGCGCTTGCTGTGGTCAATGTATGCCTTTCGTCTTTCCGAACTATCCTATACTCCATCTACTTGAACTCAAACCAATGTCTATAGGGACTCGCGCAAATGGTGCAGACCTTCACCATGGCTATCGCTCCGGCATTCGTCACCAGTCTTTTCGCATTCTCTGTCAATAATCACGTTATCGGAGGTAATCTAGTATATGTCGTCATGCTGGCCATGAGCTGCGTAGGCGCCCTCCATTGCCTTACTCTTAGGGAGCCGGTTTTGCAATGATTGCTGGCAAAAGCTCCTGCAATATATACATGATATCTCGATCGCTCATTCTTCAAGGCCAACGCGGCCATCGGACACCTAAGGGGTGGGTCGTCCATTGTATCTGATACGGATCTGTCTCTACCTTCTGCTGATTGACAGTGAATTCAGAATGAATGTACATGCAAAATGTAATCAGTAACAAGATGCAATAAATGCCCTGCTTGTAGGACTTCAGGCGCGGTTATCTCAGTTCTCGTGTCTTTTCATAGCCTGTCTTTTTTTCGAATTCTTTCATTACAGGAGCATTTTAGCCAGAGCGAAAGACATCCCAATGAAGCTCAGCCGCACATCTTTGACCATAACATGGTGCACAAAATCGATGGGTAAAAATAAGTTTGAACCAGACTGGAACTAGGTGGAACACGTCAAAACAAATACAATTGCAAAAAACGTTGTCGAAGTAAACGATGCTTATTCGCCCGCTACCGGAATCGTCATGAATTGTTCTCTCATTGCTCATCCATCGCTCCACTTAGAAACTTTGCGCGCACCTTCTGGATATCCATGCATTATATATATGAGACGTACATATTTGAATACTCATATTATAGCGATTTTCTTCCGAAATGTATCGCAAAAATGCGCAAGCTCAAACAGGGTGGATTTAGATTTGGCTATGCCAATCTCGAACTTGTTATTCAGAAAAAACATTATTCTGCATGTGTATCAAACATGTATATTCCGTGCACTATCTGCCAACGAGGGGCTAGACACATCACTGCCGCGATCGGCGAGAACGTTCACTCGTCAATCCCCGACACCTCAGCCATGTTGTTGTCAATGAGCTGGGTGATCTGTTCCTTTTTCTCATTCCAGCTGTTGAGCATATTTTTTGCCACATTTTCAAGCTGGGTTTCGAACACGAAAGTATCGCACGGGGGCAAGGTATCGCACGGGGGCGAGGAAGCGACGAGCCAGTGGCGGACCACCATGATAAACCAAGGGTCGAATTGTTGCTTGAAGTAGGCTACGACTGTGTCCCGTGAGTCGTGACCACGCGTAAGTATGCATCGCTTTACAAAAGAACAAAAGAGACAGGGATAGACGGGAAGGACGTACATTCGAGCTTTACCGACGTTTTTTCGTCTGTCTCGATGCGCAGCCTAAGGGTGTACCCCTTTCGTACCGCGGACGGTTTTTTGTTCCAGGCTTGTCTCACTGTAGCACAGAGCCACACGAATGTTAAATTCCGCGAAGGGGGCAAACAAAACGGCGGATGGGTACTCACATCCCTCAAGTTCTTGCAGGGCGGGAGATTTTTCCAGGTATGGGCTTGGTTGATCAAGTATTTCATTGGACATGGTGCTGGTGTTCGGTTGCGTTGCGATTTACTTCGCGAGAAATGGAGGCCTTTAAAGGCCTGAGGGAGGTCGGGATACCCTTTTGGATTATTCTCGGGGCATCGCGAGAGAGGGTATAGCACACCGGTGTTGGTAAGTGCACTTTGAGCTTTGCATAGTGGCCTGCACGACCAGGTCATACAGTTGCGAGGGCTTGACCGTGAATGCATGCAAATTCGACCATAAAGAGGAATAAATCTGGACATTGAAACGCAAACATGGAATGCTCGCAAATCAAAAGCCGCAAAGATGAGAAAGAGAGGGAATGATATGCGCAGTGGCGTAGTATGCTTTGAGCTTTGCAGGGCGATGTGCAGGAGAGAGTGCGACAGTCGCGAGGGCACAGAGCTTGCCGTGCAAACTTGTCAGGTAAAAAGACAAGCTTGAATGAGAATCGGAACGGAGAGAACGGCTCGAAGCAAAGGCAACGAGTCCATTGGACGTCGCAAAGGTATAAAATTAGCTACAGTAACGAGGGATTGGACTCTCATTTCTCCATTTTGCAGTACCTCCTGAATAGTGAATAGCTCTGCAGTAAACACACTCATCCCCTTCTAACTAACTTACGTCCTTTCAATGGTGTAATATGTATTACAAGTGCACGGCTTGGAACAGGGCTGGGTTTAGAGCTTCCCCATGCCAGTCTCGTCGGAATCTGTCCGCACGTCGAAAATCAAGAGGAAAACAGTCAGGACTCAGGAATGTTATGAATGCTTATGAAAAATCAGAAATCGGTTTATAGCTGCCTATACTCAGCAGCCTAAGGCAAGCGGAGTACCTGACGGAAGAGCATGGGAATCTCGCAGCTAGACGAACGCAGGCGCGATTGCACGACTGAGAAATTGGGATGAGATGAAGCAGGCGGGATCAAGGAAGAGACTTTACACTCGTTTATCTTGTTTATTCAGAAACGGGAACATGGAAAGTATCACTACCAGTGCTATCAAGCATCCGTATACCATACGCTATTGCTATTGGCTAACGAGACATCTGCTCCAAGGTACTGCAATTAAAAGAACCGACTGCCCGCACTACACACGTCACCGCCGCGTTCGCAGAAAGGGAACTCGAGCATAGAACTAAAAATCGAAGTCAAACGGCTCACCGTGGTCAAACGGTTCGGCCTGTCTGCCTTCGAAGGGCGCAGTGATGCTCTTTCCCCCATCCGCACGCCAGCTGTCGATCATCCCTTGCGCAATGCGCTCGATATGAGTATCGAACTCGGAGGGGGCGCATCGGGAGGCGTCGCGGAAGCAGGGAACCCGCATCATTTTCTCATTTGGGGATCTCTTGAAACCCCAGACTGTATTTCCGGAGTTGAACGTCAGTAAAATTGTTTTGTGAAACAATAAAAAGGGAGTGGGGGTGGAGAGATAGACGAAAAGGACGTACGCTGGAGCATCACCTGTGTCGGATGAAAATCCCTGACGACGCATAGAGAAATATAGTACGGCTTAGACTGTTCAGTTTCATTTCGGGCTTTAATCACTGCGATGCAGAGCCATGCAAGTCAGGAAATTTCAACGAATGCGGAGAAGGGATAACGAGGAAAATAGAGCTTACGGTCATAAAGCTCTCGCACGGAAGGAACATCTTTCACGAGATGATTTTCATACTCCCCTAGAGCGGCAAATTGTTCACCTTGAATTTGTTGGAAAGGCGCTTCGGAAGTCGACATGATGCTGGTGAAGAATTGCAGTTCCGTTTCTGTTTTACGCAGAATGCAGGTTTTTATAGTCTTGAGAGAAACTGACATACCTTTCTGGATTGCGGCCGGGGCGGTAGAGTATGCAGCATTCTTAAGAGGACTTTGAGGTTCAGTACGCAACGTTGTTTGGTGCATCTTAAGCCTTGCATAGTGACCTGCAAGAAAAGACGGTACATTTGCAAGGGTCACGGGTTTTGAGGTAGATTAACATTTCTGGATTGCGGCCAGGGTACCAGAGAGGTATAACACACAATATTGCTTGCTGGACTTTGAGCTTTGGTATGCAGCAGTGTTCAGTGCACTTTGAGCTTTGCACACTTAGTGACCTGCAGGAGAGGATGGTGCAGTTGTAACGACCGCAACAGTACGAGTGTAAACTTGGACTCGGGATGGGAACGAGAGGGCAAAAGGTGATGTGTATACTCAGTGCCAAAATAAACGGTAGTGTTTTCGGAGTCTCGACGACTTAGATGGTACGCTATATGTGTCGCCGCTTGTCATCTATTTCCGCCTTGGCTGCTGCTCTTTCCTTCTTCGCTGAACTATCCTCCGTACCATTCACACCGGTAGAACAAGATACTAGACTTTGCCACGCAATCACAAGTAGTATTATAGAATCACAGTCAAACGTCTGAGAAACGCCAAAAGTTCAAAGACGTATACATACACAGTTCAGTTGTATGAGGCCAAGTGACTTAGAGACAAGTTTTCCGCGAGGTGAGCAGGACGGAGGTAAAATGCAAGCAAGATGTCAAGCGACCCAACTACCAAAAGCGGAACCAACCGCGTGCCGCTTGTTAACCTTGCCTACTACTTACCACCATTGTCTCTCGAAAAGGACGTTGCAGCAACGCCTTTCAAATGGTAAGTTTCTGAGTGCTCTTTTGATCAAGTATCTGAAGACTTGCAACAGTACGCGGATTTAGATGAGCTTGTGCTGTCAGGCAAGCTCTTCAGTGGTGGCTCGCGCTCCTCCTCACCTGCCCGTTCGCCCTCGCCCGACCACAATCACAATCGTGAATGGCCAGACAACAAGGATGGCGGAGAGGACTACGAATACTCCTCTGATGCCGAGCGAGATAAGCGCATTACGAAGATTATCAATGCTGCACCCCAGGATGCACCGGAGGGGTCAATTGGGATGGGCCCAGGACGCACGGGCGTGAAGGGTGTCATTCGCGACCGCGCAGAGGCGCAAGCGCGTGCCCGCGAGCGACGCACGCAGGAAATCGCAGACTTGAACCGTCGTATGGAAAAGGCGAGTCTGGGAGGGAAGACGTTCCTCGAAGAAGAGAAGGAGAAGGAATGGGAGCGCATGATGCTCGAGGGCATTCCCAAGGATGTTCAAATGGAAAAGGATACTGCTCGCAGCATGACTGGGAAGGGCAGGGGCCGCTTTGGTCACCTCCGGGAAGTGAGCGTGAAGAACTTCGTATCAGCTGTTGAGAAGGAGGCGAGGGATGTGTGGGTAGTCGTGCATCTATACGATTCGGTGAGTTGTATCTCTTGGTTCCGATGAACCCGTGAGATCAGACGCAAGTTGGTTTGATGATAACAATCTCCCGAAGAAACCATAGTTCTCCTGATGGAGGCGCAAGGTTTACTTGTCGGTTTGGCTTAGAACGTGAATTGTTGTGCGGGGGTCTCTTCGGGAGAGCGTTCTTCTGCTCCACGCGATCGGACCCAAAGTGTTTGCATGCCTTACTGATATATTATTCAATCTATCTAGTCACTAAATCGCTGCTATGCCCTCGACACCGACCTGTCTCATCTTGCACGGCTCAACCCTGATGTAAAATTCCTGCACGCGCGCGCTTCCTCGCTCGGCTTCGCTTCCTCTACCAGACCCAGCCGGTCGCATCTGTGTCCTGCCGGGCTTTCCGTCAGCCGGCGTATCACGGAGGAAGATGAAGACGACCCCTATGCGTACGAGGACGGAGAGGACATCGCCGATGCCGCCGATTCGGACGAAGATGGCGAGCACAGAAAGAATGAGGCGGACGTCGACTTGGACATGCTTCCCACGCTTCTTGTGTACCGCGACGGCGACCTCGAGTACAACTGGGTACGCGTCGACTGGGAGGCTGGGCATGCCGGTGTCGAGGAATTGCTTCTAAAGTGCGTCATCACGATTATATTCAGAAATTTCTTTAGCGCTTGTCTTCCTTCTCTACCGTGAATTCCGGCCGTGTTCTGCATTTTTCTCTCACATTGGATTACATTATATCCTTCTTTGACTACACGTTTTTTTCATTCGACGTCTTCGCTGACTCCGTCGTTCCAGACACCGAATTCTGAAGAGCTCGGGGCCGGGTCCCGGGAACTGCGGCCTCCCATCTGACGACGAAGACTTGTGGGAGTCGGACGAGGACGCGTCGTAGCAGGCCATTTATAGGTCGTAGCCAGCCCCGTACCCTGATCTTCCTTACATCGCGCACTTCCGTGACGCCTTATAATATCATACTTTCTCGTACCCCGGACTTCCGACGTGTTCTGTTTGGCATCATGTAAGCCCCTCGGTAGCGCGAAGCCTCGGTCCACCGACGGCAGCGGAACCTTACCTCGCCCTCCCTGTTCTTCTTCCCTTTCCTTTCTACTGCTGTGTTCGTCTGCTGTTCATAGTCCACGGGCTGCGTCAGACACTCGTGATGCCTCCGCTGTCCTCCGTCGAAGACTTCAAAGTTCGCAGGCTCCGGCCTTCAAGTATGCATCCGGTACAAGTCGACGTATGTACTGTACTGCACGATCACACTTAGCGGAGACCATAAAAGTCACCGCCTGGTGATACATACTGAAATGTGCGTGCAAATGAATGATGAAGCACGGGGCCACCTGTGACCCTACGCTTACACTATCTAACTAGACGCGTGTACGGGTGGGTCACACGCCTCTAGTTAGCTGCCATAGCGCCTATTTCCCTCTCCTGTGAATAATACTGTAGAATAATTGCTGAGCTTAGTACTGTGCTGACGTTGCCTGAGGGTTGCCGGCGGAGACCGGCTACTCGCCATCGCCGATGGCCGCGTCACCACGCGTGGATCACCGGCGCTGCCCGCGCCGGTGATCCACGCGACTTCTTGTCGCGATCAGCATGCACCGCCGGCTTGCCCCGCCACCCGCGACACCGAGATAGTCGTGCTCATCGTGCCGCACGATGAGCACGACTATCTCACTCAATTCTCCACCGTTTCCCTTCGTTTTTTTTGCACTGTATGTAGATTTTAGAGTAGATCTCAGACTAAATAAATAAATTTTCATGTGCATTGCATAAATACATTGTTAGTTTCCTTGACAGAATTCACCACGGTCATGTGAGCGCGTCTAAATACACCACTTAGGCATACACGCTGTCCGTGTGCGCTGCAGACACGCCGCAATCTTCTTCTGCTGGGCTATATTTCTGCTGGGCTTTATTCCCCTAGGTCGCAATGCCTCGTATGAATTCAGGCCTGTCTAGGAAAATCGTTTCAAAGGAGATTTCCCGGGACCGACGTGGCTACGCCAAGCTGAAGACTTCCACACGGACTGCCAGAACGGCAGAACAGGAGCAGGAAGATCTGGTGAAAGTCCGCCAAAGGGAATGGGGGAATCTTGGTGCGCAAATGAACGACAGCTCGACACCGATGGACGTCGACATCTTCCTTGGACTAGGCGAGCAAGAGGGTGCTGGGCAAGCGGAAGGGCTAGACGAATGGATCGAAGTCAACGAGGATAATGGCGAGTTTACCGAGGCGGACGTCGACAAGATTCTAGGAATACAAACGTGAGTCATGGCAAACTTCGATTCAAAGCCAAGGTTGGGACTGAACAACTCGTGACGCAGGTCGGGAAATAGGAACTTCACGTATGAGCGGAATCGAGTACAGCGCCAGAACGAAGACTGGAAGATTTTGATGCCGACCCTTGTCAAGGCGGTCCTCCTTTATGACCTGAGGGGTCCGCCAGATGAGGCGCATGCTGTCGGGCGGCATGCCCCTGTTCTCGTAGTAGATATGGAAGGTATGTGTTGATTCATATGTACGCCTTCCCAGTGTCATTTTACATTAAAATGCAGGTCGTCGAAAGCTCTCATTCCCACTTATTCAAGACTCCGGCCTCACGGAAACGCTTGCGCGCCACGGTTATATTGCGACTGCGCCAAACCATCCCAGCCTCGCTTTCTCTGTACGAGTGCTCGAGTACTTCCAGATCCTGAATTCTCGTTGCGCGTCCCTCAGTATCCAAGCTTTCGTGCACGCCTTGTGCGATTTGCACAAGGTACGTTTTTATTTACCTCTTTCCCCTTCTGAAACTGACATATGATCATTTGTACTCAGGAACCTTACGACCGCACAATGAGACGAGCGTTTTCCTCCGCGTACGATGTTCACGTCGAAATAACCCATACGGTCCAAAATCAACTTGACGGCTTACTCCATAAAACAACTATCTCAAAGTACCAGGACGCGTGTCCAGCTTGCGTCTTTCGGGTAGACAATGAACCTCGCTTGAAATACTCCATGCTGACGTGCATGGACGGCAACGAATCAATGAAACGTGTCCGTCGGACCAGATTGGTGGACGAGCATACGTCCGTCTGTGTTGAGAGACCTGACGGCCGGGGGAGAGCTTCCCATATGTTCTTGGAGGCGGAGGAGGTCGATAAATTCAAGGACGAGGTCGCCAATGCGCGAGCAGTGCGAGCGCAAGCGCGAGCTCGTCAAGGGACTCAAGGGACACGCGAGAGGATGGCACAAACTGCCACGCCGCCCGGCTCGCAGCCAGTGACTTCGCTCGCTTCAGTTCCGACGGCCACACCATTGTCGACAGCGCAAACTGCTGCTTCAACCGCGCAAGCGTCCGCGTCGTTCGAACGAACGACGCAGACGCTTGCGCGGTCTCCGAGCATACCGCTGAACACCTTGCCAACACCGACACCGACTCCGTCAAATCAAACTACTGAACCCTTATCGCTTGAAGGCGCAGACGACGCTTCGCCGTGCATTCCCCGATGGAAAAACATGTCCGACGACTCAAAAAAGAAAATGTGGGGTATTTTTGATGAGACCGGCATTTTTATTACGACGTGTAGGCACGGGGTAGTCCTCCTCATGTGCGATATGATCCAGAGTGGTGAACTGTGAGTTTATATATGTATTTCTCCGTTACATGTCATGCACGTCTGCCAATCAACTCTTTATAGCGGAAAATATCCTCTCGCGATGATTGATCGCCTTATAGAAGTATTCGGAAGGGACATACTGGACGCATCCGACATAGGATGTCAATTCTCAACGACAGCGAACAGCAGTGCGCTCGTCGGCCCAAAAATTCGCCAGAACAATTTTAGGTTTTGCGTCAACGCTTTCCACGGGTACGCGCACTGTCGACAATGTCAACTCCAATGGCATCCGCTTTACACCGAAGGAGTCGGCCTTGAAGACTTCGAGACGTGCGAACGCGTCTTTTCGGAGTCTAACCGCGTTGCGACCTGCACAAGACATGCGTCGAAATTTCACCGCCGTCAAGCTCTTCTTCAACACTTTGCAAGATGGAACGCAGACAAAAAAGCTGAGATCAGTAAGTACTCATAGATTCACGTAAAGCACAACTTACGATATAACTTATGACAGGTCGTTTCATTTTGAATAACTATCGGCAGGCTCTGCGCAACATTCGCGACATCTCGTCAAACCTGGCCACTACAATGAGTTCTCTCCGGATAGAGAACTCGTATACTTTCATTCAGTGGCATGCGGAGGAACTCACGTACTTGCAAAGCCTGCGTAAGCCGCCAGAAGTCGACATACTCGCCATGAATTACGTCAAGGCGCTCAAACGCTTGAAGGCTGCAGTGTAAGTCCACACATGCAATTGGTTTGCGGTTTAAAAAACTAAATGCAATTTACCATTTTGTAGTTTGTCCTATGAGAATACAAAATATAGGTGGATGAACACAGGTGCTGAAACCATCCGCAGCACGTACAGTCGGGAGTCGGCGGCCACAAATTCGATTGAGCGCGCTCGCGAGAGGGGTTTAGAGACGGTCCTCTTCCACCAGAACTCCGCTGAAGAATACGAAACAAAATTGGGAGTTCAGCAGCGATGGACGGAAGACTCGGCAGAATGGAAAGCGGCAGATCTCACGCTCGCCGAGCAGGATTATCGACGGGCCCTCGATCATCTCGAGGGCCTCGTCGTCGCACGGCTGTTCGAGCTTTCCAAAATGGGTCGTGCAGGCACATGTAAGTCGTTAAATTTCATCTAGAATAATGCTATATAATACGTTGATAGGTTGCAATTTGCGCACGCAAATTTCAAAAAGGCTGAAGGCAAGATCGGGCGCAGTTCGGAATGCAGTAGGCAAGTACAACCGCGCAGCCGCTGCGTTGACGCCCCCCCGGCAGCCTCTTGAAATGAAGGTAGTTCTTGATTATGTTTTTCTTGCTGAATTCGACCTTCTCCGAGACAGCCGTCACAACATTCAGGAAAAGCGCTGGGCCCATTCGGCGGAGCGCGAGGCGGCAATTGCATACTACAAGCTGGAGCGTTCGCGCGAAGAAATCCCTCGTCTCAACACTGAAATCACTCGTCTAATGGCATACATTGTAGATAAGGAAAAGCGCCTTGCGGACGCTGCAACCATTCTGGAGGAAACGGATCCTGCGCTTGCGTATCAGTTGAGGAAACGTCAAAAATTTGAAGTGGCACTGAATGCGGTACATAGACGGCGTATTTACGAAATAGCTGCTCTCGACGGATTTACAGGTGACAGGCATGCTATTTCCGCCTTCTGCACAGCAGAAGGCGGCATTATTCAGAGAGGAGATGAGTTGGAGGACGAGGGTGGTGACGGCGACAACATCGATGATAACGTCGAGGCAGCCTTTCAAGTTCTTTCTTTCGGTGACTAGGTCTTTTTCTTAAATTAATTATCATTTCCTCGTTATATACAAGAAGTTTCATGTGTCTGTACAAAAGTTGTGTTGTAAAAAGTTTGCAACTTGTGTTTTCGCTATGTAGATGTAGCTAGTTTTAAATGATCTGCATTCAACTCGGTGTGCAATCAGAGACAACTCAAAGTGATCGCTCAGACAATTATAAAGAAATCGGGAAAAAACTTTTTCTTGCTCGTATCATCTTAACATCACAAAAGCCCCTTTGTTCTCCATTGAAAGGTGGACTACCTTTCGGAAAGGCTTGAGGCAAGAACGCGAGATACTCAAGTTCTTGGTTTCCAGTACATTTAAGAGATACGAGGGTCAAAATTCCTCAGTTTTCTCAATTGGACCCTTTTTACAGATAAATCAAACCAGTATCTCTAGATACTGGTTTGATTTATCTGTAAAAAGGGTCCAATTGAGAAAAAAAACGCAGCTCTTTCGAATACTACAGAGTGCCACCAGTTCCATATAAGGTAAATCTGTGTTTGTATATTTCTTAATTTAGGCAAAGATCAACGTCGTTTGGCTTCAGATACACGTTGATCGTCGTCGATCGTCTGTCCATCTACCATCATTTCACTCAGCTTTCTGTCATGCCCAACGCTCAGCTGATCCGCTGCTCGTCATGCAATCGGGCTTACAGCCCGAGTCTGCATTGCAAGTCTTGCGGAAGCCCGCCCATTGACTACGCGACATCCTGTCAAGAATGCTCGAGCCCACTTCCGCCGCCACGGGTCGCAAAATCCTGGGACATCAACCCGGCGGCGTACGAGAAGATGCAGAAGGAAGCCCAGAAGCAACCAAACGAAAACGATTGGCGTTTCCATCGGCCAGAGCAGGACTGGACGAATGAGCAAAAGGTCATGTTTTTTGACCTGATGCTCGCGCACGCCGCGCGTTCCGACGAAGACTTTCAGAAGGCACACAGTACGAAGAAATACTCGAACTACACTCCAAAGAAACCAATGCGCTTGATCCACGAGAGGATGGTCGACAAACTCCTCAAAGGTCTTGTAAGTTGCTCATTCGTCATTTACATTATTATGTATTCGCTCGACTCGTTTATAGGTGAATCTAGCGATGGAAGAAACGGATCGTCATTTCTTCATTATCGACTTCAATCTCGACATGCTCACAAACCTGAAAACGCCAAACCAAGACTCTTCGGTGGCCCTCTGCGAAGCGTTTTCGACGAGTATCCCCAAGCGCATGCACAAAGAACGGTCCGAAATTGAACGATACTTCGCAGACCTTTTGCCCAAGATGGCGACAACTCTCACCGACTTCGCAAATGCAGCAAAGACACGGCGGGAATGGTCCAATGAAATTATGATTGTGAGTTTTCTTTTACTCCGCTTTATTTGTTTTTATGTACTAATAATGTTTTGTTTGTCTTTAAAAGTCCAACGCATTCGCTAAACCTAATGTCTCCGATCCACGCGCGTCTCGCGCGTCTCGCGAGGCCATCAATGAAACTCGTCACGCTCAATCCACGACTGCAAAGGCGTCTCGTCTGAAGGCGTCGGCTTCATCCCCTGCGAAGGCCATGCCTTCGCAGGGGATGCAGCCCGACATTTTTAACACAGCTACATTTTCTCCAAAAGTCGGCCCGTCACCAGCGTCTACCCCATCACTGTCGTCCGTCTCGTCTGATTCTACGCTCGAAAAAATGCTGGATGACTTCGGCTTCGATAAAGGCAGATTTGCCGAGTTTTCACCTGCCCCCGTACCTCGCACTCCGCGACAAACCCGGCTCCAGAATACACCCACGTATGCGAGCCGCGCGAGCCCGTCATTGCATTCCCAGCCAAGTACACTCGATAGCCCGCATACCCGCACTCGCTATGTGTACGCTTCCCCGCAGCCACCCCCCCAGTATAATTTCCAGCCGCCCCCCCAGATTGTTTATCAGCCGCACCCTCAGATGGCTTATCAGCCGCCTCAACAGATGGCTTATCAGCCGCTTCCCCAGCTCGTCTATCAGCCGCAACAGCAACCTGCGTATGACTCGTCTGGATACATGGCTTTGCCGCCGCAACACCCTCCACCATGGCCCGCACCTTCACAGTACCATCAAGGTACGCGTGAAACGAACTATGAGTCGGAGGAGGAAGGGGAGTCGGGGGAGCGGCTTGGCGATGTCAGCGCGCAGTGGGAGCGAGGCAAAGAAGAGAAAGGAAAGGGGAGGGCTCGCGAGTATAGTGACAACTAGGGCTCGAGGAATTCAAGGTTAGTGTCGAAATATCTCCCTTCTAACTGTCTCAACTATGCATCCAACTGATATTCAAACAGATTTTGTTCAATGTCGACAAGACGCGCACTGACGAGACGTAGTCGGCAGGCTTTATGGACGTTATCTCGATCGAGAATTGGATCTGCTACTTTCTCTTGTTACTGGTATAGCTGCGTATCATATTCACTATAACTCATGCATTTCTTTCTACAATCTCTCGCTTTTCAGATGTAAATAAGATATTTGCTGAGCAAGACATCGGTTAACCCATTAATTACTTCATTGTCGCCAATGAATCGTGAGAGCTGCAATTAAGCGAAAAAAAGTTGAACGCTGACACGTTCAACTTTTTTTCTCTGTTACTACCGCCGTCTACTTGTCTGTCTGTCTGTCTGTCTGTCTGTCTATCTATCTGCTGTCTATTCATTCGTCCACCGTCTCATTCGATGCGCGCTGCTTCGGGATTCCGGCATGAAACACAATTTTAGAGTTTATGTGAACCGCGCGACGCAGCGCCTCATGAAAGAGCGGAGACGTCGGCGTGCCAACAATCTCAGTGCAGTCCAGAGGCATGAAGCTGCGAAAAGGAGTGCGGAGAAGGCATCGACGGTCCAGAGAGTGTGCGAGAGATACTGGGATTTGGCAGAGAATTATGTCGAGGAACTCGTGAGATTAGGGATGAAGGAGCCGGCTGCCCGAAGGCGTCTCCAACGTTTATCGGGATATGGCTTCCGCCGAAAGCCAAACGCTTACAACGCGTTCATTCACATCAAGAGTTTGGAAATTAACCCGGGTACGTTATCATTATTCCTCTTCATGCACTTCCCCCCCTGACAAGTCAAATAGATCTCCCAGAGGGAGATAAACATCGTCTTGCTGATCTACAACAACTCGCTCAATCAATGGATTGGGCCACGTTCTCCCGGGACAGACGGAACCGCGAAGAGATCGAAAGTATGAAAGCCGCTGTCCTTCAGTACCGTCAGACGAAGGTAAAAGGCGTCCGAAGCCAGCGTAAAGCGCAGGCCAAAGACGTAAGCTTGACATTGTCACGGATCGATTCTGAGGTACGTCTTTTCTTTTCTTTTTTGATATGTTGTTTGCTAAGTGGATCTGCTTTTTAGCTTTCTGAACTCGCCGCTCGATCTGATGTCTCGAACCTGCGCGTGACTGTCCGGCAGAAACCCAGTCAAACGGTCTTCCCGAATGCTTGCGGAGACCCCGTCATGAAACAGTTCGTTCAGGTCTGCTTAGGTCTAACCTGGGACGACTTTGTCAAGCAACTCGAGGCATACTCCGTCTCGGGCCTCGTGGGTGTCGTGAGTAATGAAAATAAACGTAAAGTTATGCACAAGAAAAGCATTAGAAACATGATACGTTCCTCACTCCGTAAGTGTTTGATTTCCTAGATAATTACAGCTTTCGATACTAATTAGAATAACAGATGAAGCGACAGGTATTTCTGATGTGGAGATGTCATGGAAGAATTACGACAGGGACATCGTCAGTGAACTCGGCGTTGAGCTCGTTGGCTGGCCGGTCCGACCCATTGGACCTATCGACAACCTCAACTGCACGACACTAAATGACATTGTCAACGGATTGACCAACGGCTCCATTTATTGGACAACTTCTGGCAAAGAAGCGCATGCGAACGGCGACGAAGGACCATCGAAGCCGCGCAAATTGCGCAGCGACAAGGGAAAGAAGAGGGGGCCATACGCTAAGAGGGCCGCCGCGCAAACAGAGATGTCTATGGATGAGGAGAGGGATGAGGAGATGAATGGGGAGAGTGACACGTAGCACTATTTTTTGCTCCCATGTTTTTTCCTTACACTAATCATATGTCGTTAATGCTACCTTTGCTTTCGCTGAACCTCTGCCTAACGAGTCGACTATTATCAAGCCTTCATTCTTACATTGTTGTCTGTTGTGCTGGCAGCCTTATAACAGTTCTGTAACCTTCATATAGCGCACATGAAAATTTATTTATTTAGTCTGAGATCTACTCTAAAATCTACATACAGTGCAAAAAAAACGAAGGGAAACGGTGGAGAATTGAGTGAGATAGTCGTGCTCATCGTGCGGCACGATGAGCACGACTATCTCGGTGTCGCGGGTGGCGGGGCAAGCCGGCGGTGCATGCTGATCGCGACAAGAAGTCGCGTGGATCACCGGCGCGGGCAGCGCCGGTGATCCACGCGTGGTGACGCGGCCATCGGCGATGGCGAGTAGCCGGTCTCCGCCGGCAACCCTCAGGCAACGTCAGCACAGTACTAAGCTCAGCAATTATTCTACAGTATTATTCACAGGAGAGGGAAATAGGCGCTATGGCAGCTAACTAGAGGCGTGTGACCCACCCGTACACGCGTCTAGTTAGATAGTGTAAGCGTAGGGTCACAGGTGCACGGGGCAGCTCTTCGACAACACAATTGAACACTTTACCGGGGCGAAAAGTCTCATGTACATCACAACCTCAACATTCGGGACCTACGTATCACGATTCCATGATCTCGCACATCGCAATGATTGATGCGTGTGCACGTAGCACGTCGATTGATATTTGATGCTTGCGTTCGTAAACAGCAAGCAGAATGTAGTATAAAGACAAGTTACATAGATAGCTGTGGTATGTGGGTTCGGATTCTATGCGCATGGCCAATGAGAGTGGAAGCGAAGGCAAAATGGAAGGGGAATGCAGAAACACAAAGGGATGTGAGTGACCGAAAGAGAGAAAACGGAAGGAGGAAGGACGAGGAGGCAGTGGGATGCGGGGAGAAGGGGGACTCGGAGTTTGCGAAGCGCAAGGAGCACGGTGGTCATCCGCGGGCCCGGGGACTCGTGCGATAGAGTTCAAGGTGTTTGAGTGGAAAGAGGATGTTGTGTAGCGAGAGATGGAATGCGAGATGACACGAAACGAAAGCGGAGGTTAAAGTTCCCATTTTGACGTGCAAATGGTGACCAGCGAGGCGGAGAGCAAGAAAGCAAGTACACGGTATACCGATAGATAACAATTTTTATGAGACTTGAGAGGCCCTACAAACACCATAGGAGAGTGGGATGAATCGATGTGGGTGGGTGGATGCGAGTTAATGGATGCGAGGTAATGCGTATCGACAGAGCAATGCAAGATGAGTGTATGAGAGGAGAGAAAAGAAGGTGATAATGTTACGGGAGGCGCGAGACTTGCGCAAAGTGGCTTAGAACTTGCCAAGGTCGAGGCTCGCGCGCTTGAGCGCACGGCTCGTGATGTTCACACCGTGCAGGTCCTCCAGCCAGACGCCCTGTTCTTGACACGTCATGAGCAGACGCGTCCAGAACGTCGCGACCCGCGCGGAAGGCCGGTACGTGCGGAGCGCATGGCTCTCCGGGCTGAGATCGCGGATAAAGCGCAGGCTTGGGAAGGCTGCGCGCTGGAGAGACGAGAGCTGCTCGAGGAGCATGAACGTATCGTCGCGCTCCCCGAGGCGCTTGTCGATCCCACGGATCCCGATGAATTCGACCGTGGGGTGCGTAGGCAGCAGCACGTGCGGTGGGATCCAGTCAGGTGTCTGCCAGTGCCATTCAGCATCTGCGCTGCAAATGAACTCGCACAGGTTCGGACACCACTTGGCGAGTTCGAGTTCCGGACGCGCGAGGTCGAGCACGTGCGACTCGATGAGAGACGATGAATGGCCGAGCTCAAGCTGCTGCAGCAAGGACCCGTGCGTCTGAAAGAACAACGAGAAGCCCTGGCCTCTGTAGTTGAATTCACAAGAAACGACCGAGAGGGATCGGAGCTTGGGCATTCGCCAGGCAGCGAAGATCGAGAACGTGTAGTCGTCCACTTCGACTTTGAGGGAGCGTAGAGCGGGGAGTTCGATCGCGGAAAAGTGGGGAGGTGGCCCATATGCAGCATGATCCGGCGTGCACGATGTGATTTCGAGGTACTCGATGGCACTCGGCCGATTGAAGAGCGCGGACATTTGGATATAGAGCGGCGTTTCGTCATAGTTTTTCCACGAAAGCCGGCGGAGGTCCTTACTGGAATGCGTGAGGAGAGAAAAGATTTCCTCCGGCGTACAGCGGGGATCCTGGGGCACGAAGGCATTTTGCTTGACAGAATGACGATCCGTGTAGACGACGAGCTGAGACGCATAGTCAAGGATGTTGCGAATGTCGATCGGCGCGCAGCGGTCGAGCGTCGAGGTCTCGATGTGCAGACGACGTATATACCAGCCGCTCGAGATAGGTGCGCCGCGGAGGTCCTCGAGCAGGAGTGTGTGCGCGAGCGCCTTGGCCTGCGTGCCGTGGCTGATCCAGACAAACTCGTAGAGGAACTCACGCATGAGGGCGTTCCACCTCCGACTGACAAGCGCAAGGTCGCGTTTGATGCGGATGTTGGTGCAGTAGGCCTCGAACTGGCACGCGGGGGTCTGCTCACGCTCGAGGAAGGACAGCTCCTGCGTGGTGTCAAAGGGGTCGGGGGTGATGCGGGTGGCTTCGCGGAAGATGAGGAGCCATAGCTCGGGCGGTATTCGCGCGACATCCGCTCCCCCCAACGTATCCGCGCGAGATGGAATGGGTGCTGATTTTCTGTAAATTTTATGTACTCTGCGAAAAGGACACCCGCTCAGAAAATCGAGCTAAACGCGACACGAAATGCACGCGACACGGGACGCACCTCGAAGACCGCGTCCTGCGCGAGAACAAGTTCGCCAATTTTCTTGAGAGTTTCAGGCATTTATTTTTGACATTCAGAGGCAGAGATCGCATGGATAACGCAGAGGTCGTCGCCGTGGTCGGTGAGAGAGAAAGAGAGCCCGACGAATTTCGACCATGATGACCGGCTTTCCAAATTTATGTGGCGTGGGAATTTGCTTCCTTTGGGCTAAGTATGGCGTTCCGGGATTCTCGGAGAGCATACACATACAACCGCACGCTCAATCGTGTAACCCTAGGATCCTCTTACAGACTTTTACGAAGTGTAGGGATATGGGAGACATAATTTTACCGCGGCATCTGCATTAATTCTTTATGAGATCTTCAAAGAGTGGTTCTACGGTAGGCTCTACCTCGTCTGCAAATGCAATAAAAGAAATTTAGACTTTTTCAGCCAGCCAATTAAGCATTCAATCCAAGCTTAGATATATGAGGCAGGGTTTCCTCCTGCGGTACCAGATGTCTGTCTCGTTTCTTTAAATGAGGAAATGGACTCGTCTTACCCACTGCGATTTCTTATGGAATTACACACCATGCTCGCTGTAGAATGGCGCACATATCTGATCCTAGAGCTCCTGCTGATTCTGCCTTGATTAATGCTAAGGCCCTTGATTAACAATTTGATTCTTCCGTGAAATGCAGTGTAGTTAATCCAAGGCCTATTGGCTACTGGATTTTCCTAAAGTGTTTCCGAGAAAGTCAGTCGGCAGGACACTGGCTTCATTGTGCTGCAGGACACATACCAAATCTGCCTACGGGACAATTGATTGTCTCAAGCCATTTAACAATGCTGTGAGTACCTTCAAGTTTACGAGTTGGACTTCCTCATATGACATATCGAGGGCTGGCCGCGGCGAAAGCTTCAACTTTATATGAGCCAATCGCGATTTTCGCCTCTATGCGACACACTTCTTCGCCTCTATGTGGCACACTTGTCATCGTCTCCGGGCAAGAAGCGGAAAGGAAATGCTTGGGACCGTGCGGCGACATGTATTGACCCAAGGTCGCTCGTACCCGAGATTGCCACAGCTAAATTCAAACCTAAGCTTATACAAGCCAACTTCGCAAGTGGTCAGTATTGCTTTGAGACTAGTTCTAACACAGATCGTCCGGATGGGAGTTCAGATCCATAATTGGACGAAGCGAGGGGAGACACGTATGCGGGACCCAATCGAAAGCAATATTACACATGCCGATCCATTTGTGGCTCGGCGAGAAACCGGGAAATGCGTATCGGCAAATTTAAAACGGCCGAGCAGCATTGTATCCGTGTAGCGTCGGGCTGTCGATTCTAAAACCTTGCTGACAATGCAGTGACTGGAGCCCGAAGATCAGATCCACTCACATTAGCACTGCGACGGCTCGCACACGCTAACTGCTCCAGCGTAAAGGCCGTACACGGTGTGGTATGAAGGCCAAGTCGCCTCTCTCCAAATTCCTCGACGCAGTCGCACCCGAATCTCACTGCTCAGGCGCTCAAACGGAAGCTCCCTCTCTTCAAGCTCTTCAATTCTCGATCTAAAGCAACAATGTTGCAAGCGCTATTCCCCGCTTCAATGGCTCCTTCGAAGTCAATTCATTTTATTTGTCTTCCTTGGTACAGGAAAAGACCATATCTTAGGATTCTATTGGCCGGTAGATAGACAGCACGCCAAGCTTGCTGGTGCGTATTCGACAAGAATTACGAAGTTGAGATTTGGTGAAATATATCATCACTGCGATTACTTTTGCCGAAGAAATACTTTCGCGCGGCTAGTTCCATGTGCACAGATCATCGCGAGAATTTTGGACAATGACAATGCTCGAATATTGACCCAAAACCTCCAAAGCCTGAGTTGATTTCTCCAGAGCAGGAAACAAACAATTACGTAAATATATGCTTACAAATGCCAAACGCCGATCCCCGGGCCGAGCAACTTCACTGGCACGCACCGTCGCACGACTCCGTCCATGAGCTTTCCAACCTCCTACCACCATGTTCACGACGAGCTTGGGCGATGGAGTCAAGGTCAAATCTCGTCGCGGGATACGGAACACCAAAACAGCTTTCGTTTGTATCTCTGTGCTCGGTCTGCTCAGTCTGCTCAGTCTATGGCTTGCATTCACCAGCTCGCCTGAATCTGGCGCATTCCGCTCGTTGTCATTCAGGCTATTTCCACCAGTCCCTGCGCGCGTGAGGACGCAGAGGAAAGCAGTTCTGGATCGATGCAAATATATCAAGTCTCCCGCTGGACCTCCGTCGGACTTCACCTTACGCACGCAGTCCGACCGCTTCGTGTCTGGTACGAAGCCTGTTCTGCTCACGAATGCAAAGATATGGACCGGAGAACGCAACGGTACGGAGGTGATATTTGGAGATGTGCTTCTCGACAAGGGACTCGTCAGGGCCGTCGGGTACATACCATTGCGCGTGCTGCGGGAGGCGGGGCAGGAGCTGCAAGTGTACGACGCGCAAAGCGCGTGGGTTACCCCTGGACTCGTCGATCTGCACTCGCATATCGGCGTCCAGTCAGCTCCACACCTTGCTGGCGCAATGGACACAAACTCGCGCAAGGCACCGATCCTGCCGTGGCTTAGGAGCATCGACGGTCTGAACACGCACGACGCGTCGTACGAACTCGCTATCGCCGGGGGTGTCACGACCGCGCAAATCCTGCCTGGCAGTGCGAACAACATTGGAGGCCAGGCTTTCGTGATCAAGCTTCGTCAGACGGCGGAACGCTCTCCGACGTCGAAGATCCTCGAGCCGCCGTACACACTCAACGGTACGCACTTCGACCATGGCCTGACTCCGCGATGGAGGCATATGAAGTTAGTGGCTTGTATTTCGTGTATTCCTTACTTCAATCTAAATTTACGATAGACATGCGTGTGGTGTGTTCTGCGTACTGCCAAAATGTTGAGGACGCGTATTGATTTAAGTTGCCAGGTGAGAATCCCTCTCGCGTGTACAGCCAGACGCGTATGGACTCAGCATGGGAGTTCCGGCACGCATACGACGAGGCGCGCAAGATCAAAGAGGCTCAGGATTTATTCTGCGCTAAGGCAGAAGATGGAAGATGGGACGAGCTTAATCTGGAGCACTTCCCAGATGACTTGCAATGGGAGTCTCTGGTAGATGTTCTACGAGGAAAAGTGAAGGTGAATTACTCCATGCATAGTTTCTTTGTGACTCTAGTACTGAATTATAATTTTTTCGTACATGCAGGTCAATGTCCACTGCTATGAGGTAAATCTATCGTTTTAGCTAGTACACCTCAAGCCTTTACTAAGACATTGGTTTAAAGGCTGTCGACCTAGATGCAATTGTTCGAGTGAGTGATCCTTGCTCTAAGTATATAAACGCTTTTGCTGATGATTCATTAGCTATCTCAAGATTTCAGATTCCCTGTCGCCTCATTTCACCACGCAGGCGAGACGTACCTTGTCCCGGATCTGCTGAAGAAGACTTGGGTAAGCTTCAATGACCTCTGATAATATCACAACTGCTTAGATTTTCCCCATCGCAGGGAGGAACGCCAAGCATTGCTCTTTTCGCGTCCAACTTCAGGTATGCACTAATCATATTGGTTTTCGATGCTTAGAATTGGATGTTCCGCCCCTGTCTCAGAAAAAAGCGCGAAGCGTATCGAGGTTCCGAATTCGCTCCGCGGATACTTGCAGGGCATAAGATCCCTGTAGTGATGAAGGCAAGTTTGTATGATTTTAACCGATATGACAAAAGCGGAAAGCTAATGGCCTTTGGTCTATTCTTCCCCTCTTCTTTTCGCAGTCTGATCATCCCGTGGTTAACAGCCGCTATCTTCTGTACGAAGCAGCGCAGGCGCACTATTATGGATTACATCCCGCGCTTGCATTAGCCTCAGTGACGACCACGCCTGCAGATGCTGCGGGAATGGGTCATAGAATTGGCCGGATCAGAGAAGGCGAGTGTTCTTTGCTCGTAAAATGAGTCGATGAGGTCCAATGAAATTTCTTGTGTACCCAATGCTTCCAGGGTACGATGCAGGTGCGCGACACTAGATATGTTATTGTCGAATTTCACATTCATCTTTCTGAATATCTTACCAGACCTCGTCATTTGGGACTCCCATCCACTTGCGCTCTCGGCGACTCCTAAACAAGTCTACATTGACGGAATTCCGCAGCTTTCGGCGCCTTCCGTATCATCCAAACCTCTGTCCTTCCAGGATGTGCCAGAAACGCCCGACTTCGATCGAGAGGCCGCGGAGACAGTTGCATACGAGGGTCTCCCGCCATTGACGCCTCGTGCGCGCCGAAGCGGCGACGTCATCTTCACTAATGTGCGCAGCGTATATACGGGTTTGTCGAATCTAGGTTACGAAGAATTGGGCGAGAACAAGCAGATGAAATCCGTGCTCGTGAGCAATGGCTCGGTCACGTGTGTTGCTGCTGGGTCAGCGTGTCTTTCGTCTGTGCTCGAGCTTGCGGAACGGCCAGAGGAGGAATTGGCGATTGTCGACCTCATGGGAGGCTCGCTCACCCCTGGCCTTACGACCTTCGGCTCCCCCCTTGGGCTCGTCGAGATACGTTTGGAGTCCTCTACCAACGACGGCACCGTGTACGACTCATTGTCGGGCGATGTGCCATCGATCGTCGGAGGAGACGAAGCGGTGATCCGCGCGGTGGATGGTCTGCAGTTTGGAGGCCGGAATGCGCTGTAAGTATAGGATATAGCCACTCAGCAAGGATTGATTTGCTTAATCGTTATTGTTCACCGTACAGTTTAGCATATCGCGCGGGTGTGACCCAGGCGATAACGCCGCCGTCCGGTTCGGGATTTTTTCTCGGTACATCTACCGCTTTTGCGTCGGGCGCGACAGGCGCGCTCGAGCGCGGAGCGATCGTTTCGGCGGAGGTTGCACTGCACGTACGCGTTAGCAGATCGTTCACGCCCAGCGTGAGTACGCAGATTGCTGTGCTGCGGCGTCTGGTGTTCAGCGCCCCGGAAGTGGATTTGGCTCTCGACGACGTTTCGGGATTACGACACGCCGACGCCTCTGCGTTCGCGCGCGTTCGGAAGGTACGCTATTTTCCAGCCATGCATCCCGCATGCAGAATAATTGTGTCTT
Organism: Phellopilus nigrolimitatus; assembly: GCA_021029095.1. NCBI lineage: Eukaryota > Fungi > Basidiomycota > Agaricomycetes > Hymenochaetales > Hymenochaetaceae > Phellopilus > Phellopilus nigrolimitatus. The sequence continues at coordinate 214,649 of JAJOHG010000028.1, forward strand.
GCTTGCCTTGCAGGGAGAACTGCCGCTCGTTGTCCACGTCGAAAACGCTGATATTATGTCTACACTGCTAAGTCTCAAGGCGGAGTACGAGACACGAACGGGTAATTCCCTCCGGCTCACATTCGTAGGAGCTTCGGAGGCGCACCTTATCGCTCACGAAATCGGATTAGCGGGCGTTAGTGTGGTCATCACACCGTCTAGACCGTTCCCTGGGAGCTGGGACCAGCGAAGAATGTAAATCTACTTGCTACTCTACTGCAGAAGCTCGCCGCGCTCAAATTCATTGGGTTGAAAACAGTTTACCTGGCCCTCCCCTCACCAATGAGAACGCCATCACGACGTTGCTGGAACATGGCGTGAATGTTGCAATCGGTGTCGTAGATGAGTCAAGCGCACGTAACACTCGTTTTGATATCGCCTGGGTAAGTTTGCACGTATAGCCGACTAATGTGATCTCATAACTCGTGCGATACACCCTGCATTTTAGGCTGCTCTAGAGTCGCATGGGAAAATAGGGGAGAAGCAGGCCATCACGCTTGCGACGACTAATCTTGAGCGGGCACTTGGGCTAAAGACGAGCGCAATGGGCGACATCGTGGCGTACCGTAATGGAGGGATACTAGATATGACGAGCAAGGTAGTTGGCGTCGTGTCATCGACCCGGCGAGTTGTTGACTTGTTCTAAACCTTGGTGAACCCATCTATCGCAAGACGTTTCCCTGCTCTGCCTATTATATCAAGGATACTGTGGATTTACAAGGATTACGAGTACTATTGCAAACCTGCTTCGTGTATTTTCCAGCGCGATTCTTGAATAGCTGTCTATCTGGAAACCTTCACACTATCGTTATTCAACCTTAGGGAACCGAACGGGCGCTAGAAAAAGGACACCGCTTCCATGAACATATGGTCAACGGCGACAAATTCCCCAGGAAACGAACACAAAGCACAAGATATCTCCGCTCAAGCTGTCCGAAGATAAGAACCATTCTTTTCATTTATTCATGAGGGTAAGTAATTAACTAAGAGGTGGTCACTTACTTAATAGCGGGTATCTAGTCATTTCATAAGGAAAGCGATCGGTTTAAAAGTTCCTCGCTTGAACAAATTTCAAAGAGTATTATGTCGACCTCGATACCCATATTTTGGCAAAGCCTGGTCGTTTGTGGGAAGATGAAAAAGTCATCTAAGTCACTCTTCGTAAAAGAGCTCTTTGAAAGGGCGCGGCCCAAGTCCATTGAGTGCGGCTCATGTGAGCCAAGTCCCTTCTGAAGTTGAACATGGCGTCGTTGTTTCTGAAAATCTCATCTTTATAGAAATCATCACCACATCTATCGAGAGCATGGAGCTCATGCCCGAGATACTTTTCTTTTCTTGCTTTGTGAGACCAGCGAAAGTAGCTGTTCGATAACTTGGTCAAGAATGTCGTGTACGATGGAGGATATAAGTCTGTTGGCAATAGGAAGAGACGGAATACGCGATTCGTATGGGAGTACCTGATACTCACAATCGTCACAAGTCTTCATTGAGCGACTATGGTTCAAAGCCAGGCCGCTTGTGCAACAACAACCGAGCACGTCGTTAACCGCCGCTTTGGAGAGGCCGTGCGTCGATACGAGTTGTGCAATGATTTGATCTGAGCGGTTTGCAAGGGAATAAGAAGTTTCGTTTTTGGGGCAAGAACGTAGTGCGCGTCTTGAAACGATATGGTGACCTGAATGGCTAAGGAAAGTTTGATTTCATACAAGGCCACGCACGCGGCACGTTCGCAGCTGCCTCAACACAGGCAAAACTATCATTTTTGGCCGAGCCGGAAGTCGGATTCTCACATTTGTCTTGAACATTTCAGCTGTTGCTCTCCCTTCTCGAGGCAGAGTCCGTTTCAAGCTGGTACTTGCAGTCTACTTCGTAAGTCTCTGAAGAATGCAATACATGGCTCGGCTTGATTGAAGCGGTACCAGTAACGAGTCTTTAGACTTTGTTTACAAATGAAAGGAAAGAAGGGTAATACGTGTCCACGTTCTTTATGCGTGTTTTGTTTTACGCAAGTAATACGTGGTCATCATATTCATGAAAAGACGTGGATATAGAAAGTACAAGGGGAGTATACTATGGCAGACAATGAACGTGTTATCACAATCACAGACTGTTTAAAGTCTAAGTAAGACCACAAGAACGTCACAAAGTACAAGTGGAAAGGCGAAGGGGCAACGGCAAAGGTGCTATATCTACAGTAAGAACGAGTGAATACAGCGCGCACAAGGAACCGGGTATGAGGAAATGTACAAGTGAAAGTCGAAGTCATAAGTTCAAATTCGAAAAAAGCCGGCTTGAGAATGTCGAAGAAAGTACACGCGCGTTGTTAGGTAAGCTTCAAAACAACGCAATTGAGATGAAGAAAAAGAAAGGGAGATAAAAGAGAACATGGTTTGTGATTGTCCTCGTTCGATCGTTGAATCGGATGAAGGAACAGCACGACGTGAACAAGCGAATCCAGCGCAAACGAACCAACGAAGAAAGTGACTTGAAATGTTCAATAGGTCGCAATCGGCAAGGCGGTGTTCGTCTCAATAACGGATGGAATAGCATGCGGAATGACGACATCGACACCTACGCCAGAGTCGACATGACAATCAGCTTTGGGCTTCGCTGTGGCGAGCTTAGTCTTCGGCTTGATGTCTACGCGCACCCATATCCTGTCTTCAAATTCTTTTCCGTTCTCCGTAGCCTTTGGATTGTCCGACGCATTAGTCCCAGACCCCTTCCTGAGAAATGAGCGCGCGTGCAGAAGCTTGCGCAGCGGAGGTAAGGCATCAGTGAGACTATGCAAACTGTTGGTACGCATCCTGGTGCGTGCGGGTTGGCCAGCCTGCGGCTCAGAAGCTGTCTTCGATCGCTTATGAGAAAGAGGATGAGAGGCAAGCGGGGCGGGAGGCGAGTGCGAGGCAGGCGAGGGCGAAGGCGATGGGGGAGAAGGCGTCGACGAGCGAGTCTCGGGCTGGGACACCCTTCCAGCAGAAGGTGACCTGAATGATGTGGGCGGGGGTGTCTCTGCCCTATGGCGCGATGCAGCAGGCATAACCGGTATTGGAGGCGAGGGCCGCATCGCGCTTCGCACTCCTCGCAGCACGTCGTACATGCCCGCCATATGATGACACTGTCCTGGCTTCGCTGCAGTAGACTTCTGCGGCGCAGGCGATGATTGACGCGGAATCGGAGAATGGGAAGCAGAGGGCCACTCATGGTTGTATGAGCCACGTGCGAGTACTTCCTCTGGCGAAGCAAGTCCTGCGCTTGATCTGCTCGTGCTCTTAGACGGAAATGGGAGAGACGCTGGAGACGAAGCTGAACGTGCGACTGCTGGCCTTCCTATGTTGCTCTTAGACTCAGCATTCGAGTGAGACCTAGCTATCGCCTTCCCTTTCACGTTACCTTCCGTTCCCGCTCTCTTGGAAGGAAAGGACGAAGGCGGCGAGGCTGAAGGCCGTGCTCGTCTCGACGGCCGATCGTAGGGGCGAGATTCCAAAGAACCATCTGAATGATCCGAACCTGTGAATTCTATCCGACAATGGCACTGCGGGCACACCTGGACTTGTGTCTCCGCACTAGCGCGACGAGGTGGGGTATTCGGGGTCTTCGTAAATTTAGCTTGAGGATCGACGGGTGAATTAATGTTCAACTTCGACGGCTTCTTAAGCAGCTTACGATGGCCGCCCTGACGCACGCACGCATCAACTGCAATCAACGGAGGGAGCGGAGTAGCTGGGTCGACAGATAGCCATTCCGAGTCAGCGTCTCCCGCGAGGGTCGGCTCGGACGACTGCGCATTCCCCACGGAATTTCGTGGCATAGCCCCAGAAGAGGGCGGCGTGGGTGAAACGTAGCTCGACTGGGAAGATGCTGAGTCGGACTCATGCTCGCGCATCGCCGCAGCCACGTCGATGTACCGCGAGGTGGAGGACGTAGTCCACGAGAACGCTGATTTCTGTATTTTCATAATTGTGAAACTCAGTACGAATGAAAGTATGTGAGAATAGGACGCACCAGATTTCCCACATCTCTTCTGAGTTCCAAATCCAAGTTGAGATCGAGCTCTTGTCCATGCGAGTCGTCGAAGTACCCTAGCCATGTGCCACCCTCCCGTGTATCTGTGTGACCTAAATCCGGATTCGGTGCTTCGCCGTTGCCATCAACCATGCCTATTGTTTTAGGTTTGTCGATCCCCATTCCCAAGCCGAGCATCGGCGCACTACGCATCCAGCACGAGCTCGAAAATACACTGCGAAAGCCCGCCGACTTAAGCCCCGTCGCATTGCTGATATTCATGGCGGGGTCGTACAGAAGCACCTTCGAAAGACGCGTTTCGGCCTCGCCATCACTATGGCTTGCCTTCTCCTCGATCTTCGCGGTTCGCCGCAAGAACCCGTAGCGCGATGCGCGGGAGTGCGTCGCCTTCTGCGGCCCGTCCTCGCTCCGGGCGTTCCTGCAGAGACCGAAGCCAAACACACTTAGATTGAGTCGGCCTGATGAGCCTGACTCGTTAGAAGACGAATGGTGGTGGGTCTGGTAAGGTGCTCTGCCCTCATGGTCAACCTTCGTGGTGGTCTGCGAATGAGCATCGGATCCGGAATCGCGTTTCCGCTGTGGCAGGGACTGCGGCTGATATGGTCGCTGAGATTGAGACTTAGCTTGTAGCTGTAGTTGCGAGCGCACAAACGCGTCCAGGTAACCACCTGTCCCTGCTGAGCTCCGGCGTGTGGGAGGGACGAGGCATGGCGTCGATTGATCACCCAAGCCAAGCGCGTATCGTGACTGCGCATATGGGTAAAGCATGCTCAGGTTATCCTGCGCAGTGTTGGGAGAGGTGCCAATATTGAGGAAGTCGACTGAAAGTACCTGCGAGCGTGAATCAGGGTAGGCATCCTTCGGAGAGGTGCTCGTTCTGTTGCAGTTGTCCTCGGACGTGCTGGACGCAGAAAGCTCGGCGCTACCAAACGTGACCAGCCCTTCCTCTGGGTCCCACACAGCGCCGAAAGTGAGCGCAGCCTCTGGCGGGACGACCTCCGACCAGCGGAGGTCTACATCCTTATAATGTTCATTATGGTCGTAAGTAGCGTCGGGTTTATCGTTGGCATGAGTGAGGGTGAGATGAGGGGTGTCGAACGTAGGAGGACGAGCTCCGTTCCTCGCGGAGCGCTGTGAATAAAGGTTAGCAAGCCCGAGCGATGAAGAAATTTGACCTAAGATAACTCACAGGACGATCAGGGGAGTCTATGACCGTCATGCTAGAATCCAAGGAACTGGATTCTTGAGAGGACGACGGAGACGCAGTATGCAAGCGCCCCGTATCGAGAGCACGTGTGTCGACGAAGGGGCGTGCTGGACGAGACGCCTGTATCTTCATCAAGGCTCGGGCAGAGAGGATCCAAACGCGTGAGAAGGAATGGGTGTTAAACAGATAGCAGAGCTGAGGAACTGCGAGACTAAAAGTCGGTGGGTGTATCGCTTTGTTGATACGGGTATCGAAGTCGCAGGTGTCGCTGACGTCCTAGTTCATTTCCTGGCTCACAGGCTTAGACTCAAGCTCAAGGTGCGAGTGGACGGGTAATCTCCCAGCGAAGACACGTCGCGGGGCACGCAGACTTTTAAGCCTCAGGAACAGCGAGATGACCGGAATGAGGCCCCAAGCTATTAAAACGCGTGGTAGAAGTAGATGCCCAATGTAAAGAAACCGGCCAAAGCGCTGACGACCAGCAACCGTGATTCGCGTAGCCTCATAAAATTAAAAATACCATACGTTCATCGCCTCGTGCAAATTGGACGAAATCATCCGGGCCTTCTTCAAGATCATAATTCAAGGCCTCGCTCGAGCCAGATCTAATAGGGTATTCGTTGCCCGCTGCAATGGCCACCGTCGCGAAGAAGCAAGTTATTGGACGATAGAGTTTCAAAGCAATATAAACGCGCAGAACATGAGGTCTAAAAGCAAAGTCGGCCTCGCCGCGCGCCGATTCAAAATTTCGCAGAATATTTTCTGTTCATATAAAAAGATAGAGCTTCAAGCGGCAGCTAGGTCGAAGTGGTAAAAGAGAGAGGGCGCAGACAGGCCGCTGACGCGTATCGGGTGTGTTTGTTCGTGTTTGTATCTCTACGCTCTGCTCTGAACCACGATGATCTCAGCTTCAGCTATAGTATCTTCTTTCCATGCACCTGGGTCGACATATCTATTTGGAACTGGTTAAAACCAAGAGACTGTTGTTGGAGACCGTCTTTCCAAATATTGGACCCTACTTCTAACTTCACCCTCAAATTCGCACACTCGATCTGTCCTGAATGATAGCAGCGCACCTCCCTGTAGAAGACATATCACGCGAAGACATAGACACCCGAGAGTAGTCTACATCTATCACCTCTCGGGACTATGTCGACGGCGTTCTCCAAATAGGCGATGTCGAGCGTGGGGCCGGGTGAATCGGTACCAGGTTTCCCGACGTCGACGCTGTCGAGAGGAAGCGCGCCAGACGGACAGACATGGACAGGAAGTCCTTTTCTGATGAGGGAGGATCGAGACTGTGAGAGGTGACGGGCGGCCCGGGGTATGTTTTTCTGACTTCTCTCACTTCTTGTTTTCTGACATACATTCTCAAGCAATATATCGAATTATGCTTGACAGTGCGCGGTATTCGCGAAGATTCTTCGAGTCGGCAACTTGTACTTAAACATCTACCGCCGATTGCCAGCAAAGCAGCTGAGTCTTGGGAAGCCAAGATGCGCTCTAGAGTCAATTGGCGGGCGCAAGTTCTAGCGCGTACGGGTCGGAATCATATACGCGACGTTTTATCCTCTGACCGACGATGACTGTCGGCGGAGACAGCATACGCAAAACCGACGCAGATCAAGAACTCGAAGTGAGAAGCAGACGATCGCGATGCGCGCTCATCGAGAAGGGATATGTGGAGCGGCGGGCTATATGTCGTACTCGGACGTGTACAAGCGCTCGTATATTCTGATATTCTCTGCGCATCGCCCACCGCCCGAAATCCGGACCGCATAGCTTGTCATTCAAGGCAACTTTGCCCGTCATCATCCGAGTTGCTTCGCTTCGCTACTTGTTCCCACAGTTGGCTTCGACGTCGTGACACTACATATCCGAATGCCGACCTAAATCCTAAATCCTCCCATATCACGTCGCCTTGCGGACGGCACGAGTGTGAACGAGGCTAGATTAAAGAAGCACGAGCCCATAATGCTTTGGCGCTATCAGCGAGTAAAAGCTCCGACCTCTCCTAGCTCTTGAAGCTCGCAGCGCTAGTCCTATACGTTGTAAGAATAGTAGTAATATTGCCAAAGTTAATGGACGGAAAGGTATGCGTGCTTAATGCATGCTTTTGAATGGAAAAACAACCAAATTGTGTAGGCCATAATCGCATGTATGTCTATCTGTCCAGAGGTGGAGTGGATGGATTTTAAATGGCCAACACTTATAGACTCTCCTCCACAAGGTGTAAATTGAAGAAAATTATGAATGGTGATGAAATCGGGGAGAAATCTAAGTAAATTTATACGGTATACATTAGGTTGGGGCTCTTCCTTCGAAACAAGGTCGTTTCTCACAGTGATATATGTTCTTTTAAAAGTTGAGGGGGTCGGCCAAGCAGTCACTGTCAATTTGAGAACTGTTAACCAGTGAAGAAAAGATTGGAAAGAAATGGAAGAATCGCAGCCGCACCCTTGTTTAGCTTCTTCTCCCGGGTAGAAAGCTTCGCACACTATGTTACATGGTTTGTTGACACCGCTTGTGCTCTGTTCCAGCGACATATCCCTGCCACAGATAACGTGAGAACGAGGAAGTGAAAATGAAAACGAGAGTCGACCGACGCCCGGAGCGCAACTTGATTTGGAATTTGCACCCGAAATGGAAGCTCGTTCTAAACCGCCGGTCGTGGCATTTAGGAGCCTCGTGTCATCGCATCGGCTGTCCTCGTTCGGTGACTTCAATGTGCACTGTTCTTCGTTCTGTCATCGTGCATTTTTTTCCCGATGATTATCGGCGCTTCGTTAGGTGGAATGTTCTTGAACTGGAAGACTGTTACTGGGCCAACTGGATAAACTGGAATTGCTGCCACGTCTCTTTCTGTACTTTGCTGAAACGAATACGAACTTTAAATCAAGAGGGACTCTGTGGCAGATGGCGGGCCAAGTTATTGAAGAGGATTGCTGGTTCGATCGAAGTGCGCTAGAACGCGCTTTGCCGTATCGGCGCACGATGTGCAACAGGGCAGATTATGGTTGGTGAAGGAAAGGAGGCCTAGGATGAGCTGGACGTCATGGCAGGGACGCAGATGGAATAGCAAAGCAGAAGAGGTAGGCAAACAGTTGAGCAACATCCTTGCGACATAATGATCTTGATGGACTCGTTATCGATTAAATTGTCGTCAAACCGAGCACATTTTGCTTCGCGCTGTCTCTTTGCTTTGCTGCCAAATCTACGTAACGTCTTGAGTCGATCCAAGAAAGAAAGGAAATGGTCAAGACGACCAAAGAAATACAGTCGGATCTGGTGAAGACAGACTGTCGCGATGCTAGCACACCGCTCGTCCCATACGAGAGAAGGAGGCTTGCGACACGAAAAAAAAAAGTAGATTCTAGTCAAGCTCAGAAAGAAGTGCATGACATACGTTCCTCAACTCCCGCGCCAGCCTCATCGCGTCTGATCAGAATGTTGAGCGACAGTTGAAGAAGAACCAAGCACCTTGATGTCTGTCTTCGGTGGCTCTATCAGTCGTCTCATTTGCTTGAACTGAAGGCTCCCTTGGTGCTCTTTGAGTACGGTTATCTCATTGTCTATCGAATAAGAATCAGAAACTGAGCCTCAAGTTTTGATGATGACACAGTAAGGCGCGCATCCGAAGCCTAATCTGTGGGATAAGAGAATAGTAAGTCATTCAAACCAGTGTCGGAGAAATCTAGCTCACCATTGGACTCTATTTTTACATGCTTTTGCTTCTGAAAGGCGATTTCATGAGAAGCGCTCGAAATCAGTTGCTTATCGCTGTCGAAATCTTTTTGCGGCTTTCGAGTACCCATCTGAGATGATCGGAATACTTCGCATACAATGGGGCCTTTTGTTCAAGATGCACATCGAAATAAAGGTGACAATGTTATACGGGAGCGCAAGGTGCCGCGTCTTTCTTGAGATTGGTACATGAGCGAGCCCACAGGCAACGGCGAAATCAATACAGAGCCACCTCCACGGCAAAGTAGGGAAACAATGGAATCGCCCTTCGCGCCTCTTGCACGTTTCCAAAACCCAACATAGGTCATTTGTTTAGTATTAATTGGCTTGTGTGGCTCACGTGGGTGATATAACAGTCAAAGCATCTCAACCGCATCCTTTCAACAACCCCCACTCCCCCGCCTGTGCGCTCCTCTTCATCTCATCTTCAGTCTTCTCTACTCGAAACATTAGGAACATAACTCGCGTAAACCGAGATGGATCAAGAAGTGGGCAGCATCGCCTCTCCTCCAGACGTGGTGACTACGGCGACTTTGAACGACAGAACACACAAAAGCACTGAGCCACAAGACACCACCGAGTGAGTTCTTACTTGCATTACGCCTCATTCACATCGCTCATCGCTCTCTTGAAGGACATCGTGGATGGCGAGGAAAAAAGCAGGCTCCTACAGGGACGAGGGGGCCACACACCACAATGAATGCGAGGTCGACGTATCAGCTTGGCTCGATCTCGACGGACTCGAGGGGAATGTGTGGGACGATGCGATTCCCCTAGGAGACAACGCCGGAGGAGGGAACAGGTACGCGACAAAAGCATCTCCTCTCACTGTGAATCCGACCGACGCATGTTTTAGTAGCCTCGCGCCGCACGACTATCCGTCTTATACGGCAACCTCCTCTGCATACTTGGACCTTACACAAATCTGCTCTCCTGAACGCTATCAGGTAATGATGTCGGGCGACGATTCGAATGTTTGGATTCAACATCCAAATGATGAGGAGAAGGAAATTTTTCTAGGGAACGAGGAGTATCCGGAAGGCTATAATACTATCCACCTTGCGGAGCCCGAACAGGAACAGCAAGTGGCTCGCATTCCCCAGCAGATCCCAGAGCTCTCCTCGCTGCGCCTCCAATTAGATGAGCATCCTGCCCCGACCGCCTCTGTCCCGAGCCTACCAATTGATGCACCGGGAACACGTGTTCCTAGACGAGGCCTCCCTTTCATGTCGTCAGCCGCAACTTTGCCTACGGACTTTCTTTCGCTCCCGCCTCTCCCGCCTCTGCCAATCGATGCACCGAGAACACGTGCTCCAAGACGAGGCCTCCCGGAAAGCTTTGCTTTCCAACCGACTTTCGCCTCACCGTCTTTCGATCCAGTCCAGGAATCGATGCTCGCTTTCTCTCGTACTTTCAACACGCCGTACGTCTTTACTTCTTCCTGCTTTCAAGTGTATGCCTCATGTGTCAACAGATCCAGTTCTTCATACTCGTCGGGTAGCACGCCGTTTTCCTCGGGGTCCTCATCGCGTACGCCGGATGATGCCCAAGGCGATGAAACGTCCTTCCTAAGCCTTGAGCAAGCTTATCCTTTTCTGGATCCTGTTCTCGCTACATCCTCACTACCGGAAACGTTTTTGCCTCCAACCTCTGATGTCGATGTCAGCGGTCTATTCCAGACAAATGTGGCTGCACAGCACGTCCCTCTCTTCTGTCACTCTGCCGCAACGCCCTTTCCAAAGCAGCCCTTTGGAAATACCTACCATAACCTCCCTCGTGATACGGTGGCTCCCGCGGCGGTTCAAGACAAAAAGCGAAAAGGGACCGCGAAAGCGAACGGGAAAACGACCGCGAAAGCGTACGCGAAAACTGCTGCAAAGAAAACTCCTGTTCACGCTTCCTCCTCAACGTCCTCTTTCGTGGAAATGACCCAGCCGCAGAGCCCCTTCCACGATTATCTGCCTACCTGCGCTGATGCTGCGAAGTATACTCGTGCCAATGCTCCAGCCATGTCGAGTTCCGCTCCGTATAAAACGGTAGAGTATTGTGATTTCCTCGTCCGAACTTGTCACGGAACGCTTGTCCGCTGCGGCCATGTACTCAGCACTGATCGCGACGACGTGAAAGCCCACTTCAACAAGCACAAGAGGTCTTTCGATCAAGGAGCGGACATCCCCTGCCCATACTGCTTTGGAGCGATGAAGCGATACAGCAACATTTGCAGGCACATCGAGGACAGTCATACGATCCTTAACAAGCCGAAATGCCCGAATTGCAATGTTCCAATTACGAGGAACGATGATTTCTATAGAACTCGCCACCTTGCGAGCAAAGAACACAAAAATGCCGTTAAAGCCTTGGCGGTAAAGACCAAGAAGGTGTCCAGGACGGCGAGCAATAGCCTAACGGGTAACAATTTAGAGGGTGGGGATTTAGAGGACGGCGATTTTAAGGATGATAACAAACCATTATGCGCCACTTGTGGTGGTGCGATAATGAGAAACGACGATTTCTATATAATTCGCCACCTTGCGGAGAAAGAACATAAAAGGGCTGTGCCCGCCGTTGCTCTACGTCTATCAATCTACTCTGTACCATTTCAGCACGTTATCAATTTAAACTTTTACAATAAAAAAAAGAATCTCCCTTTTCACAATTATTTGCCTGCACTGCCCGTTTTTTCTGTGCAGTGGCTGCCCTCGCACTCCGGAGGACAACGTTTCGTGCAACATCTGCGAACCATTTCTGCGCAATCTCACTCATAACTTATTTTTAGTGTTTAATGATTTCCTTTCCTAATATTTAATCTGTCTTATTGTTCTTCCAAAAAACTCGTTTGCTATCCACGTACATCTGTATCGCCCATGCTCTGGTCGAGCTGTCTCATTCAACCTTTGTATATGTGTCTTTGCCATACGTGATATCTACTGCTTGTCGTCTCTCAGTCGAAACTCCGATGATAGAAGCACTCCGAATCATCACAGCCGAAGACCACAGCTTTAGAATCAAGTTCTGTGTGAAATTTGATATAAGTCATATGTGTGCAGGCAGTGCGAGCCACGAATCTCACTTTAAGTCTGAATTTGAAGCTTCCCGGATAGCAGACAGACAGCCGCAACATTGCTCCTTAGAGGGAGACTTATCTTAGTTTATTATTTGTCGTGTTTACTATGTCTGGACTGGCAATTGGTGCCATAGACTGCATGTACATGTATATGCGACGCCCATCATTTGGTATGCGTTCAATCTTCCGAGTTGCTCCGTACGTAATAACAGTATGTCTTGCCTTACTGTTGGGTGTTTGAGCTTCAAATCCTGCCACCACGATGTCTACTGTAGCAAAAAGCTGGTTCTATCAGCTCTTTTGGTCTTATCAAAACCCAGATTTCTCTTACAATGCTGGACAGCCTGAGGTACGTGCAACTTCCCATTCTAAACAATAAGCATCGTTAAATCTGTCTTCATCGATGATCAGATACCAGGAAAGCCGACAGAATTCGACGAACTGTCTGACGACGAAATCGTAGAGCTCTGTCGTCACGCACCAAACATGGAGACGATTCCCAATTGGCCAGACAGATTGCAGCCTCCCTTTCCGATTCTCTCTGAGAATGTCATTGGAAAACTTGGAAATGATATCCGTCCATGGGAGGCTCACACGATGGAGCTCGTTCGCTCCCGAACCTCCATCCCAGTTCCCAGAGTTCTTCGATGTTTTACTAAAAACAGAGAGGGCTACATTATTATGGAGTTTATCAAAGGTCGTAATCTCAGAGATTACTGGGACAACCTTAGCATTTGGCGGAAATTTCACATCGCTTGGACGCTTCGTGGATACGTTCGCCAATTACGTCGCGTTAAGACGCTACAGATAGAGCTCCAAGTACCCGGCCCGCATACCGATAATCCTGCAGAACCAGTTCCGTGCTCTGGTCGTCTTATGGGCGAATATGAAGTGGGACCATTTAATTCGAAATCAGAGCTCGCTATGTGGTTCAACAAAGCCCTTCGACACGCCTATTCCATGTACCCTTATAATCCTCCTGCTCTTCCTTTCGACGAATCTGCGCCGCTCGTTTTGACGCACGGCGACCTTACACCGCGGAATATTATTTTGGGCGATGATGGAAAGGTGTGGATAATCGACTGGGGTTGCTCTGGCGTGTATCCTCGCTGGTTCGAAGTTTCCAGCATGGTCTTGGATGATATGCAGCCTCAATCTTGGATGTGGGCGAGCAGGTTTGCTGCTGGATGGTACTACAGGTCGCAAGAGTATTTCGTTGGATTAACCAGCTTCACAGTATCTATACTCGGTTCAGGCGTACCCATTCCTTTCGGAGAATGAGCAATAGCTTATACTTCTATAATTTATACCGCGATGTTTTTAGAAAATACCGATCGCTCTCGCCATTGCTTGAAGGCCTTAGCAGAGCATATAAGCCGCGGTCTTATGTAGCTTCTTCGTACTTGTACTATAACAAATGTGATTGAGAATGATAAACGATTACTTCGGACCTGCTAAATTGTACTTCGAAAGATGAGATCGGTTTCGGCAGTTATACAGTGTTTAATACGAAGATTACATTGGAATCTACTATTTAAATATTTTTTATCATTCAAAATCATCGTCATGTACATTTAATTCCCGAAAAGGCTAGAACGGCGTTTCGCTTGTTGCCGTTGTCAGCATCGAGTTGAAGACCTTTCACGATTTTGCCAAAAGTCTCATTGCTTGCCTCTGTCGCTGTCAGAATGTGTCTCTCGCCTGGACGATATGGAATTTTTTCCTAGATCACGCCGAACCGTCTCTGTGCTACATGAAAACGACATCTTCTGGATCAGACGCACGCGCTCGTCGCCTTCATCTTCGACCATGGTCGGAGCAGGATTTGCTTTGGGGTCTCGCAGTGTTTGCGTGGCTGTGGAAAGCTCGTTACAGTTTATCGAATCAAATTTGACTATTCGCTGCATTGGTCGCACTGCGCTGAGCGCGTCATGCGTCGCAAAAGCAAAATTCCATGATATCGTGTCAGCGCTGGCGTGATATGTCAAACGGTTTTGGTTTCGAAAATAGTTGAAAGCTGGTACTTACTCAATTTCAACCAGTTCTTGCTATGGTAGATGAAATGATGGTGAGTTGTTACCTAGAAACCGTTGAAGTCTAATACGTTCCTTGCAATATTCAATTTCCCAGTCCACGAGCGCGAGGATAAGGTCGTTTCAATCAATGCAATTCAATAACCGGAAGGCAAACCGACATTTGTAATTTGCAAGAAACTGCATGTAATGAAGGCGCGCCTATGAGGCAAAGTCGAGGTGTGGTTCGGAGGCCGCAAGGTCTCAGATCTGGCAAGAATGCTGAGCGGACAATTGTTTTGACTTGACAGTCTTGTCTCATAATTGGAGTCGTCTCGCGACGTCCCGGTGCCTTTAGCGCACCCTTCTATTGTTCTGTTAGCTCTCATCCCTCGCAAAAGGACCTGCCATCCTGCTACTTAGTGTCAATGAAAATTCCGACCTGAAGCGGGCCTAGGATATCTGAAGGGATATTTTCAGGCCCGTTTGTTGTTCGAGATGAGAGAGCGACGAGTCTCTACGAACTGTCAACCGGACGTTATAGATTCAGCTTACCACTTGACAATGCTTCCTCCTACATGATAACTTTTGAAGGTGAGTACTCTACGAGGATCTTGAACCTGAGCGTTCTCCCTTGTCCCGAAAGCACTATGTTTTGCAGTCTAATATAATCTAGACTTTCTAGCTGAATGGCCTTTTCACTACACACGTATTCAACGTCCAATAAAATGGCGAAAAGGGCAAGGTGGTCGCGTTGCTATTCTGGCACTAGGATTTAGCTTGTCACAGAACTCGCGCTCGTATCGTGGCTGACTGGAATTTCTGTTGGCCATGAGGAAGGAAGGTCAAAGCAAACCCCAACTCGACGACAAAAGCGGGACAAATGGCCGAAGTGGTTTTACTGCCCCAGTGTTGGTCCAAGCGTCAAAACGCGTGCCGGGTGGCTGAACCAGAACGCGTGACCTCGTTCGACCCACTTAACAGACTCACGCTTTCACGTCTCTGCCTCATCCACACTCACACCATCTCTCCCCTCTACAACGCTTCACACCAACAACGTCGCACATCAACATCCTTCAATAGACATGGGCGAAGATCTAGGATACATGAACTCATTCTCGAACGCTTTTATACCGGCAGAGTCAGTCGGTACGGATGGATGTGTCCTGCCACAGTGTGTTCTGCCACAATCTGTTCTGCCACAGTGGCCCGCCGAGTAAGTTTCTGTCTACCATACCACGGCCACGCATTCTTTCGGTTAACGTTTCATGAACCACGATTAGGATGTTGCGGGCTGATACCAGCGGCGCGTTCAGCCACGGCTCGAGCCACACCATGACACAGTTGACCAACTTGGAACAAGGCATCCCAAATACCGGTCTCTTCGAACTTGGAGATATCCCCGCCATAGATTTCGATCCGTGGCGGTTTCCTGGGTATGCGCTGCCACCGCTCGAACCGACTACCAGGTATGTGGCCCAGACCATCTCCTTTGTTCATAATCCTAAGTATTTCAATCAAGCAGTACACCGACACAATACGACACGTCGGACGCGTTGAGCGCGTTAAACGGGCTCGACTTTTGTGCTCCGTCAGAGGAGCTTGACGCTGAAACATCTCTCCTACTTGATCTCGTGTCATCAGCCACAGATTTCCCTACTGACTTTCTCACGCTCCTGCCTCTGCCTCCTCTGCCTCCTCTGCCTCCTCTGCCTCCTCTCCCGCCTCTACCAATCGATCCGCCAAGAACAAGAGCTCCAAGACGAGGCCTCCCGGAAAGCTTTGCTTTCCAACCGACCTTCGCATCACCATCCTTCGAGGCAGTTCAAGAGTCCATGCTCGCCTTCTCTCGTACCTTCGAAGAGGCAGAGTCTTCGTACGTCTTTAATTCTTCCTGCTTTCAAGTGTATCTCATGTGTTAACAGATCCTGTTCTTCGTACTCGTCGGGTAGCACGCCGTCTTCCTCGGGTTGCTCGTCGCGTACGCCGGATCACGTTCAAGGCGGTGAAACATCCTCCCTAAGCCTTGAGCAATGTTATCCATTTATGGACCCCGTTCTCGCTACATCGTCTTTACCGGAAATATTTCTGCCACCAGCCTTCGATTTCGATGCCAGCGGTCTATTCCAGACCGATGTGGCTGCACAGGACGTCCCACTTTTCCGTAGCGCTGCCACCACGCCATTTCCGAAGCAGCCCTTTGGAAATACCTACCATAACCTTCCTCGTGATACTGTGGCTCCCGCGGCGGTTCAAGATAAAAAGCGAAAAAGGATCGCGAAAACAAGCGGGAAAACGACCTCGAAAACGACCGCCAAAACGACCGCCAAAACGACCGCCAAAAAAGCTCCTGTTCACGCTTCCTCTTCAACGCCCCCTGTCGTATCAATGGCCCAGCATGAGAACCCTTTCCATGATTTCCTGCCCACCTGCAAAGATGCTGCGAAGTATACTCGTGCCAATGCTCCAGCCATGTCTAGTTCTGCCCCATATAAAACGGTAGAGTCTTGCGATTTCCTCGTCCGAACTGGTCACGGAACGCTTGCCCGCTGCGGCCATGTCCTCAGCACCGATCGCGACGACGTGAAGGCGCATTTCAACAAGCATAAAAGGTCTTTCGATCAAGGAGCGGACATCCCCTGCCCATATTGTTTTGGAGCAATGAAGCGATATAGCAACATCTGCAGGCACATCGAGGACAGCCATACGATCCTTAACAAGCCGAAATGCCCCACGTGCAATGTTCCAATTACGAGGAACGATGATTTCTATAGAACTCGCCACCTTGCGAGCGAAGCCCACAAAATTGCCGTTAAAGCTTTGGCGGAAAAGGCCAAAAAGGCGACCAGGACGGCGAGCAATAGCGCAACGGATGACAATTTAGAGGGCGGGGATTTAGACGACGGCGACTTTGAGGATGACGACTTGGAAGACCTGAGGAGCACGAAGCGTGCCCGCCATTAGACGCCTTGCTCAACGTTTATCAATCTGCTTTGTACAATTTCAGCACTTTATTAATTTAAACTTATACTATTTAATAAGTCTCCCTTTCTTATTTGCTTGCCTTTACTGTCTGTTAATTTTTTTTTTTTTTGTGCAATGGCGCGCTCCAGAGGACAACGTTTCGTGCGGCATCTGCGAACCATTTCGGCGCGATCCCGCTCATGACTTATTTTTAGTTTTTAATGATTTCCTTTCCTAATATTTAATCTGTCTTGCTGCTCTTTCAAAATACTCATTTGCTATCCATGTACATCTGTATCAACCATGCTCGGGTCGAGCTGTCTCATTCAGCCTTTATATCTGTGCCTTTACCCTTACCGCTTGCCTTCTCCAGTCAAACCGACGAGCAGAAGCACTCCGAGTCATCACAGACCTACTAACCGCGAACCGCAGCAGCTTCAAAATCAAGTTATGTCGTGCGTGAAACATATAAACCGCGCGCACTGTTACAAACCCATGCGCGTAAACGGTGCGAGAAACGAATCTCATTTCAAGTCTGATTCGAAGCTTTCCGGATAGCAGGCAATCTATTATTTGTCATGTTGATTGCGGGATGTGTCTAGACTAGAAATTGGTGCCCATAGATTATGTGCGAAGGAAAACGTTGCTTCTGCTGCCTATCATTTGGTAAATGTTCCAATCTTACGAGATGTCGCACAAGCACTCATGTCACGTATGGTTTTACTTACATTTACATATGTCTATATTGCGTCCATCCCTAGAGCGTGCGGTAGCGTCTTCTCGCATGAACCGAGGAACAAAAAGTCTGCCTCTTCGTCTCGCTTGCTCCGTTCTAAATTGAACACCGCGACCTTCCCTCCATGCTCCTTGACCCTACTCGCAAGTTTTGCGGCTGGGTGGACCTTTAAACATAAACTCTATAAAGTTAAACCGATGCACAAAAGTCAAAGGCACTCACTAGCGAAGAGGTACCAACAACCAGACACAGGTCAGCCTGATCCACCAGATCCAGGATCTCCTTGATCCGCTCGGGGACCTCGCCAAACCACACGACTCCCGGACGCCCGAGCTCGCCGCACTTCCGGCAACGAGGAAGATCCGGCTTCGAAATATCAGGCTCGGGCACGCCGGCATCGACGATTTTCTCCGTTCCCTCCAATGCGGGACAGATAGGCGAATTATAGCACTTTTCTCGGTATCCACAGTTATAGGCGGTGCAGACGACGTCGAAGACCCGACCGTGCATCGCTATTATGTCGGGCCGAGCGTCAAGAGTCGATTTATCGCGATGGTTGAGCACATCATCCAGCGCACGTTCGCTGAGTTCGTCTACATTCTGAGTTATTAGTGTGAATGTTGACCCGGTAGCCACTCTTTCTCTGCGCTCTGACACGGAAAAGAGAGCCAGTGCGCGATGTGCTTCATTAGGTTCGGCTTCTCTGGCACTATACAATCATTTCAGTGCTTTTCAAACTAGTTTTCGAATGAACTTCCGTACGCCTCACGAATGCGATGGTAATATTGCCAGACGCGCGAAGGGCTGTCGAGAAATGCAGCTTTATTTGCTAAAGCCAAAGAATCGTATTTACGCCAAACTATGCCGTTTTCACTTCTCCAAGTTGGCAGGCCTACGAAACATATGAGCCATAAATTTAAAATCACATCCATAGAGGAAATATCAAACCAGACGCCGTGGACAGGCCAGCACCAGCTATGGCAACGATTTTCTTCGAAGACGACAAAACGCTCTTGAATGCGATCAGGTCATTTGACGGAACGGAATCCATTTTCTGCCCAAGTGTATCTCTCGGGAGGGGACGGTGGTGAGAGGGGATATAAGGAAAACTTGGCGATTGAATAGCGCTAAAGCGAGTTAGCTTGTCGCGAGCCATGTATCTGGAAGCTGTGCGCAAACTCTAGACGACTGACACTTGTTCTGAAGGAAGGAGAAGCTCCATAATACGCGCCTCCCAAAGGCGCACACCATATCCCTGTTCGCCAATGATACTTCGAGAGAGCACTGAGAAAACGGACTGAAGATCATTAGGAATTCCGGGTACGGTACGGTATACAGAATTGGAGCGTGAACATACGAATCAACGATTTGGTCATCGCTCAACTTGTCGAGCTTCCCTAGTCGTTTAAGTGTCTGAATGGTCAGAACTCTTCAGCTGACATAGGTATTGTGCGGTGCGCTGTTGGCCTGTTGCTTGAATTGCTCGTAAATATGACCACTGTTACATAGTTTGCTTACGATGTTACATCGCTCGTGCTGGTGCTCTAAACAATTTCCAGACACGCCATCCTGCAGTAGACAAGATAGACAAGCCTGACGAAGTAGAATCAAAAGACAGCCAGGAGCGCAACTAAACTTGAAATTCGCACCCGAAATGGAAGCGAAGGCGCTCTAAACCGCGGGTGGCATTTTAGCGTCCACGTGTCATCGCATCGTCTCGTCTACGCGCTGGCGTCTGGCGTCATTCAGCGACTCGCAAGCTTTTAGCAACTACTTTCAATGCGTGCTGTTCTTTGGCTTGTCGTCGTGCAATTTTCTCAATGACTATCAGAGCTTCGCTGGGTAGAACTTTCTTGAAATGAGGAACTGTTACTGGACAAACTGGACAAACTGGACAAACTGGAATTGCCGCCACGACTTTTTGTGAACTATGCTGAATCGAATACGAACTTCAAATCGGGAGGGACTCTGTGACAGACGGCGGGCCAATACATTGAAGAGGATTGCTGATTCGATCGAGGTGTGCCAGAACGTGTTTCGTCGTATCGGCGCACGATGTACGACAGGGCAGATTATGGACGGCGAAGGAAAAGAGGCCTAGGATGAACTGGACATCATGGCAGGGACACAGATGGAACGGCAAAGCAAAAGAGGTGGGTAACAGTTAAGGCACGTCCTTGCGAAAATAGTGATCTTGATGAATTCATTTGTTGATTAAATTGTCGTCAAACCGAGCACATTTTGCTTCGCACTCTGTTTCTTTGCTTTGCTGCCAAATCTACAGAATATCTTGAGTCAATCCAAGAAAGAAAGGAAACGGTCAAGACGGCCAAAGGAATCCTGTCGGACCTCGTGAAGACAAAATTTCGCAATGCTAGCACGACGCTCGTCCCATACAAAAGAAAACTTGTGACACGAAGAAGACTCCAGATCCTAGTCAAGCTCAGAAAGACGTGTATGAAGTGCATGCCTCGACTTCTCGCCAGCCTCGTCTTGCCTGGATAGGATGTTGAGCGAACAGTTGAAGAAGAGCCTAAGGAACAAGTATATTGGCGTCTGTCTTCGATGGTTTTATCTAAGTCCTATTTCTTGCTTGGACTGAAGGCTGGAGGCTCTCTTGGTGCTCTTCGAATACGGATATCCTATTCTCGAGAAACGATTGATGTTACTCATTGCCTGGCATATAAGAATTAGGAACCAGAAGTTTTGATGGGCACACGGCAAGGCATGCATCCGAAGCCTAATCTGTAGGATAAGAAGAATAGTAAGCCATCTAAACCAGTGTCAAAGAAATTCAGCTCACCGTCGTACTCTAGTTTTACATGGGTTTGCTTCTGAAACCCTTTTTTATGCAAAGCACTCGAAATCAGCTGCCCATCGCTATCGATGTTTTTTTTTTTTTTCTTTCGCATTCGTATATCCATCTGAAAGGGTCAAAATACTTCCATAGACCGGGGCCTTTTTCAAGTGGCACATCGACATAAAGGCGACAGAATTATGCGGGAACGCAAGGTGCCGCTTCTTTCTCAAGATTGGTACGAACCCACAGCCATCTCCACGGCAATGCAGGAAAACAACGGAATTGCGCTCCGCGTCTCTTGGACGTTTCCAAAAACCAACATAGGTCATTTGTTTAGTATTAATTGGTTTGTGTGGGTCCTATTCACGTGGTGAAATAACAGTCAAAGCACCTCAACCGCATCCTTTCAACACCCCCCACTCCCCCGCCTGTGCACTTGTCTTCATCTCATCTTCAATCTTCCTCTACTCAGATATTAGAACCAGAATTCGCATAAGTCGAGATGGATCAAGAAATGGGCAGTATCGCCTCTCCTCCAGACGTGGCCACGGTGGCTTTGACCGACGGACCACACAAAGGCGATGGACCACATGACACCACCGAGTAAGTTCTTTCTCTC
This sequence comes from Phellopilus nigrolimitatus, assembly GCA_021029095.1. NCBI lineage: Eukaryota > Fungi > Basidiomycota > Agaricomycetes > Hymenochaetales > Hymenochaetaceae > Phellopilus > Phellopilus nigrolimitatus. Next base: position 235,860 of record JAJOHG010000028.1, read on the forward strand.
ATTAGTCCTCGTTCACGTAGCTCATGGCTCTCTTGAAGGGCATCGTGGATGTCGAGGGAAAAAGCAGCTTCCTACAGCGACGAGGTCGACGTATCAGCTTGGCTCAATCTCGACGGACTCGAGGGGAATGTGTGGGACGATGTGATTCCGCTAGGAGGCAACGCCGGAGGAGGAAACAGGTACGCGCTAAGTTCATCGTTTTAGTTGTGTATCCAACCGACGTATGTTTTAATAGCCCCGCGCATCGAGACCATGCATCCATTAAGCCATTCTCCTCAGCGTACTTGGACCTCGCACCTTTGTGCTCTCCCGAACGCTATCAGATAATGATGTCGGGCGACGATTCGAATGTTTGGATTTAACATCCAAATGATGAGGAGAAAGAATTTCTTGTAGGGAACGAGGAGTTTCCGGAAAGCTTCTACGGGGATTTCCACGATACTCGATCAGAAGCACCGTATGTTTCTTTCCCTCTCAAAATTCAGAATATATTCTCATGTTTTTGGTGAAACCAGCTCTTTGTCATCCGCGAGTACGGCTAGTTCGTACTCAGAGCTCTCCTCGCTGAGCTCCCAATTAGCTGAGCATGCTGTCCCAACCGCACCCTGCTCGTATCATGAAAGCAATCCCAACGAACGATTGAAGGACTTGATCTCGTCTTCTCGTGGGTCTTCCGTTGGCGACACTCGTCAATTCGCAGGACCTAAGCAGGAGGCTGCCTCGTTTCCCTTGCATACCCCGGAACTCCCTTCTTTATATTTCCAGACGCATGAGCGTCCCGCCTCAACTGCGTCCACCGATGGCGCGAAACTAAAGAAGAAGAAAAGGGTCGCTGGCGGTATCAAGTATCAAAAGTCGATCTCGTCTTCTCCCCACGATTCTCTTGGCGGTAATCTACAGTTCGCTGGCTCCAGCAAGGAGTTTAACCTAGCTCCCTTCGAGACCCCTGATCCCGCCTCGCAGCAGCCTGTGATACCTAAGCATCCCATATCATCGGCGTCCGCCGATGGTGTCAATATGAAGAAAAGAAAGAGGGCCACCAGTGCCTCCGTCAGCACGCCAGGCCCGAGTTCGGAAACGCTGAATGCCGTATCAACCACTCCGCGTCGACGTGTCATAAAGAAAGCAGCCCCACGTTCAACCACAGGCCCGGTGAGACATACTGTCGTTGCGTACGTTCCGGGAGTTGTCCCAGCTTTCGGTTCCGTTGCTCGATGTCCCTTCATCATAAAACGCGGGAATTGCGAGGAGCGCTGTAATAGGCCTCTCTTCGATAACACTGGGGAAGTGAATGCGCACTTCCGGAAGCACTGCGTTGGATTATCACGGGTCAATTGTCCAGGATGCGTGGACCAATTCAACAAAGGGGAACCAACTACTGGAGTTTCACGGCAAATCTCGAGCGATTTTTTCGCACATGTTCGTCGGACTCACCTCAGAATAGGGAGGATCATTTGCGAGTGCGGGGCGAAGCTTTCTCGTCACATTAAAGATCATGTCGACCGACACAACCGTTCTTCCAAACACATGGAATACCTTCTTAAGGTAGAACAAAAAGTTGGTGACGACAAAGGAGAGGGCTCGAGCGATGGAAAGAAGCGCCGACGTCTTTAAGACATTTGCATCCCTCTTGACCAGCTTCAAAATACAAGCTTCTATATTGTTTTTCAGTGTTCTATTTCCTCAGTTCATTCCGATGTTTCCCTCTGCTTTTTCCGTTTTCTGTGACTGGGCACCTGTCAAGTGTACAGGGATTTCTTCACCTTCACTCCCGGAATCTCACAAACCTGCGGGTTTCCCTCAGCGCCCTGGAAGCATATCATCTGGTTCCATTTGCGATCCGTCCCAAGGCTGTTTCTCTTCCTGTTGTTCGATAGATACACACTCGACACTGGATCAAAATCTCGCATATCTTCTCTCGCACTCCCCAGAAACCGAGCATATCACATATCCTTACTGCTTAACGTCCACCAGCGCCATTCCGCTGGGGCCTGGCGTAGTCCAAATTTCCCATTGCATACCAAGCTTCGCTTCATCTACTTCTCACAGGGGCCGTTCCGTACGACGCGCAGCAAGGCTCGCACCAGATGCCCATGTTTTGCTGTGCTTAGGCATGACACTCTCCATGCTCAACGCGTCAGTCTTGCTCCAGTGTTTGCAGAAAAGCCGGTGAGTAATCAACTCATGAGATCATACGGCCTTGGTATCCCGTGTTTACGCAGACAAACGTAGATTTTCTGAATCGCTAGGGGAAACCAATCGAGCTACTACCAACGGAAGGGCGCAGTGGCAGAGACTCACAAGCTTACTCTCCGAGATTGTAATGTATCGAAATGGAGAGGACATCCCGCACTCATCGTCAGAGAACAGCTGGGTTATATCCGATGGACGGACTGAGTTCAGCTCCACGCTCGGAATGGATGCCAACGATCTCTATGCAAGTGCTTCTCCTCGGCTTTCTATTATCCAAAGTCTAACATATTTGGCTTTACAGGAGCCCAATGCCTAGACCCCAGCCCCGAGCCTCAACGCGCCGATCGACCGTGACGCACCCTCATCTGGATCTTTCGCAAGTCCTCGCAGTCTGAAACGAGAAGATACAGGAGGAAGCGCTGTCCTGGTACTTCGGAGTCCAACATTTCGTGCGGCATCCGCAAACCGGTTCGGCGCAATCTCGCACATGACTTAATTTTATTTTTTAATGATTTCCTTTCCTAATATTTAATCTGTCTTTCCGCTCTTCCAGAATACTCATTTCTTATCCGTGGTACATCTGTATTAATTATGCTCTGGTCAAGCTGTCCCATTCAACCTTTGTATACGTGTCTTTGCCATACGTGATATCTACTGCTTGCCGTGTCTTGGTCGAAACTCCGATGATAGAAGCACTCCGAATCATCACAGCTGAAGACCACAGCTTTAAAATCAAGTTTTGTGTGAAACCTGATATAAGTCATGTGCACCATGCGTGTAAGCAGTGCGAGCCACGAATCTTACTTCAAGTCTGAATTTGAAGCTTTCCGGATAGCAGACAGGCGGCCGCGACATTGCTCCTTAGAGGGAAACTTATCTCAGTTTATTATTTGTCGTGTTTACTGTGTGATATGTCTGGACTGGCAATTGGTGCCATAGACTGCATGTATATGCGAGGGAAAATGCTGCTGCTGCTGCTGCTGCCTATCATTCGGTATACATTCCAATCCTCCGAGTTGCTCCGTACGTAACAATAGTATATGACTGAGATAAAAATGCAAGAAGGCTTACATGATGAATCTATACAGTACAATTGTTTTTCTTGCTAAACTGTTCTATGTACAGAGTTTGTAACTGAGATTCATGTACGTATATGAGTATTATGCTCTATCTTTAAGGAATCAATAGTATGCAAAAGGCTAAGTTAGATCTTGATGAATATCCGGTTTATCTGGACAAGGCTGGAATCTGAAGATACGAGGTTGATTCGCATTCACGAAAGGACGTGAAGCAAATGAGAACAATGCGTCCGCGTAGTACATGTAATTCCCGAAAAGGCTAGAACGGCGTTTCGCTTGTTGCCGTTGTCAGCATCGAATTGAAGATTTTCACGATTTTGCCAACAATCTCCTCACTTGCCTCTGTCGCTGTCAGAATATGTGTCTCTCGCCTGGACGACATGGATTTTTTTCCTAGATCACGCCGAACCGTCTCTGTGCTGCATGAAAACGACATCTTTTGGATCAGATGCACGTGTTCGTCGCTTTCATCTTCGAGCAGGACTTGCTTTGGGGTCTCCCAGTGTTTGCATGGATGTGAAAAATCATGACAATTGTCGAATCAAATTTGACTTTTCACTGCAATGGTCGCACTGCGCGTCGGACAAGCATAGTCCATAACGTCGTGTCAGTGCTGGTGCGCTGCGAGACGGATTTGGTTTTGGAAACATTGAAAGCTGGTATTTACGCGATTTAAATTGGTTCTTGCTATTGTCGATGGTATGATGACGAGTTATTGCCTAGATAGTCGTTGAAGTTTAGTCCGATCCTCGCAATATACATCAATTTCCCCGTCCACGAGCGAGGCTAAGGTCGGTTCAATCAGACAAACCCACGTTTATTCTGACTTGCAAGAAACTGAAAACTGAATTTAATGGAGGCGCGCCTATAAGACAAAGCTAAGGTGCAGCTTTGGTGGCCGAAAGGTCTCAGACCTAGCAAGAATGCTGAGCGAGCACTTGTATTGGAGTTGACAGTCTTGTCCCATAATTGGAGTCGTTTCGCGACGTCTCAGTGCCTTTAACGCTCTCCTCTATCTTTTTGTTAGCTCTCATCTCTCGCAAAAGGACCTGCCATCCTGCTCACTAGTGTCAATGAAATTTCTGACTCTGGAGCGGGCCTAAGATAGCTGAAGAGACATGTTCAGATCTGCTTGTTGTTCGAGATGAGAGAGCGGTGAGTCGCTTCGAAATGTCAACCGGACATTAGAGACCCAGCTTACTGCTCGACAATGCATCTTCCTGCATGATAGCTTTTGAAGGTAAGTACTCGAGCCTGAGCGTTCTCCCTCGTCCCGAAAGCATTATGTTATCAAGCCTAATACAGTCTAGACTTTTCAGTTCCAGTATTCAACGTCCAATACTGTGTCAAAAAGGGCAATAATGTCGCGAAACTGTTCTGGCACTGGTAAAACTCGTTTGTTACAGAAATCACGCTCGGATCGTGGCTGAGTGGAACTTTTATTGGGGTCAAAGCAAATTCCCTAACTCGTCGACAAAGCGGGATAACTGGCTGAAGTGGTTTTACTGCCCCAGCGTTGGTCCAAGCGTCAAAACGCGTGCCGGGTGGCTGAACCAGAACGCGTGACCTCGTTCGACCCACTTAACAGACTCACGCCTTCACGTCTCTGCCTCATCCACACTCACACCATCTCTCCCCTCTACAACGCTTCACACCAACAACGTCGCACATCAACATCCTTCAATAGACATGGGTGAAGAATTCGGATACATAAACTCGTTCTCGAACGCTTTTCTACCGGCAGAGTCAGTCGGTACGGACGAATGTGTCCTGCCACAGTGTGTCCTGCCACAGTGTGTTCTGCCACAGTGGTCCGCCGAGTAAGTTTCTGTCTATTATACCACGGCCACACATTCTTTCGGTTAACGTTTCATGAACCACGATTAGGATGTTGGGGGCTGATATCAGCGGCGCGTTCAGCCACGGCTCGAGCCACATCACAACACCGTTGACCGACTGGGACCAAGGCATCCCAAATACCGGTCTCTTCGAACTTGGCGATATCCCCGCCATAGATTTCGATCCGTGGCGGTTTCCTGGGTATGCGCTGCCACCGCTCGAACCGACTACCAGGTATGTGGCCCAGACCATCTCCTTTGTTCATAATCCTAAGTATTTCAATCAAGCAGTACACCGACACAATACGACACGTCGGACGCGTTGAGCGCGTTAAACGGGCTCGACTTTTGTGCTCCGTCAGAGGAGCTTGACGCTGAAACATCTCTCCTACTGGATCTCGTGTTGTCAGCCACAGATTTCCCTACTGACTTTCTCACGCTCCCGCCTCTGCCTCCTCTGCCTCCTCTGCCTCCTCTCCCGCCTCTACCAATCGATCCGCCAAGAACAAGAGCTCCAAGACGAGGCCTCCCGGAAAGCTTTGCTTTCCAACCGACTTTCGCCACACCGTCTTTCGATCCAGTCCAGGAATCGATGCTCGCTTTCTCCCGTACACTCGAAGAGGCAGGATCTTCGTACGTCTTTAATTATTCCTGCTTTCAAGTGTATGTCTCATGTGTCAACAGATCCAGTTCTTCATACTCGTCGAGTAGCACGTCGTTTTCCTCGGGGTCCTCGTCGCGTACGCCGGATTATATCCAAGGCGGCGAAACATCCTTCGTAAACTTCGAGCAATTCAACCCCTCTCTGGTTCCCGATTACGCTGCACCGTCATTACCGGAAATATTTTTGCCATCAACCTTTGATTTCGATGCCAGCGGTCTATTCCAGACCGGAGTGGCTGCACAGCACGTCCCTCCCTTTTGTACCTCTACCACCACGCCCTTTCCAAAGCAGCCCTTTGGAAATACCTATCATAATCTTCCTCCTCGTGAGACTGTGGCTCCCGCGGTGGTGCAGGATAAGAAGCGTAAAAGGACCGCGAAAACAGACGCGAAAAGGACCGCGAAACCGAACGCGAAAAGGACCGCGAAGAAAGCTCCTGTGCACGCTTCTTCCTCAACGTCCCCTGCCGTGTCAATGGCCCAGCAGCAGAACCCCTTCCACGATTCACTGCCTACCTGCACCAATGCTGCGAGGTATCGTCGTGCCGACGCGCCCGCTCTTTCTAGTTCCGCTCCGTATAAAACGGTAGAGTCTTGCGATTTCATCGTTCGAAACCGTGACGGAACGCTCTCCCGCTGCGGCCATACCCTCAGCACTGATCGCGACGACGTGAAAGCCCATTTCAACAAACACAAGAGGGCTTTCAATCAAGATGCGGACGTTCCCTGCCCATATTGTCCTAAGATGCTTCGATACACCAGCATTTGCAGGCACATCGAGGACACGCATACCATTCTTAACAAGCCGAGATGCACCATTTGCGGTGCTCTAATAACAAGGAATGACGATTTTTACATAACTCGCCATTTTGCAAGTGAACATGAATGGGTCGTAAAAGCTTTGCTGGAACAGACCAAGGAGGCGTCCAGGACGGCGAGCAATAGCCTACCGGATGACAATTTAGACGGCGGGGATTTAGAGGACGGCGACTTCGAGGATGACGACTTGGAAGACCTGAGGAGCACGAAACGCGCCCGCCATTAGATGCTTTGCTCAACGTTTATCAATCTATTCTGTACAATTTCAACACGTTATTAATTTATCCTTTATTATTTTAAAAATCTCCCATTTCATATCTACTTGCCTGTACTGTCGATTAGTTTTGATTTCTGTGCAGTAACAATACTGGGATATTGTACTCGTATCTGGCTCGGTATGGTTCAAGCAGGACGATTATAATTTGTCAGAGAGGAGGTAATCGACTAGTATAAAAGGCTCACGATACTGCTACATTACATTCATAGCTTAAATCATCGAAAATGCAAATGAAATACTACGCAGAAGTGATCCACGTTTACCTCCGAGCCACAAAACTTTGGTATCTCCTGTGAATTGCCACCTGCGGAGCCGTCATAGCTGTTGCACTACTTCGGCCTATGTCTCCAGATCAAACGCTCGAGATGGCGCCGACTTGTACCGTTTCGCATATGGATCTTCGGAGTATGTGCAGCTTTAGGCGGCGGACGCTGACTATTCACTGACAGTGCAATGCATGCAGATCCTCTTATACGAAAGACTTCCCGCGCTGATCTTTGTTGATTTTTTAATAGAAAAAGTATGTACGAGATGCACTAGGTGCGCGACGAAAATTCTGAAATAATTCCCATGTTATTTGCGCTCTTTCCTTTGAAGTGTCAGAATAAGACCGAATCCAGACGGCCTTCGAGTCATGATGATGGTTATCAACATCGACATGCTTTCAGAGGTAAGCACGTCATCTCAATAGTTTCGGACACTACGCAGCGGAGTCGGCGGGCCGCCCCGGCGACTCGCGGCGCTGCAGCTCAATCCCAAGTCTGACAAAGTATATCCCGTCCGACCGCTAAATCTCCTCTTTATAAACTCGCCCATAATTTTCCGCAGGGCATAGCCAGCCTCCATCCTAGCTCTAGCTCCAGGTCCACATCTCGTACGACCCGCTCCCCGAAAAAACAAAACAAAAAAACAAGAAAATGGCCGACTCGCAGCCCCCGGTGTACCAGTTCCTGCTGTATGCGCCGGACAAGACAGACGCGGGCAGCCTCGCGCGGCGCCTCGCCGTGCGCGAGAAGCACCTCGAGGCCGCGCAGGCGCTCTCCGGCGCGGTGACACTCAGTGCGTCCGTCCTTCCCCACTCTCCATTATCAACTTCCATTCTCAGAAAATCGTGCATACATTTCGCCCCCGGCTGGCCGGTCTGCCTCCGACCCAATAACATAAAATAAAATAAAAATGGAATGGGATGGGATGGAATGGAATGGAATGGGATATACACAGAGCTGGGCCGCGCGCTGCTCAGCCCGGAGTCGATCGCCGCGCCGGGCGCGCCGCAGACGATGGTCGGCTCGGTGCTGATCTACCAGGCCGCGTCGCTCGACGCCGTGCGCGCGGTCGTCGAGCGCGACGTCTACTACACGAACGGCGTGGTGCGTGCATCTATATTTTTTATTTTTACTAAAATATCCGCCGCCGTGTTCCGCTGGGCTGACTTCTGATCTCTTTTTTTTTCTTTTTTTTTTTATCTGCGTGTGGGCAGTGGGACCCAGAGCGCCTCGTCATCCTGCCGTTCGCGGGCCTCGCCCTGCCAGAGTAAAGCAGAAATTACTCATATGAGCGAAGAAAAAGGACTTGTAGTACTGGAACGCCCAGCTTGTAGCAGCCGCAGTCGGCTTCATTAGTGTTGTAAGGCATATGTACGCGCCCATGCGCCACTTTGGCGTGCACCTTGGCAGATGGTATATATATTCTTGTATTGATCCGGGCACATTTGACCTCGATGCCAAGCGTTTAGGCTTTCTTTCTCAGACTCGACGCAAGTTATATACGTACCGAGAATGCGAATTTCGCATTTGGCCCGCCGTTTGACGCACGTAGGACACAAGACACTACAGAACTCAAAGCTTGCAAATGTCCTGTACTATTACAGAGATATTGGAGATTCTACGTTCTACTTACTATATACACGTATGTACTCCGACATATGCGAATGCTTAGGCGGGAAACAGAGGAACGGAAACCAGAACCGGAACATATATGTACAGCATAGACCAAGGAAAAAGAAGGATTCTAGAGACGAGAGCAGACTGGACCAGGAGAAAGGCAATCATAGGAGCTCCAAGTGCCCGGCCCGCATACCGATAATCCTGCAGAACCAGTCCCGTGCTCTGGTCGTCTTACGGGAGACTTTGAAGTGGGTCCATTTAATTCTAATTCGAAATCAGAGCTCACTATGTTGTTCAATAGAGCCTTTAGACACGCCTACTCCATGTACCCCTATAATCCTCCTGCTCTTCCTTTCGATGAATTGGCACCGCTCGTTTTGACGCACGGCGACCTTACACCGAGGAATATTATTTTGGGCGATGAAGGGAAGGTGTGGATAATCGACTGGGGTTGCTCTGGAGTGTATCCTCGCTGGTTCAAGATCTCCAGCATGGTCTTGGATAGCATGCAGCCTCGATCCTGGATGTGGGCGAGCAGGTTTGCTGCTGGATGGCACTACAGGTCGCAAGAATACTTCGCTGGATTGACGAACTTCACTGTATCTATAATCGGTTTTAGCGTACCCATTCCTTTCGGAGAGTGAGCAACAGCTTATACCTTCTCTAATTTATACCGCGATGTTCTTAGAGAGTACCGATCGTTCTCGCAATTGCTTGAAGGCCTGAGTAGGAAATAGGAGACACAGTTCCGTGTAGATTGACGGAGAAGCCTACGTCTCAGTGTTTGTATCACAATAACTGTTACTGAGATAAAAAAGCGAGAGGACTAACATGCAGTACAATTGTTTTATTTGCTGAACTAGATCGGGTGCGTACAGTGTGATATTGAGATTCTCAATATCACACTGTACGCAGCGAGATTGCATTAGAATCTACTGCTTAAACATCATTAAAAATCAAAACCAGCGTCATCACTAACGTAGAGAATTCAAGCTACACAACGTTGTACGAACCTTCAATTTAAAATCTCGAGAATGAGTTCGACCTCCGCGAGGCCAGCGCGTAGTATATGTAATTCCCGAAAAGGCTAGAACGGCGTTTCGCTTGTCGCCGTGCATCAAGTTGAAGATTTTTCACGGCTTTGCCAACAATCTCCTCGCTTGCCTCTGTCGCTGTCAGAATATGTGTCTCTCGCATGGACGACGTGAGTTTTCTTGCCAGACCATGCCGAACCGTTTCTGTGCTGCATGAAAATGACTTCTTCTGGATCAGACGCACGGGCACGTCGCTTTCAGCTTCAAGCATAGTCGGTACAGGACTTGCTTTGGGCTCTCCCGGTGTTTGCATGGCTGTGGAAGCTCATGACAATTGTCGAATCAAATTTGACTTTTCGCTGCAATGGTCGCACTGCGCGTCGGACAAGCATAATCCATAATATTGTGTCAGCGCCGGTGCGCTGCGAGACGGATTTGGTTTCGGAAACAATTGAAAGCTGGTATTTACGCAATTTCAACTGGTTCTTGCTATGGTAGATGAAATGATGGTGATTTGTGTCCTAGAAAACCGTTGAAGTCTAATCCGTTCCTTGCAATATTTAATTTCGCAGTCCACGAGCGTGATGATAAGGTCGGTTCAATCAATACAACACAATAACCAGAAGACAAACCAACGGTTACTCCGACTTTTGCAAGAAACTGCATGCAATGAAGGCGCGCATATGAGACAAAGCCAAGGTGCAGCTTTGGTGGCCGCAAGGTCTCAGACCTAGCAAGAATGCTGAGCGAATAATTGTCTTAAGTTGACAGTCTTACCTCATAATTGGAGTCGTTTCGCGATGTCTCAGTGCCTTGAACGCTCTCCTCTATCTTTCTGTTAGCTCTCATCTCTCGCAAAAGGACCTGCCATCCTGCTCACTAGTGTCAATGAAAATTCCGACCTAGGATATCGGAAGAGACATGTTCAGATCTGTTTGTTGTTCGAGATGAAAGAGCGGTGAGTCGCTACGACATGTCAACCGGACATTAGAGATTCAGCTTACCACTCGACAATGCATCTTCCCGCATGTTAGCTTTTGAAGTTGGGTACTCTGCGAGTACCTTGAAGCTGAGCGTTTCCCCTCGTCTTGAAAGCATTATATTATGAAGTCTAATATATTCTAGTCTTGCTAGCTCAATGGCCTTTTCACTGCACACGTATTCAACGTCCAATAATATGGCGAAAAGGGAAGGTGTTCGCGTTGCTATTCTGACACCAGGAATTGGCTTGTCACAGAAATTCGCGCTCGCATCGTGGTTGACTGGAACTTCTGTCGGCCATGAGGAAGGAAGGTCAAAGCAAACCCCGACTCGACGACAAAGCGGGACAAATGGCTGAAGTGGTTTTACTGCCCAGCGTTGGTCCAAGCGCCAAAACGCGTGCCGGGTGGCTGAACCAGAACGCGTGACCTCGGTTTAAGAGACTCACTTCTTTCACGTCTCTGCCTCATCCACACTCACACCATCTCTCCCCTCTACAACGCTTCACACCAACAACGTCGCACATCAACATCCTTCAATAGACATGGGTGAAGAACTCGGATACATGAACTCATTCTCGAACGCTTTTCTACAGGCAGAATCGGTCGGTACGGATGAATGTGTTCTGCCACAGAGTGTTCTGCCACAGTGTGTTCTGCCACAGTGGCCCGCCGAGTAAGTTCCTGTCTACAATACCACGGCCACGCATTCTTTCGGTTAACGTTTCATGAATCACGATTAGGATGTTGCGGGCTAGTACCAGCGGCGCGTTCAGCCACGGCTCGAGCCACACCATGACACCATTGACCAACTGGGACGAAGACATCTCAAATACAAATCTCCTCAATCTTGGCGATATCCCCGCCATAGACTTCGATCCGTGGCAGCTTCCTGGATACGCGCCGCCGCAACTTGAAGCGACTGCGAGGTATGTGGCCCACACCATCTCCTTTGTTCATAATCCTAAGCATGTCAATCAAGCAGTACCCCGACACAATACGACGCGTCGGACGCGTCGAGCGCGTTAAACGCGTCAGATTTTTATGTTCCATCAGAGGAGCTTGACGCTGAAACGGCTCTCCTATTCGACCTTGTGTCATCAGCCACAGAGCTGCCTACTGACTTTCTCGCGCTCCCTCCTCTCCCTCCTCTCCCTCCTCTCCCCATTGATGAACCGAGAGCATGTGAATTTAGACGAGGCCCCCCTTTCATGTCATCAGCCACAGATTTCCCTACTGACTTTCTCACGCTCCCGCCTCTCCCGAGTCTGCCTCCTCTGCCTCCTCTCCCGCCTCTGCCAATCGATCCGCCAAGAACATACGCTCCTAGACGAGGCCTTCCGGAAAGCTTTGCTTTCCAACCAACCTTCGCATCGCCATCCTTCGAGACATTCCAGGAGCCCATGCTGGCTTTCTCTCGTGCCTACGAAGAGGCAGAAACGCCGTACGTTTTTACTTCTTCCTGCTTTCAAGTGTATGTCTCATGTGTCAACAAAAACAGGTCTTCATACTCGTCGAGTAGCACGTCGTTTTCCTCGGGGTCCTCGTCACGTACGCCAGATGATATCCAAGGCGGTGAAACATCCTTCGCAAGCTTCGAGCAAGTCTATCCCTCTCTGGTTCCCGATCACGCCTCACGGTTTTTACCGGAAATATTCTTGCCGCCAACCTCTGATGTTGATGTCAGTGGTCTATTCCAGCCCGATGTGGCTGCACAGCACGTCCCTCCCTTCAGTACCTCTGCCGCAATGCGTTTTCCAAAGCAGCCCTTTGGAGATTATTATCATAATCTTCCTCGTGATACTGTGGCTCCCGCGGCGGTCCATGACAAAAAGCGAAAAAGGACCGCGAAAGCGAACGGGAAAGGGACCGCGAAATCGACCGCGAAATCGACTGCGAAGAAAGCTCCTGTTCACGCTTCCTCTTCAACGTCCCCTGTCGTGTCAATGGCCCAGCATCCGAACCCTTTTCAGGATTCCCTGCCCACCTGCGCTGATGCTGCGAAGTATACTCGCGCCAATGCTCCAGCCATGTCTAGTTCCGCTCCGTATAAAATCGTAGAGTATTGCGATTTCCTCGTCCGAACTGGTCACGGAACGCTTGTCCGCTGCGGCCATGTGCTCAGCACCGATCGCGACGACGTGAAAGCCCACTTCAATAAGCACAAGAGGTCTTTCGATCAAGGAGCGGACATCCCCTGCCCGTATTGTTTTGGAGCGATGAAGCGATATAGCAACATCTGCAGGCATATCGAGGACAGCCACACAATCCTCAACAAGCCGAAATGCCCGACTTGCAAGGTTCCAATTACGAGGAACGACGATTTCTATAGAACTCGCCACCTTAGGTGCAAAGAACATAAAGAAGCCGTTAAAGCCTTGGCGGAAGAGGCCAAGAAGGTGTCCGGGACGGCGAGCAATAGCCTACCGGATGACAATTTAGACGGCGGGGATTTAGACGACGGGGATTTAGACGACGGGGATTTAGAGGACGGCGACTTTGAGGATGACGACTTGGAAGATCTGAGGAGCACGAAGCGCACCCGCCATTAGACGCTTCGCTCAACGTTTATCAATCTATTCTGTACAATTCCAGCACGTTATCAATTTTAACTTATATTATTTAAAAAGTCTCCGTTTCTTATTTACTTGCCTGTACTGTCGATTAGTTTTTATTTTTTGTGCAGTGGCTGCTCTTGCATTTCGGAGGACAACGCTACGTGCGGCATCTGCGAACCATATTTCGGCGCAATCTCGCTCATGACTTATTTTTAGTTTTTGATGATTTCCTTTCCTAATATTTAATCTGTCTTGCTGCTCTTCCAGAATGCTCGTTTCCTGTCCGTGTACATCTGTATCAACCATGCTCTGGTCGAGCTGTCTCAATCAGCCCTTCTATATGTGTCTTTGTCCATGCCTGACATTCGCTGCTCGCCGTCTCGATGATAGAGCAGACGCACTCCGAATCATCACAGCCCTTCTGACCCGAAGACCGCAGCAGCTTCGGAACCAAGTTCTGTGTGAAACCTGATATAAGTCATGCGTACTATAACAAACTCCTGCGCGAAAACGGTTCGAGCCACGGATCTCACCTCAGGCCTGTCTAAATTTGACGCTGCTGCGCTTTCCGGGTAGCGGGCAGACGGCCGCGACGTTGCTGCTTAGAAGGGAGTTTATTTTTAATCTATTGTGTGCTGCAAGACGCCTCTGGACTAGAAAGCGATGCCCAAACCAGGAGCCTATAGACTACGTATGTGCGAAGGAAAATGTTGCTGCTGCCTGTCATTTTGCACTTCTGATGCGAGTATTGAGTCTCAACCTTCCGAGCTGCTCCGTACACGATACGTGCCTTGCCTTACTCTGTGTGCGTCGGATTCGCACTTGGAGCCCCGAAGCGCCAAGTTGCCCTGCTGTGCATACCGTTTCCCGTGGCACTTTCTATGTGAGAAAAAAAGACCGAAAGTCAAGCTTGAATGTGCGCCAGTGTGCGCCGGGCGCGTATTTTTGGGTTTGAACAACGGTCTTTTATCAGCAAGGCGACTTACTAGTAAAACAAGATATCTAGCCACTGTTTCCGGCTGAGCGCAGATCGTGCACATCTTCCTTATGTAAGGGAGACAAATTCCTTATCCTGCCATTATCCCTCGTCAGTATTTCTCCTCTATCTAGTGAACGAAAAAGTGCAACGGAACGTGTGTACAATTTCGCGGATTGGAACCTAATTCTACATGTACAAATTTTGTAAAAAGAGAAAAGGCAGAATATTACTCGTGGGAGATAGTAGTGACGGCGATCTCAATAAGATTCCTTTTTCGAGGACCAGTCTTTATCCGAAAAGTTACGAATCCGAGGCTTCCCATTCGGTCCGAGTTCATTCTAGGACCTGATCCGTCCGGGAACGAGAGGCGATCCGGCGGACGATCACGAAGCAAAAGGCAGCAATGAATAATGTGTTTAGCGACGACTCGTCCGGTTTCAAGGCCGCACCTAAATTGTAAGCTTGCGCGCTTTGTGGATTTGATCGCGGGTGTGTATATACAGGAGGAATTCACGAGGTGAGCCGAACCATCGGGATCAATATTCAATTGAGTTTCCGTCTCCTAGGAGGAGAGGCGCGCGCGTAGTGACCGCATCGCCCTCGGGCCTCAGGCTCCAGGGCCTAAGTTCTCCCCCTCGGAAGAGTGAGGCACTTGCCACAAATAGCGCAGATGAACGGGGCTCGCCTCGCGTCGGCGATGTTGCAGCACAGCTGCCGTGCTGTCCCGGAAGCTGAAGATGCTATGCGCGGCGGCGGACGCATGGATGGAAATAAACCTAGGCGTGGTCTCCACAGTTACAGCGCTACGCCCGGTGGCGAGACGGTATATAGAGGCTTCCCTTAGCCCTTTGCAATCCAACTATCTTCAATTTCCTTGCAATCGCTGTTGAGCTTCGAGATCTAGAGCATCTCCCATCTCCCATCTGTCATCTGCCTTCTGCCTGACGTCGACGCCACCAGACAAAGCCGCATTGTTACTGTCACATCACACAAACCCCTCGACTCTTGCCGAAAAACGCGCAACTTTCGAGCCTTCCTCAAGGTAGCTCCAATTCCCACTCTAAAAACAACACATAATAGCCTCTGTACGTGCCATCCACTTCTCCCCAATCGAACCCTTCACTTCAAATACCACTCGCCAAATGTCTTGATCCACCTCTTGGCACGCCGCTGTGGCCCCGTAACACGGTAGCAACCAGAGCTGTGGGCGCGACAACGAGAACACAATGGCGGCCAAGAACGCCTTAAAAGCAGCACGCGCGCTGACCCAGAACGCCTCCCACTTTCTGCAGCACACCACGACGAGCACCCACACATCGACACCGACACCGACACCGACACCGAATACGAATACGAACATGGCGACCGTCGGCACGATCCCCATGCACCTCCAGCCGCAGGCCATGGCGTCTGCCTTCAAGACGCCCCTCCCCCGCCCCATCGGACTCCGGAAACCCATTCCGAACTCGTACTGGGCGACGCCGAACCTCCTCGCGTGCGAGTACCCGTGGGCGCCGAGCACCCCGCACCCGAAGCTCGATGCCCTCCTCGCCGCAGGCGTGCGCACGTAAGCGCCCCGTGTCTCTTCGTCAACCCGCGCAGCCCGCTGACAGCCCGCCCCCCGCAGATTCATCGACCTCACCGAGTGCGGCGAGCTCATCGGCTACCAGCAGCTGCTGCCCGTGCGCGCGCAGTTCTGCGGGCTGCCCGCCGCGGACGTGCACGCGATCGAGTACTTCCGCTTCCCGATCCCGGACCGCAAGTGCCCCGAGTCGATGGACTTCCTCGCGAGCATCCTCGACGTCCTGAACGCGTGCGAGCGCCGCGGGCGCGTCGCGGCCGTGCACTGCCGCGGGGGCATCGGGCGCACGGGCACCGTCGTCGGCTGCTGGCTCGTCGAGAGCGCGCGCGCGCACGACGGCGAGGAGGCGCTCCGCATGATCGCCGCGGAGTGGAAGACCGTCGAGAAGTGCGGCCGCTTCCCGTGCAGCCCCGAGACGGGCCCCCAGTTCGAGTTCGTGCGCAATTTCAAAAAGCTCCCCACGCGACGCGCGGACGGTTCGATCGAGGCGCACTGGTGAGGGGGGGACGGGCGGACGGGCGCCGGCGGCGGCGCTCCGTGCGTCCCGCGTTACTGTTTGGTGTCTGTTTTCGTATCATCTGTTTTTGGTGCGTACGTTCCGTCTTGGCGTATCGCCGCGTTCTTTGCTGACTTTCGTCTTCTCCTTTAGGGTCTTTCTTCAAGCCTCGTCTGTATTTACCAGCGCCCCGTTCATCTTCCGTCCCAAACTTCCCCGCACTTCTTCCCCGCATCATCTCATGGACTATCTATTCTCTGGTTCTTCTTTTTCGCTGCTCTCATCGACATCAATATTCTTTTTCGTCTCCCCAAGATCGCTGCGTTTGCTTTTTCTCCTGGTCCAATCTGCGCTCGTCTCTAGAATCCTTCTTTTTCCTTGGTCTATGCTGTACATATATGTTCCGGTTTCCGGTTTCCGTTTTCTCTGTTTCCCGCCTAAGCATTCGCACATGTCGGAGTACATACGTGTATATAGTAAGTAGAACGTAGAATCTCCAATATCTCTGTAATAGCACAGGACATTTGCAAGCTTTGAGTTCTGTAGTGTCTTGTGTCCTACGTGCCGTCAAACGGCGGGCCAAATGCGAAATCCGCATTCTCGGTGCGTATGTAACTTGCGTCGAGTCTGAGAAAGAAACTCTAAAGACATGGCACCAACGTCAATCGTGCCAGAATCAATACAAGAATATATATACCATCTGCCAAGGTGCACGCCAAAGTAGCGCGTACATATATGCCTTGCAACACTACTATCCCGGAAGAAGCTGCAACAAGCTGGGCGTTCCAGTACTACAAGACCTTTTTCTTCACTCATATGAGTAATTTCTGTTTTACTCCGGCAGGGCGAGGCCCGCGAACGGCAGGATGACGAGGCGCTCTGGGTCCCACTGCCCACACGCAGATTTAAAAAAAAAAAAAAAAAAAAAAGAGATCGGAAGTCAGCCCAGCGGAACACGGCGGCGGATATTTCAGTACGAAATATAAATGCACGCACCACGCCGCTCGTGTAGTAGACGTCGCGCTCGACGACCGCGCGCACGGCGTCGAGCGACGCGGCCTGGTAGATCAGCACCGAGCCGACCATCGTCTGCGGCGCGCCCGGCGCGGCGATCGACTCCGGGCTGAGCAGCGCGCGGCCCAGCTCTGTGTATATCCCATCCCATTCCATTTTTATTTTATTTTATGTTATTGGGGCGGAGGCAGACCGGCCGGCCGGGGGCGAAATGTATGCGATTTTTGAGAATAGAAGTTGATAATGGAGTGGGAAAGGGAAAGGGACGCACTGAGTGTCACCGCGCCGGAGAGCGCCTTCGCGGTCTCGAGGTGCTTCTCGCGCACGGCGAGGCGCCGCGCGAGGCTGCCCGCGTCCGTCTTGTCTGGCGCGAACAGCAAGAACTGGTACACGGGGGGCTGTGAGTCGGTCATTTTCTTTGTTGTTTTTGTTTTTCGGGGCTGGGGAGGCGCGGGGTCGTACGAGAGATAAGATGTACTGGTATGGATTGTACGTTGCGGGCCGCGCCGCCCTCGTGTTTATAAAGAGGAGATTCGGCGGTCGGACGGGATATACTTTGTCAGACTTGGGATTGAGCTGCAGCGCCGCGAGTCGCCGAGGCGGCCCGCCGACTCCGCTGCGTAGTGTCCGAAACTGCTGAGATGACGTACTTGCTTCTGGAGAACGCATGTCGATGTTGATAACCATCATCATGACTCGAGGCCCGTCGGGATTCGGTCTTATTCTGACACTTCAAAGGAAAGAGCGCAAATAACATGCGAATTGTTCCAAAAATATCGTCATGCTCCCAGTGTACTTTCGGAATTCTCGTCCTTACTTTCTCTTAAAAAAAAATCAGATCAGCGTGGGAAGTCTTTCGTATGTGATCCGAGGATCTGTGTGCATTGCACTGTCAGTGAATAGTCAGCGTCCGCCGCCAAAAGCTGCGCATACTCCCGAGATCCATATGCGAAACGGTACAAGTCGACACCATCTCGAGCGTTTGATCTGGAGACATAGGCCGAAGTAGTGCAACAGCTATGACGGCTCCGCAGGTGGCAATTCACAGGAGATACCAAAGTTTTGTGGCTCGGAGGTAAACGTGGATCACTTCTGCGTAATATTTCATTGCACCTTCGATAATTTAAGCTCGGATATTTGAGCGATGCACTCCATGAAAAATAGTTGTGATGTAGCAGTATCGCGAGCCTCTCTTAGCCATACCGACTTAAGTACGAGAACGATAGCCGGCATTGTCACTGCGCAGAAAATAAGAACTAATCGACAGTACAGGCAGGTAAATAAGAAAGGGATACTTTTTAAATAATATAAGTTAAAATTGATAACGTGCTGAAATTGTACAGAGTAGATTGATAAACGCCGAACAAAGCGTCTAATGGCGGGCGCGCTTCGTACTCCTCAGATCTTCCAAGTCGTCATCCTCAAAGTCGCCGTCCTCTAAATCCCCGCCCTCTAAATTGTCATCCGGTAGGCTATTGCTCGCCGTCCTGGACGCCTCCTTGGTCTTTTCCAGCAAAGCTTTTACGACCCATTCATGTTCACTTGCAAAATGGCGAGTTATGTAAAAATCGTCATTCCTTGTTATTAGAACACCGCAAATGGTGCATCTCGGCTTGTTAAGAATGGTATGCGTGTCCTCGATGTGCCTGCAAATGCTGGTGTATCGAAGCATCTTAGGACAATATGGGCAGGGAACGTCCGCATCTTGATTGAAAGCCCTCTTGTGTTTGTTGAAGTGGGCTTTCACGTCGTCGCGATCAGTGCTGAGGGTATGGCCGCAGCGGGAGAGCGTTCCGTCACGATTTCGAACGATGAAATCGCAAGACTCTACCGTTTTATACGGAGCGGAACTAGAAAGAGCGGGCGCGTCGGCACGACGATACCTCGCAGCATTGGTGCAGGTGGGCAGTGAATCGTGAAAGGGGTTCTGCTGCTGGGTCATTGACACGGCAGGGGACGTTGAGGAGGAAGCGTGCACAGGAGCTTTCTTCGCGGTCCTTTTCGCGTTCGGTTTCGCGGTCCTTTTACGCTTCTTATCCTGCACCACCGCGGGAACCACAGTCTCACGAGGAGGAAGATTATGATAGGTATTTCCAAAGGGCTGCTTTGGAAAGGGCGTGGTGGCAGAGGTACAAAAGGGAGGGACGTGCTGTGCAGCCACTCCGGTCTGGAATAGACCGCTGGCATCGAAATCAAAGTTTGATGGCAAAAATATTTCCGGTAATGACGGTGCAGCGTAATCGGGAACCAGAGAGGGGTTGAATTGCTCGAAGTTTACGAAGGATGTTTCGCTGCCTTGGATATAATCCGGCGTACGCGACGAGGACCCCGAGGAAAACGACGTGCTACCCGACGAGTAAGAAGACCTGGTTTTGTTGACGCATGAGACATACATTTGTAAGCAGGAAGAATTAAAGACGTACGAAGATTCTGCCTCTTCGAAAGTACGAGAGAAAGCGAGCATGGACTCTTGTACTGACTCGAAGGATGGTGATGCGAAAGTCGGTTGGAAAGCAAAGCTTTCCGGGAGGCCTCGCCTTGGAGCGCATGTTCTCGGTGCGTCGATCGGAAGGCTCTGAAGAGGAGGGAGAGGGGGGAGAGGGGGGAGAGGGAGAGGAAAGAGAGGAGGGAGAGGAAGGGGAGGAAGAAAATCCGTAGGTAAATTTATGGCTGACGCCATGAAAGGGGGCCCTTGTCTAGGAGCACATGCTCTTGGTTCATTAATAGGGAGAGGAGGGAGAGGTGGGAGAGGAGGGAGCGCGAGAAAGTCAGTATTCAAATCTGTGGCTGATGACACGAGATCGAATAGGAGAGCCGTTTCAGCGTCAAGCTCTTCTGACGGAACATAAAAATCTGACGCATTTAACGCGCTTAACGCGTCCGACGCGTCGTATTGTCTCGGGGTACTGCTTGATTGACATGCTTAGGATTATGAACAAAGGAGACGGTGCGGGCCACATACCTTGCAGTCGCTTCAAGTTGCGGCAGTGCGTACCCCAGAGTCTGCCATGGATCGAAATCTATGGCGGGGATATCGCCAAGGTCGAAGAGACCGGTATTTGGGATGCCTTGTTCCAAGTTGGTCAACGGTGTCATGGTGTGGCTCGAGCCGTGGCTGAACGCGCCGCTGGTATCAGCCCGCAACATCCTAATCGTGGTTCATGAAACGTTAACCGAAAGAATGCGTGGCCGAGGTAGAATAGACCGAAACTTACTCGGCGGGCCACTGTGGCAGAACACACTGTGGAAGAACAACTTGTGGCAGAGCGGATCCATCCGTACCGACTGACTCTGCCGGTAGAAAAGCGTTCGAGAACGAGTTCATGTATCCTAGATCTTCGCCCATGTCTATTGAAGGATGTTGATGTGCGACGTTGTTGGTGTGAGGCGTTGTAGAAGGGAGAGATGGTGTGAGTGTGGATGAGGCAGAGACGTGAAAGAAGTGAGTCTCTTAAACCGAGGTCACGCGTTCTGGCTCAGCCACCCGGCACGCGTTTTGGCGCTTGGACCAACGCTGGGGCAGTAAAACCACTTCAGCCAGTTATCCCGCTTTGTTGACGAGTTAGGGAATTTGCTTTGGCCTTCCTTCCTCATCACCAATAAAAGTTCCAGTCAGCCACGATACGAGCGCGAGTTCTGTGACAAGCCAATTCCCGGTGCTAGAATAGCAACCCGAACACCTTCCCTTTCCGCCATTTTATTGGACGTTGAATACGTGTGCAGTGAAAAGGCCATTAAGCTAGAAAGTCTAAATTATATTAGACTTCATAGCATAATGCTTTCGAGACGAGGGGAAACGCTCAGCTTCAAGGTACTCGCAGAGTACCCACCTTCAAAAGCTAACATGCAGGAAGATGCATTGTCGAGCGGTAAGCTGGGTCTCTAATTTCCGGTTGACATGTCGTAGCGACTCACCGCTCTCTCATCTCGAACAACAAGCGGGTCTGAATATGTCTCTTCAGCTATCCTAGCCCTGCTCCAGGGTCGGAGTTTTCATTGACACTAGTGAGCAGGAAGGCAGATCCTTTTGCGAGGGATGGGAGAGAAGGGAACGCTAAAAGCACTGAGACATCGCGAAACGACTCCAGTTATGGACAAGACTGTCAACTCAAGACAATTGTTCGCTCAGCATTCTTGCTAGATCTGAGTCCTTGCGGCCACCGGAACTATACCTTGGCTTTGTCTTATACACGCGCTTCCATTACATTCAGTTTTCAGTTTCTTGCAAGTCAGAATAAACGTGGGTTTGTCTGATTGAACCGACCTTAGCCTCGCTCGTGGACTGGGAAATTGATGTATATTGCGAGGAACGGATTAGACTCCAACGGTTTTCTAGGACACAACTCACCATCATTTCATCTACCATAGCAATAACCGGTCAAAATCGCGCAAGTACCAGCTTTCAATTGCTTTCGAAACCAAATCCGTTTGACAAATCACACTAGCGCTGACACGATATTATAGACTGTGCTTTTGCGCTGCACGACGCGCTCAGTACAATGTAACCGTTGCACACAGAAAATGCGAATATGATTCGACAAACTGTCACGAGCTTTCCACATCCATGCAAACACCGGGAGAGCTCAAAGCAAGTCCTGTACCGACTATGCTTGAAGCTGAAAGCGACGTGCGCGTGCATCTGATCCAGAAGATGTCGTTTTCATGCAGCACAGAGACGGTTCGGCGTGATCTAGGAAAAAATTCCATGTCGTCCAGGCGAGAGACACATATCTTGACAGCGACAGAGGCAAGCGAGGAGATTGTTGGCAAAATCGTCAAAAGTCTTCAACTCGATGCTGACAACGGCGACAAGCGAAACGTCGTTTTAGCCTTTTCGGGAATTACACGTACTACGCGCTGGCTCCGCGGAGGCCGAACTCATCCTCGAAATTTTTAATTGAAGGTTCGTACAATGTTGTGTAGCTTGAATTCTCTACGTTAGTGATGTTTAAGCAGTAGATTCCAATACAATCTCGCTGCGTACAGTGTGATATTGAGATTCTCAATATCTCATCATGACTCGATGCCCGTCGGGATTCGGTCTTATTCTGACACACCATCACCATTACTCGAGGCCGTCTTATTCTGATACTTCAAAGGAAAAAGAGCAAATAATGTGAAATTTATTTCAAAAATCTCGGCATGTCCCTAGTGTACTTTCAGAACATTCTCGTCCTTACTTTCTCCTAAAAAGCCAACAAAGATCAGTGTGGGAAGTCTTTATGTGATCCGAGAGGACTGACAGTGGATAGTCAGCATCCGCCGCCCAAAGCTGCGCATACTCCAGAGATCCGTACGCGAAGCGGCACAAACCGGCGCCATCTCGAGTGCTTCATCTGGAAGCATAAGCGAACAAAGGGTCGAAGTAGTGCAACCGCTATGACGGCTCCGCGGGTGGCAAATCACAGGAAAATATCGAAGTTTTGTGGCTCGGAGGTAATCGCGGATCGTGTAATAGTTCATTTGCATGAAAAAAGGCAGTATTGTTCGCCTTTTATACTAGTCTACTACACACACTCTCTTACTTTCTTTTGAACTCGACGGATTATAGTCGGCCTGCACGGACCATACCGACCCAAATACGAGTACGATATCCCAGTATTGTTACTTCGCCAGAAATAGGAACTAGTCGACAGTACAGGCAAGTAGATATGAAATGGGAGACTTTTTAAATAGTATAAGTTAAAATTAATAACGTGCTGAAATTGTACAGAATAGATTGATAAACGTTGAGCGAAGCGTCTAATGGCGGGAGCGTTTCGTGCTCCTCAGGTCTTCCAAGTCGTCATCCTCGAAATCGTCATCCTCTAAATCCCCGTCGTCTAAATCCCCGCCGTCTAAATTGTCATCCGTTGCGCTATTGCTCGCCGTCCTGGACGCCTTCTTGGCCTCTTCCGCCAAGGCTTTAACGGCTTCTTTATGTTCTTTGCACCTAAGGTGGCGAGTTCTATAGAAATCGTCGTTCCTCGTAATTGGAACCTTGCAAATCGGGCATTTCGGCTTGTTGAGGATCGTATGGCTGTCCTCGATGTGCCTGCAGATGTTGCTATATCGCTTCATCGCTCCAAAGCAGTATGGGCAGGGAATGTCCGTTCCTTGATCGAACGACCTTTTGTGCTTATTGAAATGCGCCTTCACGTCGTCGCGATCGGTGCTGAGCACATGGCCGCAGCGGACAAGCGTTCCGTGACCAGTTCGGACGAGGAAATCGCAATACTCTACCGTCTTATACGGAGCGGAACTCGACATGGCTGGAGCATTGGCGCGAGTATACTTCGCAGCATCAGCGCAGGTGGGCAGGGAATCCTGAAAAGGGTTCGGATGCTGGGCCATTGACATGACAGGGGGCGTTGAAGAGGAAGCGCGAACAGGAGCTTTTTTTGCGGTCGTTTTTGCGGTCGTTTTCGCGGTCCCTTTCCCGTTCGCTTTCGCGGTCCTTTTTCGCTTTTTGTCATGGACCGCCGCGGGAGCCACAATATCACGAGGAAGATTATGATAATAATCTCCAAAGGGCTGCTTTGGAAAACGCATTGCGGCAGAGGTACTGAAGGGAGGGACGTGCTGTGCAGCCACATCGGGCTGGAATAGACCACTGACATCAACATCAGAGGTTGGTGGCAAGAATATTTCCGGTAAAAACCGTGAAGCGTGATCGGGAACCAGAGAGGGATAGACTTGCTCGAAGCTTGCGAAGGATGTTTCACCGCCTTGAACATCATCCGGCGTACGCGACGAGGACCCCGAGGAAAACGACGTGCTACCCGACGAGTAAGAAGAACTGGATCTGTTGACACATGAGACATACACTTGAAAGCAGGAAGAAGTAAAGACGTACGGCGTTTCTGCCTCTTCGAAAGTATGAGAGGGAGCAAGCATTGATTTCTGGACTGCCTCGAAGGATGGTGAGGCGAAAGTCGGTTGGAAAGCAAAGCTTTCCGGGAGGCCTCGTCTTGGAGCGCATGTTCTCGGTGGATCTATTGGCAGGCTCGGGAGAGGCGGGAGAGGAGGGAGAGGGGGGAGAGGGGGGAGAGGAGAGAGTGAAAGAAAGTCCGTAAACAAAGTTGCGGCTGACGACATGAAAGGGGGGCCTCGTCTAGGTTCACATGCTCTCGGTTCATCAATGGGGAGAGGAGGGAGAGGAGGGAGAGGAGGGAGAGGAGGAAGCGCGAGAAAGTCAGTAGGCAAATCTGTGGTTGATGACACGAGATCGAGTAAGAGAGCCGTTTCAGCGTCAAGCTCCTCTGATGGAACATAAAAATTTGACGCGTTTAACGCGCTTAACGCGTCCGACGCGTCGTATTGTGTCGGGGTACTGCTTGATTCACATACTTAGGATTATGAACAAAGGAGATGGTCTGGGCCACATACCTGGTAGTCGGTTCGAGCGGTGACAGCGCATACCCAGGAAGCTGCCACGGATCGAAATCTATGGCGGGGATATCGCCAAGTTCGAAGAGACCGGTATTTGGGATGCCTTGTTCCAAGTTGGTCAACGGCGTCATGGTGTGGCTCGAGCCGTGGCTGAACGCGCCGCTGGTGTCAGTCCGCAACATCCTAATCGTGATTCATGAAACGTTAACCGAAAGAATGGGTGGCCGTGGTATAATAAACAGAAACTTACTCGGCGGACCACTGTGGCAGAACACACTGTGGCAGGACACACTGTGGCAGAACACATTCATCCGTACCGACTGACTCTGCCGGTAGAAAAGCGTTCGAGAATGAGTTTATGTATCCGAGTTCTTCACCCATGTCTATTGAAGGATGTTGATGTGCGACGTTGTTGGTGTGAAGCGTTGTAGAGGGGAGAGATGGTGTGAGTGTGGATGAGGCAGAGACGTGAAAGAAGTGAGTCTCTTAAACCGAGGTCGCGCGTTCTGGTTCAGCCACCCGGCACGCGTTTTGGCGCTTGGACCAACGCTGGGCAGTAAAACCACTTCAGCCAGTTATCCCGCTTTGTCGACGAATTAGGGAATTTGCTTTGACCTTCCTTCCTCATAACCAATAAAAGTTCCACTCTGCCACGATACAAGAGTTTTGTAACAAGCCAGTTACCAGTGCCAGAATAGCAACGCGACATTATTGCCCTTTTTGACACATTATTGGACGTTGAATACTGGAACTGAAAAGTCTAGACTGTATTAGGCTTCATAACATAATGCTTTCGGGACGAGGGAGAACGCTCAGGCTCGAGTACTCACCTTCAAAAGCTATCATGCAGGAAGATGCATTGTCGAGCGGTAAGCTGAATCTCCAATGTCCGGTTGACATGTCGTATCAACTCCCAGCTCTTTCATCTCGAACAACAAGCGGGTCTGAATATGTCTCTTCAGCTATCTTAGGCCCGCTCCAGAGTCGGAAATTTCATTGACACTAGTGAGCAGGATGGCAGGTCCTTTTGCGAGAGATGAGAGCTAACAGAAAGATAGAGGAGAGCGTTAAAGGCACTGAGACGTCGCGAAACAACTCCAATTATGGGACAAGACTGTCAACTCAAGACAATCGCTCGCTCAGCATTCTTGCTAGATCTGAGACCTTGCGGCCACCGGACTACACCTTCATTACATGCAATTTCTTGCAAAAGTCACAGTAAACGTTAGTCCGTCTTGTGATTATTGTATTGCATTGATTGAATCGACCTTATACTGGGAAATTGAATATTGCAAGGAACGGAATAGACTTCAACGGTTTTCTAGGACACAACTCACCATCATTTCATCTACCATAGCAATAACCGGTCAAAATCGCGCAAGTACCAGCTTTCAATTGCTTTCGAAACCAAATCCGTTTGACATATCACACTAGCGCTGACACGATATTATAGACTGTGCTTTTGCGCTGCACGACGCGCTCAGTGTAATGTAACCGTTGCACACAGAAAAGGCGAATATGATTCGACAAACTGTCACGAGCTTTCCACAGCCATGCAAACACCGGGAGAGCCCAAAGCAAGTCCTGCACCGACGATGCTTGAAGCTGAAAGCGACGAGCGCGTGCGTCTGATTCAGAAGAAGTCATTTTCATGCAGCACAGAAACGGTTCGGCATGGTCTGGCAAGAAAGTTCACGTCGTCCAGGCGAGAGACACATATTCTGACAGCGATAGAGGAAAGCGAGGATATTGTTCGCAAAGCCGTGAAAAATCTTCAACTTGATGCACGGCGACAAGCGAAACGCCGTTCTAGCCTTTTCGGGAATTACATATACTACGCGCTGGCCTCGCGGAGGTCGAACTCATTCTCGAGATTTTAAATTGAAGGTTTGTACAATGTTGTGTAGCTTGAATTCTCTACGTTAGTGATGACGCTGGTTTTGATTTTTAATGATGTTTAAGCAGTAGATTCTAATGCAATCTCGCTGCGTACAGTGTGATATTGAGATATCACACTGTACGCAGCCGATCTAGTTCAGCAAATAAAACAATTGTATTGCATGTTAGCCCTCTCGCTTTTTTATCTCAGTAACAGTTATTGTGATACAAACACTGAGACGTAGGCTTCTCTGTCAATCTACACGAAAATGTGTCTCCTATTTCCCGCTCAGGCCTTCAAGCAATTGCGAGAACGATCGGTACTCTCTAAAAACATCGCGGTGTAAATTAGAGAAGGTATAAGCTGTTGCTCACTCTCCGAAAGGAATGGGTACACCAAAACCGATTATAGATACAGTGAAGTTCGTCAATCCAGCGAAGTACTCTTGCGACCTGTAGTACCATCCAGCAGCAAACCTGCTCGCCCACATCCAAGATCGAGGCTGCATGCTATCCAAGACCATGCTGGAAACCTCGAACCAGCGAGGATACACTCCAGAGCAACCCCAGTCGATTATCCACACCTTCCCGTCATCACCCAAAATAATATTCCTCGGTGTAAGGTCACCATGCGTCAAAACGAGCGGTGCCGATTCGTCAAAAGGAAGAGCAGGAGGATTATAGGGGTACATGGAGTGGGCGTGTCGAAGGGCTTTGTTGAACCACATAGCGAGCTCTGATTTCGAATTAAATGGACCCACTTCATATTCTCCCATAAGACGACCAGAGCATGGAAGTGGTTCTGCAGGGTTATCGGTATGCGGGCCGGGAACTTGGAGCTCTATCTGTGGCGTCTTAACGCGACGTAGTTGGCGAACGTATCCACGAAGCGTCCAAGCGATGTGAATTTCCGCCAGATGCTAAGGTTATCCCAGCAATCTCTGAGATTGCGACCTTTGATAAACTCCATAATAATGTATCCCATGCGGTCTTTAGTGAAACATCGAAGAACTCTGGGGACTGGGATGGAGGTTCGGGAGCGAACGAGCTCCATCGTGTGAGCCTCCCATGGACGGATATCATTTCCAAGTTTTCCAATGACATTTTCAGAGAGAATCGGAAAGGGAGGCTGCAATCCGTCGGGGAGATTGGGAACCGTCTTCATATTTGGTGCGTGACGACAGAGCTCTACGATTTCGTCGTCAGACAGTTCGTCGAATTCTGTCGGCTTTCCTGGTATCTGATCATCGATCGTGACGGCTTTAAGACTGCGTAGTGTCTGGAATCGGAAGCTGCACGTACCTCAGGCTGTTTATCATCGTAAGAGAGATCCGGATTTTGACAAAACCAAAAGAGCTGATAGAACCAGCTTTTTGCTACAGTAGTCATCGTGGCAGGATTTGAAGCTCAAACACCCAACAGTAAGGCAAGACATACTATTATTACGTACGGAGCAACTCGGAAGATTGGAACGCATACCAAATGATAGGCGGCAGCAGCAATTTCCCTCGTATATACATGTAGTCTATGGCACCGTCCAGACATATCACACAGTCAACACGACAAATAGTAAATGTGAAATAAGTTTCCCTCTAAGGAGCAATGTCGGCCGCCTGCTATCCGGAAAGTTTCAACTTCAGGCTTGAAGTAGGATTCGTGGCTCGCAGTGTTGCACTGCTTACTCGCATGGTGCACATGACTTATATCAGGTTCACACAGAACCTGTTTCTAAAGCTGTGGTCTTCAGCTGTGATGATTCGGAGTGCTACTATCATCGGAGTTTCGACTGAGAGACGGCAAGCAGTAGATATCACGTATGGCAAAGACACATATACAAAGAATGAATGAGACAGCTCGACTAGAGCATGGTTAATACAGATTTAATACAGATGTACACGGATAAGAAATGAGTATTCTGGAAGAGCGGCAAGACATATTAAATATTAGGAAAAGAAAACATTAAAAAATAAGAATAAGTCATGAGCGAGATTGCGCCGAAACGGTTCGTGGATGCCGCACGAAATTTTGGGCTCCGAAGCGCGAGGACAGCGCTTCCTCCTGTATCTTCTCGTTCCTCCAGACTGCGAGGACTTGCGGAAGATCCAGATGAGGGTGCGTCACGGTCGATCGGCGCGTTGAGGCTCGGGGCTAGGGTCTAGGCATTGGGCTCCTGTAAAGCCAAATATGTTAGACTTTGCATAATAGAAAGCCGAGGAGAAGCACTTGCATAGAAATCGTTGGCATCCATTCCGAGCGTGGAGCTGAACTCAGTCCGTCCATCAGATATAACCCAGCTGTTCTCTGACGATGAGTGCGGGATGTCCTCTCCATTTCGATACATTACAATCTCGGAGAGTAAGCTTGTGAGTCTCTGCCACTGCGCCCTTCCGTTGGTAGTAGCTCGATTGGTTTCCCCTAGCGATTCAGAAAATCTACGTTTGTCTGCGTAAACACGGGATACCAAGGCCGTATGATCTCATGAGTTGATTACTCACCGGCTTTTCTGCAAACACTGGAGCAAGACTGACGCGTTGAGTGTGGAGAGCGACATGTCTAAGCACAGCACAAAACGGGTATCTGGTGTGAGCCTTGTTGCACGTCGTACGGAATGGCCGCTGTGAGGAGTAGATGAAGCGAAGCTTGGTATGCAATGGGAAATTTGGGCTACGCCAGGCTCCAGCGGAATGGCGCTGATGGACGTTAAGCAGTAAGGATATGTGATATGCTCGGTTTCTGGGGAGAACGAGAGAAGATATGCGAGATTTTGATCCAGTGTGTATCTATCGAACAACAGGAAGAGAAACAGCCTTGGGACGGATCGCAAATGGAACCAGATGATATGCTTCCAGGGCGCTGAGACAGAAACCCGCAGGTTTGTGAGATTCCGGGAGTGAGGTGAAGAAATCCCTGTATAATTGACAGGTGCCCAGTCACAGAAAACGGGAAAAGCAGAGGGAAACATCGGAATGAACTGAGGAAATAGAACACACAAAGACCTGAAAAACAATATAGAAAGCAAATATTTCAAGCTAGAGAAGAGGGATGCAAATGTCTTAAAGACGTCGGCGCTTCTTTCCATCGCTCGAGCCCTCTCCTTTGTCGTCACCAACTTTTTGTTCTACCTTAAGAAGGTATTCCATGTGTTTGGAAGAACGGTTGTGTCGGTCGACATGATCTTTAATGTGACGAGAAAGCTTCGCCCCGCACTCGCAAATGATCCTCCCTATTCTGAGGTGAGTCCGACGAACATGTGCGAAAAAATCGCTCGAGATTTGCCGTGAAACTCCAGTAGTTGGTTCCCCTTTGTTGAATTGGTCCACGCATCCTGGACAATTGACCCGTGATAACCCAACGCAGTGCTTCCGGAAGTGCGCATTCACTTCCCCAGTGTTATCGAAGAGAGGCCTATTACAGCGCTCCTCTCGATTCCCGCGTTTTATGATGAAGGGACATCGAGCAACGGAACCGAAAGCTGGGACAACTCCCGGAACGTACGCAACGACAGTATGTCTCACCGGGCCTGTGGTTGAACGTGGGGCTGCTTTCTTTATGACACGTCGACGCGGAGTGGTTGATACGGCATTCAGCGTTTCCGAACTCGGGCCTGGCGTGCTGACGGAGGCACTGGTGGCCCTCTTTCTTTTCTTCATATTGACGCCATCGGCGGACGCCGATGATATGGGATGCTTAGGTACCACAGACTGCTGCGAGGCGGGATCAGGGGTCTCGAAGGGAGCTAGGTTAAACTCCTTGCTGGAGCCAGCGAACTGTAGATTATCGCCAAGAAAATCGTGGGGAGAAGACGAGATCGACTTTTGATACTTGATACCGCCAGCGACCCTTTTCTTCTTCTTTAGTTTCGCGCCATCGGTGGACGCAGTTGAGGCGGGACGCTCATGCGTCTGGAAATATAAAGAAGGGAGTTCCGGGGTATGCAAGGGAAACGAGGCAGCTTCCTGCTTAGGTCCTGCGAATTGACGAGTGTCGCCAACGGAAGACCCACGAGAAGACGAGATCAAGTCCTTCAATCGTTCGTTGAGATTGCTTTCATGATACGAGCAGGGTGCGGTTGGGGCAGGATGCTCCTCTAATTGAAGGCGCAGCGAGGCGAGCTCTGGGATCTGCTGGGGAATGCGGGCCACTTCCTGTTCTTGTTCGGGATCCGCAATTTCTTTGTCCTCTTCATTTGGATCCTCAATCCAAACGTTCGAGTCGTCACCCGACATCATTTCCTGGAAACGTTCGGGAGAGCACAAAGGTGCGAGGTCCAGATACGCGGAGGAGAATGGCTTAATGGAAGTATAGTCGCGAGGCGCGGGGCTACTGAGTCATGCGTCGGTCGGATGAACAATGAAGATGATGTTTTTGGCGCGTACCTGTTCTTTCCTGCGGCGTTGTATCCGAGGGGAATCGCATCGTCCCACACATTCCCCTCGAATCCGTCGAGATCAAACCATTTAGATATGTCTGCCTCGCACCCATTGCGATGTGTGGCTCCCTCGTCGCTGCAGGAACCTGCTTCCTCCCTCGCCGTCCACGATGCCCTTCAAGAGAGCCATGAGCTACGTGAACGAGGACTCATGAGAGAAAGAACTTACTCGGTGGTGTCGTGTGGCCCGTCGCCTTTGTGTGGTCCGTCGGTCAAAGCCACCGTAGCCACGTCTGGAGGAGAGGCGATACTGCCCATTTCTTGATCCATCTCGGTTTATGCGAGTTCCGTTCCTAATGTTTCGAGTAGAGGAAGATTGGAGGTGTTGAAAGGATGCGGTTGAGGTGCTTTGACTGTTATTTCACCACGTGAATAGGACCCACACAAACCAATTAATACTAAACAAATGACCTATGTTGGTTTTTGGAAACATCCAAGAGACGCGGAGCGCAATTCCGTTGTTTTCCTGCATTGCCGTGGAGATGGCTGTGGGTTCGTACCAATCTTGAGAAAGAAGCGGCACCTTGCATTCTCGCATAATTCTGTCACCTTTATGTCGATGTGCAACTTGAAAAAAAGCCCCGTTTTAGGGGAAGTATTCCGACCATTTCATATGGGTATACGAAAGCCGAAAAAAGATTTCGACAGCAACTTGAATGGGCAACTGATTTCGAGTGCGTCGCATAAAAAAGGCTTTCAGAAGCAAACCCATGTGAAACTAGAGTACAACGGTGAGCTGGATTTCTCTGACACTGGTTTAGATGACTCACTATTCTTCTCATCCTAAGGATTAGGCTTTGGATGCGTGCCTTCCCGTGTGCCCATCAAAACTTCGAGCTTAAATCCTGATTCTTATATGCTAGGCAATGAGTAACATCAATCGTTTCTCGAAAATAGGATGTCCGTATTCGAAGAGCATCAAGAGAGCCTCCAGCCTTCAGTCCAAGCAAGCAAGAGGACTTAGATAAAGCCATCGAAGCCAGGTGCCAAGGTGCCTGTTCCTTAAGTACTTCTTCAACTGTTCGCTCAACATCCTAACCAGGCAAGACGAGGCTGGCGAGAAGTCGAGGCATGCACTTCATACACGTCTTTCTGAGCTTGACTAGGATCTGGAGTCTTATTCGCGTCACAAGTTTTCTTTTGTATGGGACGAGCGTCGTGCTAGCATTGCGAAATTTTGTCTTCACGAGGTCCGACAGGATTCCTTTGGCCGTCTTGGCCGTTTCCTTTCTTTCTTGGATTGACTCAAGATATTACGTAGATTTGGCAGCAAAGCAAAGAAACAGAGTGCGAAGCAAAATGTGCTCGGTTTGACGACAATTTAATCAACAATGAGTTCATCAAGATCACTATTTCGCAAGGACGTGCCTTAACTGTTACCCACCTCTTTTGCTTTGCCGTTCCATCTGTGTCCCTGCCATGACGTCCAGTTCATCCTAGGCCTCTTTTCCTTCGCCGTCCATAATCTGCTCTGTCGCACATCGTGCGATACGACGAAGCACGTTCTGGCACACCTCGATCGAATCAGCAATCCTCTTCAATGTCTTGGCCCGCCGTCTGTCACAGAGTCCCTCCCGATTTGAAGTTCGTATTCGATTCAGCAAAGTACACAAAAAGTCGTGGCGGCAGTTCCAGTCGGTCCAGTTGGTCGAGTTGGCCCCGTAACAATTTTCCAGTTCAAGAAAGTTCCATCCAGCGAAGCTCTGATAATCATTGGGAAAGATCGCACGATGGCAAGGTAAAGAACAGCACGCATTGAAAATAGTTGCTAAGAGCTTGCAAGTCGCTGAACGACGCCAGCCAGCGCGTAGACGAGACGATGCGATGACACGTGGACGCTAAAATGCCACCGCGGTTTAGAGCGCCTTCGCTTCCATTTCGGGTGCGAATCAAGTTTAGTTGCGCTCCCGGCTGTCTTTTGATTCTACTTTGTCAGGCTTGTCTATCTTGTCTACTGCAGGATGGCGTGACTGAAATATGTTTAGAGCACCAGCATGAGCGATGTAACATTGTGAGTAAACCATGCAACAGTGGTACAGCAGCGCACCCCACAATGTCTATATCAGCTGAAGAGTTCCGACCATTCAGACACCTAAAGGACTATGGGAGCTCGACAAGTTGAGCGATGATCAAATCATTGATTCGTGTGTTTACGCTTCAAGTCTGTATACCGTACGCGGTCTTCCTACTGATCTTCAGTCCATTTTCTCAGTGCTCTCTCGAAGTATCATTGGCAAACTGGGATATGATGTCTGCCTGGGAGGCGCGTATTATGGAGCTTCTCCTTCCTTCAGAACAAGTGTTAATTGTCTAGGGTCTGTGCACAGCTTCCAGATACATCGCTCACGACAAGCCGGCTCGCTCTAGCGCTATTCAATCGCCAAATCTTCCTCATATTCCCTCTCACCACCGTTCCCTCCCAAAAGATACACTTGGGCAGAAAATGGGCTCCGTTCCGTCAAATGACATAATTGAATTCAAGAATGTTTTGTCGTCGTCGAAGAAGATCGTTGCCATAGCTGGTGCTGGCCTGTCCGCGGCGTCTGGTCTGGTATTTTCACTATGGATATTTTGTCTGAAAAACGCTTATACGTTTCATAGGTCTGCCAACTTGGAGAAGCGCAAACGGCATAGTATGGCGTAAATACGATTCTTTGGCGTTGGCAAATAAAGCTGCATTTCTAGACAGCCCTTCGCGCGTCTGGCAATATTACCATCGCATTCGTGAAGCGTACGGAAGCTTATTTGAACACTAGTTTGAACAGCACTAAATGATGATTGTATAGTGCCCGAGGAGCCGAACCAAATGAAGCACATCGCGCACTGGCTCTCTTTTCCGTGTCAGAGCACAGAGAAAGAGTGGCTACCGGGTCAACATTCACACTAATAACTCAGAATGTGGACGAACTCAGCGAACGTGCGCTGGATGATGTGCTCAACCATCGCGATAAATCGTCTCTTGACACTCGGCCCGATATTATAGAGATGCACGGTCGGGTCTTCGACGTCGCCTGCACCGCCTATAACTGTGGATACCGAGAAAAGTGCTATGATTCGCCTATCTGTCCCGCATTGGAGGGAACGGAGAAAATCGTCGACGCCGGCGTGCCCGAGCCTGATATCCCTAAGCAGAATCTTCCTCGTTGCCGGAAGTGCGGCGAGCTCGGGCGTCCGGGAGTCGTGTGGTTTGGCGAGGTCCCCGAACGGATCAAGGAGATCCTGGATCTGGTGGATCAGGCTGACCTGTGTCTGGTTGTTGGCACCTCTTCGCTAGTGTGTGTCTTTGACTTTTGTGCACCGGTTTACCTTTTTAGAGTTTGTGTTTAAAGGTCCACCCAGCCGCAAAACTTGCGAGTAGGGTCAAGGAGCATGGAGGGAAGGTCGCGGTGTTCAATTTAGAGCGGAGCAAGCGAGACGAAGAGGCAGACTTTTTGTTCCTCGGTTCATGCGAGAAGACGCTACCGCACGCTCTAGGGATGGACGAAATATAGACATATGTAAATGTAAGTAAAACCATAGGTGTGCCTACTCAATGGGTGCTCGTGCGACATAGCACGCCAAAGTTTGGGCTTAGAGAGGCTGGAACCTCATTCCACTGCTTCCAAACATTTTAGAAAGAGAGGACATTAAAAGTTTACGACGTTGAAATACGAACCTGATGTTTCTCTGGGAAAAAAACTCCTTTTACAAGTGAGTGCATACATGCTTATCTCATATCTGCGCAAGTTGAAAGCATGATTGCTAAAGCGCTATTCTACGGAAATGGGTCATCCACGTCTCATTTAATCCTGAGTTATTTTCTGAGTGACAGTCGTATTTATGCCCGCGCGAATACTGAAAAGCACTTTATTATTCATAATCTCAGAACATATATATTCTTCCCCTGAATATTGTACAGTGCCCATGACTGCGGAGGATTGCAGTATGTCATTCGCCAACCACGCACGTACGGCCCGTGTCCGGTTTCCCGTATGCTTTGCTTGTCTCCCTGCACCTGCACACAAACTAACATACAATCGACTCCCTTTGATATCAATACACCTGACACGCATTTCATTGTGGAATATCAAAGCCGACTCCAAAGTTTCCCGAGGAACTCTTGCAAGTCTTCGACGTACTCCTTCGGGCAGTCCAGTGCAGGAAAGTGACCGCCTTTCGAATGCTCTGAAAAGACCAATATTGGGACAACGGCATTTGATTTATGATGCCCTGGACAATGAGGGAACATGACCCCGACCTTTGTAATACACCAACGGGCCTATGGCCGCGATATCGACTTTCGGCGGGCCACCGAGTTCGAACGGCTATAGAGATCGTAGCAAAATCATACGCCAGTTAGACTAGAGAAAGAAAGTCCTCAAAGAAGAAAAAGGCCACTGACGAAAACAGAATATCCGAATCTGTTTTTCAGAGGCCATTTCCCGGAGATCATGAGATCAGGGAGTTCCTTTTTATTCTGAATAAATTTGAATAATTAAAGTGTGCCAAGTATCAGTTGAGGGAGAGACCGGAAATATGAAGCTAGTAACGAGCCTGGCTGTATATAACCACAGAAGTCGCGAAGGAGCCACTGAGGAAGTACAGCGCGACAGTGTCAAGTATGTCCTGTTGGTCAACGAGGCCCGGATCCGACCACGAGTAAATCTTCTCCCCGATGTACGTTAAGACGGCGAGTGGAGAAGACGCGATCGCAAGCCCGATCGTGAAGGGCTACAAAAACCTCTCTTCAATGAATGAAGACCAATGGCAAGTAAATTCAGAGCTCACCTTGGTGTTCTGGATCGCGGAATAGCCCATCCCGTTTCTGCGAAACTCATTCAGCCGCGCTTTGGAGCGTCTATCTGTCTCGGAATAGCTCGAGGGGTCGATTCCGGGCACGGAAGGCGCTATAAACATGTTGAAGTGCATCGCCGTGAGTGACTCCGGAAAGAGGCTTCCCATTACGCGTAGAATCATTGATCCCTTCACGCGGTGGTCAGGGAACACATAGTATGCAAATGACAATACAAGGATTCGAGGACTTACCCAGTCGCCTCCCTGGCCTGCGTACGTCGCGTAACCGAGAACAGAAGTCATGAGACCGTTGAAAACCCTGGCGGTATCTGCGATGCTCCAGCCATCGCGCCGCGGGAGAGTCGAGAGGAAATACCCCGGTAGAGAGGGAATAACTACGTGGAACCTAGAAGAGAAAAGAAAAAATGAGAATATAACTGCTCATGTCCGTCTAGAGACTTACGCTGGTAGATTGCTATTCGGTGGATTTACCAGCGGCTCAACAACCTTATGAAAGTCAAAGAAGGTCCCTTTATTCCTGCTCAGCTCTACAATTTCTGAATGTTGAACGTCACCTAGAATACGCACCTGGCCAGCCGTGTAGAAGAATGATCGGGATTGCATCGCTCCGAGGGCTCTTCACATGCACATAGTGCAAATCCAGCGAGTCCCCTCCATGCTCGTAGTGAACCAGATAATTATCAAAGCGAGCAATTTTCTTCTCGAGAGCGATATAGTCCCATTCGGTCTCGAGATGCGTCTTGAGACTTCAAATAAGCGTAGTCAATGCCCAACTCCCACGGTGTTGTCGTGTCGATTGGGGCTTTGTCGGGAAACGGCGCAGCCTTGAGTAAGGTCAGCATATTCTGCACAACCGCAGGCTCGTATTTGACCTCCACGCTCTTCGGAATGCCGAACGCCATAGCTCAAATGTCAATTTAGAAGAGTAGCGAACACCCCCACGGAAGACGTCGTGGTACAAGCGTGAGAACGGACCATTATCTTGAATGTTTCTTACGTAAGCAGACCGTCCGAGCTTATGTAACGCGCTTGAGCGAGACGGTTGCGCACCTCCGGGAGAAAACAAGCTATCCCACCGTTCTGTCGAGAATAACAAGTGAGAAACGACATGCAAGGGTTTTTTCACAATGAAGAGTACCATTATCGTGGACATCGCGCGGGCTCGTGACAGTCAGTGATCAGGTTCTCTTACGTCGATTTCGGACCGTCTCCACCTCCGCTTGCCATCGGATCGTTCACCTGTTAGCATCCTTCTTCATTCAGATTCGTAGGACGCCCATCAAAATCATCGTCTGACTCGACTTGCAGTGGTGTACTGTTTTTTGTCAAGACATCGACTGAGCAAAGATGTCTAACGATCCAGACACCGCGAAAACCAGACCACTGCAGCGCGCATGGTGGAAAGAGGCATCTGTCTATCAGGTCTATCCGTCGTCCTACTGCGATTCCAATAACGATGGAATCGGCGATCTCAACGGTATCTACTCAAAGCTAGATTATCTCAAGGACTTGGGCGTGGACGTTATCTGGTTAAGCCCGATTTACAAGAGTCCCCAGGAGGATATGGGATACGATATGTGCGTAATGTTTATTCATTCTCTGCGGATGCTTCTCATGAATAGACCGGTGGTGTCGCAATAGCTCTGACTACCGCAACATTGATCCGCAATATGGCACTCTCGAAGATTGGGATCGGTTGGCGAAAGGTATACATGAGCGCGGTCTGAAAATGATGTGAGTCGTGATGTCGTATCCATTCTTAGAGGATGTGGGCTTGATTTCTGTCTTAGGATGGATTTGGTTGTGAACCATACCTCCGACCAAGTAAGTATAACGAAAATGCGTTATTTCAAGTCTGCTCGTTAATAAATCCATCCGTAGCACGAATGGTTTAAAGAATCACGTAGCAGCAAGACAAATCCGAAGAGAGACTGGTATTTCTGGCGCCCCGCCAAGTACGATGGGCAAGGCAACCGCATTCCTCCAAACAATTGGAAGTCTGTCTTCCAAGGTGCGTTTCTGACGACTTTCATGCTCGGC
Source organism: Phellopilus nigrolimitatus (assembly GCA_021029095.1). Taxonomy (NCBI): domain Eukaryota; kingdom Fungi; phylum Basidiomycota; class Agaricomycetes; order Hymenochaetales; family Hymenochaetaceae; genus Phellopilus; species Phellopilus nigrolimitatus. The sequence continues at coordinate 273,770 of JAJOHG010000028.1, forward strand.
CGAATACTGAAACTAGCGTTCTGTTCATTCTGCATTTTACGTTCGGCTCAGGATCTGCCTGGGAATGGGATGAAAAAACGCAGGAGTACTATCTCCATCTATACGTCACGGGCCAACCAGATCTCAACTGGGAAAGCCCCGATTTGCGAAACGCAGTTTGGGATGTTATGAGATTCTGGCTCGACCGCGGTGCGGATGGTTTCCGGGTATGTATTTAACTGTCTTTTATCGTCTTTTTCAATACTTTGAGCCTTGTATTAATGTGATCCGTTCATTCGCTGTCTTTCTTTTAGATGGACGTCATTAACTTGATCTCGAAAGTTCCGGGTCTGCCAGATGCGCCTATTTCAAACCCGCGTGAAGAATACCAACCGGCGCCAATGTACTATGCCAATGGGTAAGTCTATCCAGACGACTGCCTATCATGTATCATGGCAGCCGTTTAACATCATGCCTTCAAAGACCACGAGTTCATGAGTATCTAAAAGAAATGAATCGCGAAGTTCTCTCGAGTGAGTTGCAAGACACCTCCACATTTCCGCTGATATTGATTCTTGATTTATTTTTGCAATCGCATATAAAATAACAGAATACGATGGTTTGATTACCGTTGGCGAAGCGCCGTTCACACATGACATGCGTGGTCTTGCGGAGTATGTCTTGCCGGACAACAGCGAGCTCAACATGGTATTCCAGTTCGAGCTGATGGACATCGACTCGTCCGGGCCTACGCGTGACGACCCGCTCGAACCGAGAAAATGGAAGCTAACTGAGCTCAAAGAGGTAGTAAACCGGTGGCAAACACACCTGAGGAATGAAGGATTTTGGAATAGGTAAGCTACAGACTTCGCATGGCTATTGAGTCCATATCATGTAATGTTTTTCCAGCATCTATATACAGAATCACGATCAACCGCGTTGCGTTTCACGCTTTGGAAATGATTCTCCTCAATGGCGTGCGGCGTCGGCCAAGATGCTTGCTATGTTACAGATCACGCAGACCGGTACACTTTACGTTTATCAAGGTGAAGAGATTGCGATGGCGAATGTCCCACGAAGTTGGCCCATCGAAGAATATAAAGACGTTGCTACACAAAATTATTATAATCGGTGAGATGACATCGGTCTTGTGTCAGATTACGATATCATTTCTGAGTTGCTGTTCAGTATCCTGAGAGATCGTAAAAATGAAAAAGACGATAACCCAGACATGTCTGGTGTACTCGATGGCATTCAAAAGAAGGCACGCGACCATTCCCGCACCCCGATGCAGGTATTAGTAACCGGTTGTCATTTAAGCATGCTGTTCACATATCTTCTTCCAGTGGGAATCTTCGAAGAACGCCGGTTTTTCTAACGCCGCTCCCTGGATGCGCGTAAATGATGATTATCCTGAGTGGAACGTCGCCGCCCAACAGGGCGACCAGCACAGCGTCCTGAGCTTTTGGAAACAGCTGCTCAAGCTTCGAAAAACACATGACATATTGGTAAGGCTGCGTCCGCTCACCATTCTTCCCGGGAACTCTTTTGATGACCTTGTCAGGTTTACGGCGACTTTAAATTGGTCGACGAGCCAAACGAGGAGGTCTTCGCTTTCAGGCGCGCGCTGGATGACAACACCGCATTTGTCCTTCTGAATTTCACCGACAAGGACGTGGATTTCAAGATACCAGCGAATGAAGGGATTGGTGACCGGGGCGGCAAGGGTGAAACTCTCCTGATTTCGAACTATGATGTCCAAAGCTCGGAGACAAAAATCGAACAGGACACTTCGGTGATGCTGAAAGGGTATGAAGGGCGCATATACTTGTCTAGCCCTAAATAAGGTAAGTCGTACAGTACAATTCTACGTACCGCTAACCAGAAAACGGTCGTCAGTCAGATTACTTGCTCTCGACTCGAAGAAGAGTCGAAGTCGTGCTACTCCTGTCAAACGATGTATGATAGACATAATCTGATGAGATTGCCTGGAAAACGACTGCTCGCAAAATGAAAGCCAGTACGTTTGTGTCGTTGCTAAATGCGAACGCGCCTGGGAGCATTGAAAGGTCAGCTCTAAGTTCATTATCATTGTATCACTGAAGCCTCGTTAGTTTCAGAAAAATAACTTGACTTGCTATTTCGGTTGTTGAAACAGGCTAGCTCCGAGTTGCCCGAGATGAAAAAGGAGGTGGTCGCACAGTTCGGAAATGCTAAAATAGTCTATCAAGCAACAAGTCCGGTGAGCACTCCCGATCATCATACCGACATCTTTCCGTTCTGCTCGGTCGTTACGACTGCAAGTGCTCTTCCTCATGCTTACTGCGGGCTTCGACGGCCCTGCTGTGGGTCTGCGGCCAATCCATGGTTTCGATGCCGTCGTGTCTGACACATTATTACAGCTGATTTCCCTCCCGTCGGACAGAATAAAAGGGCGACATCCCAATATGCGCGCCTCTCAGTCTGTGTATCTGTGATGACCCTGCTACTGAAATCCGTGTTTTCTGAGTCAATACCCGTCATTAATACCCGACTTCTGAACTCGCATCAGGGCCGTGTCTCTGGATTCCCTAACAACCAAACAGTTCGCCGATCCGTCCGGGAAGCTGCAATAGTTCTTATCTCATCAGTGATCCTTCCCATCAAGCGGAAGTATTTGATCATACAAAAATTGCTAGGTATGGATTCGTCCACGTAACCATCTTTGCCACGTCCTTTCATTAAGTCTATTTTATCTATTTGTATGCGGAACAGACAACAGTTATCTCGTGGTGCTCTATCATGCTCATTGAGACGGATCATCGTGCTGCGAACATTTTGTTGGACTGTCAAATGTTACTTGTCGGTGCCTTGTGCTTCCGTCGCAGAGCATTGAAAGAACGATTGCTGATGAACAAACGACAATTTCCCAACTGAAACGGACCGACCGTACCGAGGGTCCAAGACTTAGATTGATCTGCTTTATGTAACACGAAGCACTATTATGCCGGTGGAGCCTCGGGCCCCCATACAGCTATGCAAAACACAAAACCCTCTTTATTCACACCGGATCTACTAAACATCGGTTATAACATAAATGAAACCCCGTCCTTTTGACTCAGATACAGGCGTTGGCTTGTTACGGATCCTCCACACTTTCGGATTCCTTATAAAATGCCTTTTCTTTCAGCGTTTCCGCATATCTTCCTCCCCAGTCCGTTCGGTACCTTCGCTTGTTTAATCGTTTCTCGGTGTCTTCTTTCACAAGTACCATGCTCGTCTTCTCTGCTTTCCTGTCTCTTATCTTTTGTCTCGCTGTGGTTATCGCCATCCGAAGGATTGCCACAGTGTTATTCGGAGGGTCTTCCATCGCAAGAATACCTGGTCCTCCTCGCTCTTCTTGGCTGAAAGGTATATACCAAAACGCCAGCGTGTATCGTATGGTCGCTAACATATTAAATCTTGTGATAGGCCACATGGATAAGCTTTTCAGCTGGAAGGATGGCCCTCAGTTTCATCTCGATCTCATTGAGAAATATGATCGTGTAGTGAAGATTTACGGGTTTCTTGGAGTTCGTCTATGAATTGTAACTTCTGTCACGAGTGAACTCATAGGCTATCTTTCTCAGGACGAGCAACTGTATGTCTCTGACCCCGCCGCGTTACAGTCGATCCTTGTGAAAGATCAAGACAACTTCGAAGAAACAGAGGTCTTCATCGAGTTCGTCTAAATTTCCGTTAGAAATTCAATCTGCACTTACGCTCATTTCTGGTTCAGAAATAACAAAATCATCTTCGGCGAAGGGCTCGTTGCTACAGTTGGTATGGTATTTCGCAATTTTTCTTTCGGTTTGTTGTTCTTATTAATTATGAAAATGTTCCCCATTGCAAAGGAGAACATCACAAAAGACAGAGAAGACTTATCAATCCCGTTTTCTCTGTCTATAGGCTGCGAAACTTGGTGCCAGTGTTTTATGACGTCGCATATCGGGTACGTGCGACTTCTACCGGTCTATTGGTCGATCTGTTTCATTGAAAAGAGTTTATAGCTTCAGAAGGCACTAGCGTCGGCGATTGACAAGGATAGCGATGCTGAATCCTCAGAACACGAAGTACTGACTAAGCGGAATAATTCCATTGTTGACATGGGTCAATGGCTATCGCGGGCAACGCTTGAAAGCATCGGTCAAGCAGGAATGGGATATTCGTTCGATCCCCTTGATTCGCCGTCGACTAATCCTTACACCCGAACTGTAAGAGCTTTAATGTGTGTTCACCTCCGATTTACCCATTTGTTCTAAGAAGCACTAATATCAACGGCTTTTCACCATTTCATGGATCTTCTTCTCCTAATTTCGTTTAAATTCGACAACTTCTTACCGTGAAGCCCGACAATGTTTCGAATTGCCCCACTTCGCCTCCTCACTCCATTTATCACCCGGCTCGGGCCTCCAGCTTTCCGGCGCTTCCTTCTGAACTTCGTCCCTATCCAGGCGGTTCAATTACTCAAGCAGATGTCAGACCACATGGACCAAACGTGCAAAGAAATACTGCGCGAGAAGCGGGCGACGAGCAACGCCACACACATAGGTCATGGCGACGGCAAAGCTATGGCGCTTACGGACGTGATCCGTGATGGGAAAGACGTCATGAGCATCTTGCGTAAGTAGTTCAATCTCATTTGTTTCACTTCTAATTAACTCGTCGACGCTCGGTTCCCCCACTAACTCCGGAATCATGCGTGCAGTGAAAGCGAATGAAGTTGCGAATGAAGAGGAAAGGCTTAGTGAGGCGGAGCTTCTCGGGCAGATGAAGTGAGTCACTTATCTTAATTTTACTCATGTTCCTCGATAATCTTGAAATCATGAGCTCGGTCTTATTTTATGGGCGACTGACTGACTATTTCTTTTCCTGTAACTTCATATGATGCACCTTTATCATTCCAGTGTATTGATTTTCGGCGCTCAAGATACTACAGCCTCAGCGCTCTCCCGAATCATGTATCTGCTTTCTCGGCCGGAGCATGCTGCACTACAAACGCGCCTGCGAGACGAAGCTCTCCGCGCCTACACAGACAACGGCGGGAACAACCTTGAGTATGATGACCTTTCGGATCTACCGGTTTTGGATGCAGTTCTCAAAGAGACATTACGCCTGTGAGAACGTTTACTTTCGTTCTTCCTGCGCGTCTTCGCAGTCCGCTCATGATCTATTTACGAACTACCCTTTTTGGTCGTAGATATCCGCCCGTCCCCTTTGTTCGTCGAGTGTGAGCGAGATTTACACCAGATTAGTTTTAGCGCTGCTTGTTCTGATCCGCGCCCAAATTTGCAGCAGTCGCCAAACGAGCGCATTAAGCCTTAGTCAGCCTCTCATACTCGATGACGGCCGAACGGCAGTAAACAGCATAACGGTTCCGCGGGGAACGACAGTGTGGGTATCTATCACCGGTGCCAATCGTTCCAGGGAGATCTGGGGTGATGATGCGGGTGAGTGGAAGCCGGAGAGATGGCTGCGCGGTGAAACCGAATTACGGAGCGCAGAGAAGAAGCTTCCTGGTCTATATTCTGGGATGTAAGTTGTAATTTCGGATTGAGCATTTCGTTCTTCTCTTTATATGCACGGAAGTTAACGAACTGATAACGGTCTTACATACAGGTTAACTTTCCTGGGTGGCGGAAGGTCTTGCATGTAAGTCCTTTTGATATTTCATTTTAAAAGTTAATTAACGCATTGGTTCAGCGGATACCGATTTGCATTAATCGAGATGAGTGAGTAACTGTTTCATGTGAAAGAAGCTCGAGCCTCTTCCGCATTGTGATCTTCACTGACCTCCACGCAGAGATCATTCTGGTGACGCTGCTCTCTTCGTTTCGCTTTACCGCCACCGAGGATCAGATCGTCTGGAACCTCTCACAAATCCTTACACCCTCCTTCAGAGCCGGAGGGGCGAATGACAGTGGGGGCGAGAAGCAAGGCATGCCTATCAGCGTTGAAGTTCTGGCATGATACGGATGAGTTTCACGCGAGTATAGGGCGAACATTTAATTCATAAGCTTAGGAACAATCGCTGCGCTAGCATATAGACAGAAGCTAATACAATTTTGCTTGTTGATCATTGCGTTCCATACACACTTGCCCTTGGCACTCAGACGAAACTCGCTTGATCAAATTGATTCATACACCGTGCTACATATACATTGTACATTCTTCTCGCATGTTCCTGATCGTACCAAAAATTACTCAGAGAAAAGTGTGAAATAATTAGCTCCGACGAGCGTAAGCTTGTGCCGTTTCGCAAAATCCATTCCAGACCAGGACAGTCGCTGCTCCAGCTCCGCCCCGAACTCTGGCGCATCGATTGGTAACGTGTATCCTCCCGAAGGTTCTTGGAAGAGTAGAAACACTTCGAATTGAGGACCGAGATTATATTGAAAGGACAACACGAGGAACAGCACGAGTATGATGAGTTGATGCAGTCAGTGATATTTGTGAAAGGTATGTGAAATATTCTCACCATATCTATGCATACCCGTTCCTGGGCTAGGACTCGGGGGAAAGTACGGCGTGATAGCCGGCTTGGTTGATGATGCAGATAGAGGATCCGGGACAGACGCAAGCAGCTCCGTCTCTGCTGAGGCAGCAGCCAGGACTTCTCCTGTTGTAGGCGACTTTAGCCCTGAGATCTATGTTATACCATATATTGTCAGTTTCCATCTTTATTGTGGATATAATGAAAGAAATCTGAGTGGAAGCTCAGATACTCACCAACCAGTGTCTGACTGGCGAGAATTTAGGATCGGCGTGCGATGGCATGTCCGGGTCGACCATCGCGAGCGTGAAAGTCGTGCTGCCCCCTTCCGCGTCTTCGACAGTACCCATCGGCGTCAGCTGCACATTGGGCTCGCCTTGCGTGTCTGCTTTCGTTAGTTCGTTCCCTAATAATGCCTCCTTGTCTCCCCAGGACAGAGAAAACAGGACCGACGGCCTAAAGTCTTCCGAAATGAGCTGTCAAGCGTATAAACATGCATTCTTTCGTCGATGATAATTTGGATATTTTACATCGGGGATAACGTTATCTTTTCTCAAAGTTGCCGCGATTGACGAGAGAGGATCGAGTAGTGGCATGATGATGGCTACAGAGAGAGTTAGACAGACACCATGACAAGTACGCCATAGTTAGTGAATGTGTTGAGTACACCACTTGCATGACGTACATGGATATAATCCTGTTTAGGAAATCTTTCTTGCTCGTCCGTTTCCGGCCGTCCTTGTTTTCCTCCCTTGACGATCTGTTCAGTTATTTTTCTTCGACAACATCTCGGATTGATCGACCCGATGGTCGAAGCTCGTCATGAACAATCTGTGGGTCGCGAGCTTTCATGGGGTAAAGCATTTCAGCCATTACAGTAAAATTCGTGGGATATTCGGCTCGTGCAGACGTCGGTGCCATGTGCGTTGAGCGCTTATACTCCTATGTAAGCGATATGTCGATTCAAAATTTGAGCTCCTTTCTGGCACTGGATGCGACCGAGCGACCGAGCTCACCGACATTCCTGAAGTCCGTCAAAAAGATCACATCGGGTTTCGCCTCGAGGCTTACCCTGTCCAGGACTCGAGGAGATGTCGCGCTTGCCTATACCATGGTTAAATTTACCTGTGACCTGCTAGACATCCTTGTATTCTGTATAATTTCGAAGGTGCTGCCCCAAAATTTACCGACTACTGTGAAATTGAATGATTATTTTAGACGGAGCCTTCGCCAAACATCTTCTGAACGCCATGTATGTAAAAATCTTCGGTAGAAGCCATCCAGGAAAAGGCTGATGCGAACTTGAAACCACAGCTACCCATCCGCTGCAGACGGCCGCAAGAGCGCCTATCTTCCGAACAGCGTTTTTTCTATAACACTTCCAAAGGATTCGATATTTCTACATTGCACATTGCGTTGAGATATCAACCTTCTCGTATGTCTGGGCCTTCATAACGCCGCTGCATGCGTCAGTAGCCCCTTTCCCTTAGCCCCTCCTTGGACCCACACTTGCCACGAAGCGAAGCCCTGTCAGTATCAGTTTGCTATTTAAATCGGCGTGTCCTCGAAGGGCATCGCCTCTCTGCCTCTCACTCCCATCATCGGTGTGCGTTTGCTTTTGACAACATCCTGGTATTGCAGAGACGAGGAGATGGTCGAGTCATCTCAGATCGACATCACCAGCACTTTTATTCATCAATGTCGTGGAAGTATAGCATCGCTGGCGACGGAGACACTCGCTCATATTTTCATTCTGGCAGTTCTGACCTACAGCGAACGTCCCCAATCTTCGCATAAGGCGTCGTCGTGTCAAATACGTGTATCACACGTTTCACGACGTTGGCGAGCTATCGTTCTAGCTACTCCGCGTCTTTGGAGCACCGTTCTTCTGTGTGGGCCGTTCGCACCCCTTTCATCCGCGACTTCTTCCAGGATTAATCAGATCAACCCGCCTGGCTTCCGTCGCAAAGAAATGCCATCATGTTTTCGCCGGATCCAGGCCTTCCTGGAGCGCTCGCGTTCCGTGCCAATCACTGTTCATCTTGACGTCCGTTCGCCTACATGGTCGTTTTATCCCTCTGAGTCTGCACACCCTTTCACATCAGCACACATGTCTGCCGTCATGGACCTTGTTCTTCCACATCTCGAGCGCTGGGAAGACATCGAGGTCCTTAGCGACACGTGGGAGCCGCTATATGTCTTCCTCGAGCGGTGTAATCGGGCCGGAGCATACTTGTCCTCGCAATTTTCGGAAAAGGGCATACCGAAGGCGGGAAATCTAAGGAGGTTTGCGCTGAGTAGATGCAATGCGTACTTCGCTCTCGAAGGCACTCATTTTGCACCGGTGGCGATGAATACATCCTTCGCACCTTTCACAGAAGCCCCTCTTCTGCGCGACTGTCACGCTTGCGGGTGTACACGTAGATTGGACTAGAACCCCCCTTCGCAACTTAACCGAGTTTTCTCTCAAGTACCATGCGCAGGGTGTCCTTCCTACTCCTCGCGAGCTTGTTAGCATCCTCAGGTCCTCGCCGAACTTGGAACGGCTCTGTATCCTCGGTTGGGGGGTGTGCTCCATCGATGACGAGACCTCCTTCTCAAACTTGGAAGGAACTGTTGTCTTACGGAATCTTCAAGAACTAAATTTCGGATGGGTCGGCATACAACACAGTCTGAAACTGCTTTCTCTTTTCTCTTGGCACATGCCGAAGCTACGCGCGCTAGCTCTCGAGGACGTCGCAAATAGTCTCGATCCGATTTTCACCCAGGACTCCTCGGTCGTCCTAGACTACATATTCTCCATGCTTTCAACGAGCAACAAGAGGTCTGGCGCTCCTTCGACTTCCCATGTGGCCGTCGAAGAGCTGTCTCTCCACTCCACGCGCTTTTCAGCAGATTCCTGTCGACGCCTTTTGCTTTGCCTGCAAAACCTGAAGGATCTGACACTACATAACGTCGGAGACGCCTTCTTAATGTCCTTGTTCCCGTCAAATGGTGCCGGCGTGTGCGAGGCGACGCTCTGCCCGAAGCTGTCGCGTGTGGTAATTCGTGATGCAGATGGTGTGAGCCCTTCAATGCTCGAATACTTCATGGAGGCACGCGATCCTCGGCAGATAATCTCTGACACAGGGGCGAGTTCGGCAGGATCATTCAATGCTCCTATTATTATCGAAATAGAGGATCTTTATGACTCGGACATGGACCTTTTCGAAGTTGATCCGCACGACGGCTCCGAAGATGAATTTATATCTCGAGATAGCCTTTTCAGCGACGAGAACATTGATGGTGACGACGAATACGAGGGGGATGACGAAGATGACAGTGAAGAGAGCTATTATACCGCTCCCTCGCCATCTTCACATGACGATGGCGCACTCGATCCGGCGGTTGAGCTTTATGAAAACCATCTTGAGGAAGATGCTATTGGCTCACATGGCGGACTTCTCCACGAAAGCAGCCAGCGTATCGTAACTGGTGATGCTGTAGCTGAGAAACCAGGTCTGCATGCGCAGTAGGGAAGACGAAAATAAGGTTAGTGCAAATTTTCGTTTTAGGGAAAGGCGGCGTTCTAATTGGATTTTAGTTTGCTTGAAGGTAAAACCCCATCTTATGGGACGTGTAGGCCGCGGTACCGTATGCGCAGGTTCAAGTTGAGCATTTGTAGGTCACTAGTTCGTTAATCTTTCGTCCCACGTTTCATCTGAGTGCCAACAGGGAGAAGATCACAAGTATTAAGAGTATAAACATTTTAACTGAATCATATCCTATCGTAACTTGTAAGTGATCGTTTACTTTTTCTTCCTGCTCGTCGAAACTGATAAAACTGCTCCTCAGAAGAATCACATGACGTCGCCCGCTCACTTGGAGCAGAACCATATTTTCATATATTTCGCCTATGGATGTACACATGCTAAGAATCTCCGACGCACATTTTTTTCGAACTTGTCAAAGCCACATTTCAAAAGTTCGCTTTCCAGCTTTCCAGCTCTACGATGTCTCGTCTAGCGTCGCTCCCGGAGGACTCGTAGCACTGCTGGCGAGAAGAGGAGGTGACAAGTCACGACCAGTACCGTTCAGCAACTCGCATCCCTTTGACGTCTTCATGTTTGTTCTTACGAACAGAGCCCGTCGCCGAGATGTCGGTTAGTCAATCTGTGCACTCGGCTGGCATTTTCCGCCGGTGTATGTACAAAGGTCCCCAGACGCGTTGTATTTTTTCTAATTCTATGATTACTTCGGACCCGTACTTTCGCGGGGATATCTACCGTACGTCGTCCTCGCTCCGGTTTATATTTCATCGCAGTTAAATAACGAACCGAAGTCCTGCTTGCGCTTTGCTTGTTCTCGTCTTTCATCTTTGTTTCTGTCCTTTTGGTTCCAAATTACCCTATTGGCTATCATTCATTCTTTTTCTTTTCTATTTTGCATAAGTGCCCATTTATCATATGTACGTCCTGATTACACATGCAACACCAATCTTTCAATTTTCAATACACTTTGCAATACATAAACAAAACCAAGATACACGTACTATAGCAGTCCGTTTTCTGAAGAGAAAATTGACATTGACAATAAGGAAATCGAATTTATGGCTTGACGCATGACTCGATAATGATAATGAAAGGCGTAATGCACGAGAAGCTCCGAAGTTTGCCTTCGGGATTATGCGCCTCCGACCGGTCAGTTATGTGCAGACTTTTCAAATCGGCCGGCTATGAAGGGCTACTTAAAGAGAACAAGTAAGTAATTTTGAACACTGTTGAAGAAGTCTAATCGCACATAGTCAAGATTTAAAACAAAAAGGCTCAAGACGGGGTAAAAATCGATAGGACAAAACCCTTCATAATGATATGAAAAAACATGATCTGAAGAAAAATAGTATCATAATTAGCAGCAATTAGACGAGTGAGGCTACAAGGCAATGGGCTGGTCTTAAAAGAAGGGGAAAAGTCGACCAGAATTCCAGGAGCTCCTTCAGAACTAGTCATTGTCAGGCCACACTCCTCAGTAAAAGATCGTTCGACAATAATCCTTGCGGCCGCCACCACTCAGGATGTGTGTCTAAAGCGGCATTACTGCCAAAGAACACACTTAAACTCGTCTGAGTTAGGCGTAGCAAGATGATTTCCGTCGAGTTCGCTCTCAGCCAAGGAGTCAGGGAGTGGCTTGATCAAAGCGTGCAAGATAATCGATCATAAAGCGCAGGCGCTGTCACAAAAATGGACAACGTGCAAAGAGAGCGAAGGATAAGAGCCTAAAACATAAGAGGGGGTACGCCTTGACAAAGTTAGCGATGCCGGGCTAGAGGGGAAGAGAGTCGGGGTAGGAGCGCAAAGGATAGTCAAGTAGATAGCGCAATCGTATCCTGGGATCACCTGTTTATATACTTGGCCGGAGCTTAAATCTGTCGAGAGTTTCTGGAAGAAAACAAGTCTTATCAAGATACGCCGGATGCTTTAATAGACCAGGAGCTTAAGTAAGGGGGCCCGACTCACCCTGAACTCTTTCTGTAGGCTTCCAGGTTCCTGTTTCTTCTCAGCTTGTAACGTCTTAATTGCCAACTCACAAGGATACCAGTCGCGCGGGGCCCGGGAAGGAAGGTTTAAGACTCGAGTGTGCTCCACGACATGGCGCCAGAGTCAAACAAGATGAGCCCTTTGATGAGTAATGAATGCAGAACTAAAAGGAGCGAAGCAAGGAATAGGTATGCAACTTCCAAGTCGTGGTTGTAATTTCCCATCAAGGCTAGAAGAGACAAGACTGGAATAGTTATCTTGCGTCTCAGTTGGTGGTGAAGGACCGCAAGTCCGAGCTTAATTGCTACTGTACATACTATACATACACAAACATATAGAGGTGGTGAGCTCCGTGAAAACGTGCTTGTAGTTGGTGGAAAGAATACTCACCAATCCGACTCGGGTCACGAGTCAGTGCTGCTGAAGTCTGACAAAATTAGTGTAACACCTGAGAGCAGTAACTAGGAAATGTTAAAACTATATGCCCGCTGATCATACACCTATCTGGGAAGGCGTGTGCAACGATAAGAGAGTCGCTAAGGTTGAAAGCGCGGAGCGTCGCGGGAAGTAAAAATGATGATGTGGTGTGGCTCTTAGAGTTATCTGTATCGCAGAAGCAGGAACAAGATCGACAAATCTGCTTCTTATCGAAAGTAGGTATTCATTGACGTGCAGGCACGCCTGTTTCGAGAGTACGAGGGAAGTACATGAATGGGGGTAAAGCTTCTCCGCCGACAGATGATCCAGGCAAACTTCGGGAGGATCGAGGGCAATCGACTGCTTCCCCCAGTGATGACCTGCAGTCCTGAGCCGCATGTATTATCTCCTAAGTAACTGATGGCGACTGTGGTATTGGCTATGAATGGAAGAGAGGTACTACACGAGCAGAGTCCGAGAGAGCATATTAAACTCAGAATAATCGCAGTATGTAATGCGGTGAGTGGTACCTAAATCCTTTTTTTTGTAGGGTAAGCTCATAGATGGTAGCTTAAGGACACGTACGATCGGTGTTACTTACTCGCCAGCGACAACGGTGATTTGGCGAAGGATTGACTTGTGAATAAATCCTTTCCTCTATTCTCGGAACATTCCGAATCGGCATGCCAGCTCAGACTCGGCATTCTGGCAATTACTGTAAGCATTGCTTACGTACAGATTTCTTTCTTAAGGGACACATTCTTACTTAACGCGTTTGCGACGACAAGTCCAGGGCCACAACCGACGACGAAGCTCTATTTTCTTCACCAATTCAAGTAGTTTGCAAGCTTCTAACTCTCTGGGGTAATCAGCAAACTCCTCAAGAAGATCGTAATCGCTATCTAACAGGGACGCCCGAACAAACAGTTTGAACTCCCATAAATTCCCGAGATCCATTGCGTGAAGCTTTCCGAGGACAAGGTTGTGCAAGTAATTGATAAGGGACAGTTGAAGTCATGGCTGCACCTCCGCCTCCACATCCATTTCCAGGTCCTCCGAATTTCATGGCTCTTCCGCCTCTTCCACCAGGTTGGACCGAGCACGCTGGTTCGTCCTTTCTGCTGTTTGAACTCAAACTCTACTTACAGGTGTATAGCCGCAGGAGGCCAGAAGTACTATTACAATGCTATTACGAAGGAGTCGACCTATGTACGTCCCATACCCACGTTCTCTATGCCGCCCTTCGCTCCGAGTGCCGTACCACCCCAGACTGCACGTCCAGCAGAGAAGAAGAAGGAAAAGAAGGAAAAGCCGAAGGTGAAGACACCCATTCCGGGGACGCCTTGGCTGCGCGTAACGACAACAGCGGGTCATGTTTTCTATACGCACACCGAACGGAAGGAAAGTGTGTGGACGGATCCAGAGGAGATCAAGGATAAGGTCGCGCAGCTAGAGCGCGAGGAGAAGGAGAAGGAGGAAGCGGAGGTGCAAAGGAAAAAGGAGGAGGAGGAAGAGCACCGAAAAGTGGTAGAGCTGGAAGTGGAGCGTATAAAAAAGGAGATACAAGAAACGGCGGCGGGTAAGCGGAAGGCGACTGAGGAACCTGAACCACTGGATGAGGTCGTTGTTATGAAGAAGGCACGCGTCGAAGAGGTAGAAGAAGACGAGGAAGAAGACGAAGAAGAAGAGGAGGAAGAAGAATGGCAGCGCGAGGCGGCCGCACAGCTTGCTGCTGAGGCTGAGGAGGAAGAGCGTCGAAAAAAAGAAGAAGAAGATAACAGAAAGCGGGAGGAGGACGAGGTGCGACTGAAAGAAAAAGAGAAAGGTGTGCCCTCGATAAACATGCCAAACCGCGTCGATTTGTCCATCGAGGAGGCGAAGGCTTTGTTCAAGGTGTGTACGATTGTTTACAATCTATGCAAGTGCTAATAGGGCGTTCAAAGACCCTCCTCCGTGAAAAAGACGTCAACCCGCTTCTTCCATGGGACACCGCTCTCCCACAATTTATCTCCGACCCACGCTATGTACTTCTCCCATCTGTCTCCGCACGGCGCGACGCGTTCGACGAATATTGTCGCGACCGTGCGCGCGAGCTGCGGCAGGCGAAGCTCGCAGCGCAGAGTGCCGCCGCCGCCGAGGAGAAGAAGGATCCGAAATCGGAGTTTGACAGACTCCTGCTCGATGAAGTGAAGAGCACGCGCACGAGCTGGAACGAGTGGCGGCGCGCATGGAAGAAGGATCGCCGATTCTGGGGCTGGGGCCGCGATGACCGAGAACGGGAGAAGCGATTCCGGGAATGGTTGAAGGAGTTGGGGGAGCGTAAGTTCATTGCCCACTTTACTTTTGAGACGTCATTCAAGGTCAATTGTCGCAGAAAAGCGCAAGGCCGCTCAGAAGGCAGAAGCAGATTTCTTCGTTATGCTCAGAGAAAAGGCCGAAATTACCGTGGACTCGGCATGGAAGGATATCAAACGCGGACTCGATGAAGATCCGCGATACGATGCCGTGGGATCGTCATCCCTCCGTGAGGAGCTTTTCAGTACTTATGTGAAGACACACTCAGGGGCCACTCGTCTTCCATTGGACTCGGATACTAATGAGGCTAATGTTATTGGTGGGGTGGAACGTAAACCGAAAAACGTGGAGCGCAAGGAGCGTGCGGTCAAGGAACGAGAGGAACATGTCAAGCGTGAACGAGGACGTGTTGAAGCGCAAACGGCTCGTTCACGAAATGCACTTTCTCGTGAAGAGAGCGAGCTCGATTTCCTGTGCGCCCTTTCTCATATCTTTCTTCTGCACGTGCGTCGGGCTTTGGGCGTTAATCATATTTCCTTCAAATATTCTAGGACTATGCTGACGGATGCGATTCGCGAACCACTGGTACGATTATTGCCACTTCGCTAGCTGAAATTGACTTTCATTCCCCTTACAGGCAACCTGGGAGTCGTCTCTTGAACAACTAAAGACTGACCCACGATTTATTCACTCAGTCCTCCCTACCAACCACCAGCGGGCACTCTTTCAGCGACACGTCTCCTCACTCCGCCTCTAAACACATCTCCGCGTTGCACGCAATTTTCGCAGCACACGCCCCCGCACTGGATACCACGTTTTCTGCGCTTCCTGTCTCTTCCATTCAAGCATCGCTTCCTGCGGTGAAATTGCTACTTGATAAGGAACATGACGAGAACGCGCGAGCGCTGGAAGGCGAGTATCGCACGTGGCGGGCTGCGCGCGGCTCCCAAGCCGAGCGGGAGTTCCAAGAGATGCTCGACGAAAATGCGTTTGTCGAGTTCTGGGGTCGTGTGCGCAAAATGAAGGAGGAGGGTGAGGGTGGAATGAAGGTGGATGTGGGTGCAGAAGACTTGGCTGGTGAAGAAGGCGACGGGGAAGATAAGATTGATTTGAAAGCGCTGGCGAAAAGCGTCGATGTAAGGGAGATTGAGAGGGTATTAAAGGTAAAGGCCGTCAGGCTTAAGGTTGCTCTTTCCTCTTTGAGAAGTCTACTTACTCGGACTTTGCAGAATGACAAGCGATACACGGTTTTCGACCACATTCCCGAGCAGCGTGAGAAGTGGATCAGGGTAAGTGAGCCTTTTAAAATGAAATGTGATGCGATTAATGCCCTGTGCAGGCCCATGTGGAGAAACTTGCAGCTCCAAAACTGTCTGTACACGTTCCGGAGCATGGCCAATAGTTCTCCCTACCTCTGTATCTCAGCTGCCCTGATAATCTCCTGAAAGTATCTCGTTCGCTTCTGCATTCACTTCTTTGCGTATAGGAATCGTATAGAAAGTTTCGAAGACAATAGGCCGAAAACGACGGGCATGATCATTAACAGTATCATTCCGCACTTAGTTGCCCGAGGGCGAGGGAACTCGTGAGCTCAAAAGCACCACGACATCAGCACGACCTCCTTATTCCGATCAGATCGAACCGGTATAATAGCCTTGCAAGCTTACATGTTCTAGTCGAGTCTATTCTTGTGCTGGCGGCTCACGTACGGATGACGGCTTGCTCTGTGCTTCTCTACCTCGAGTCATATGCGGTCCTGGATCTTCTGTTCGCAACTTTTCGTGTTGAATAGGCCGCTTAATTGAAAATTGACGATGATAGCAAGTCAGGCGTCCTTGTGGCCTCCCTGTTTGTAGGTACTGTATCGGGTGTCTCCCTCCCGCCGTAAATACTCCGAAGAAAGGTAATGTCATGGACTAATACTCTTAATCTGTCTAATACTGGCGTCCGCCCTGGAAACATGAATCCACGCATGGATAAAGTGGACTTAGGATTTAGACGGAAGTGTCATGACCGCGGACATGCTCCCCGCAGTAACCCGGTCGACTGTGTACGCTTCCGTATCGTACATGTGCTGGTATGTGTGCTACCCGCTTTGGAGGGTTTGTTTTCGTTGTCTACTTCGCCGTTGTCTACTTCGCCGTTTGTTCGATCCGCGTTGTTCGAGAGCGATCATCGACGTTTTGATCACCTAGATCATTGGCGAATGATCGTCAAAAGATCGTTTGCGTATAAAATCAAGATGGGCGATCTCTGGGTAGTCTCAGCCTCAACATCCTCCTCGATAGCATTTCGTGATGATCCGGCAAACTATCTTCCTCACTGGCGCCACAGGTTCGAGACTGCACCATCACTTTTTGTGTACCGTTCATAACCTTTGTCTGCTTGCTTTCGTTTTCAGGTTATATCGGTGGCTCCGTTCTTTGGCGTCTTTTGAACCACAAAGTCGCGAGGGATTTCGAAATCAAAGTTCTCGTGCGCAACGCCGAAAAAGCAAGGCGATTCACGAATGACTTTGGCGTCAAGGCCGTCGTGGGCGGCCTCTCTGAGCTTACTAATTTAGAGAAACAAGCTGCGGACGCTGATTTTACTATCACGACTGTGAGTTGTATATAAGTCCATACGAATTGACTAGAAATGCTCATGAGCATACCGCGAATCATTGTTTCTTTAACAGGCAGATATAAATGACTTGCCTGCAACCCAAGCTATACTCAAGGGGATGAAGACGCGCTATAAAGCGACAGGAAAGGCTCCTGTGCTCATTCAAACGGTACATTTCTATTGAATCTCTTTTCTGAAGGCTTCGGCTTACATTATCGTGCAGTCTGGTACAGGAGTATTAGATGACGATGCAGCAGGCATGTACACGGGTGAAAAGGTGTATGATGACACGAAGGTCGAAGAGATCGAGGCACTTCCACTCACCCAACCGCATCGGCTCGTAGACTCTACGATCGTCGCAGCGGACAACGAAGGTGACATTCATTGCTGCTATACTAACCGAGAATTATTAAGAAATCTATTTCTGAACGACAGGATATGCAAGAACGTACATTGTATTTCCATCAGATGTCTACGGCATCGCAAAAAACGGTCTCACGGAAGCGGGCCTCCAGAATCCATTCTCTATCCAGCTTCCAACGCTAATCCGAGCGAGTCTCGATCGTGGCCAGGGTGGCATGGTAGGCCTTGGCAAGAACATGTGGCCAAACGTTCACATAGATGATCGTAAGTTTTGGGGTTTAGTTTCTCGGAGCCGAAGAGGAACATAATTATCTTTCTCTGATTCAGAGGCAGACCTGTATATCAATATCTTCGATAAGAGTCGCGCAGATCCAGAAGGCACGCCACATGGCCGCTATGGGCTCTATTTCGCGGAATCCGGCGAACATAGACTCTATGATATCTGCAAAAGCATGTCGGAGATTCTCTTCTCGATGGGGCGCTCTAAGAGTCCCGAACCAACTACGTTCACTCAAAAGGAATTCCTGAAGTACTTCGGAGACGGTGTATGGGTTTTCTTACTTTACGTGGTATTGGGCTAATTTAGCACTACCTTTATTTAGCCCGACTACTACGGCTCTAATTCCCGTTGCACTGCTACCCGCTCGCGTTCCATTGGATGGTCGCCGAAGAGGAGCACGGCAGACTTCATGGCTTCGATCCGCCCGGAGATAGAAACGATCATTCGTCAAGGTGTCTAGATCGGAGAGAAGCATCACAAGCTCCTGGAGCCGCAGATTAGTTTTTTATGAAACGTTTTGTCTGGTTATGTGAGATGAATTTTGCATGTAAGATTGTGCACTTTTTCTGTGATATCTGGTTTGCGTCGATCATTGATTGTATCGACGGCATTCGTCGATGATCGTCCTTCCACTGAGATGGCCCTCTATCTGCAACTTTGAAGCATAGACGAAGGACATCTGAAACCGACCAATAGTTGACGAGGAGTTGTCGTGCTTATAAAATGTAAGTCCGTACTGGTCCGGGTGAAGGCGCTTCTCCACCTCGTGATCCATCATTTTGTTCATTTGACCCTCCACTTGACCACAGCCGACTGAATGCGTGCGTGATGTTATTACATAGCTGCTTTCGAGATTCCATTGAGATAAGCTGACTCGCCTCTGATACGGACAAGCCCAGCACTGCCCAAACATCTGAGACCTAGTCACCAGAGTGATACAAAGAACAAACATCTCAATATGCCGATGAAGATCCCGCTCAAGGAGGTACTCGATGCGGGTAAGACGGCATTTGGTGTCTGGAATACAATTCCTGGTGCCTCTATCGTGCGTACGATTGCGAGCACACCTGGTATAAGCGTGAGTAGTAGCACCGCCTGTCGCTCAATTTCTCGATGTAATTCATAATTAATATCTTCCGATTAGTGGGTCCTAGTCGACGCTGAGCATGGGCATATCAATGTGCGTTTTATCTCAACGGAACTGCTGCACTCGTCTGACGATGTCTTCACTCCCAGGACACGCATTTGTATACGCACATAACCGCCATTTCCGCGGCGGGACGCTCGCCGTTAGTACGAGTCCCAGAAGCAAGCGCATGGTGGGCTAAGCGCGCGCTCGACGCTGGCGCACATGGGCTTATGGTCCCGCTGCTTCGAACCGCCGCCGATGCGCGCGATGCGGTTGCAAGCGTACAGTACCCGCCGAAAGGAATCAGGGGGTTTGGACCTATGTACACTCACCACGCGTTTGGGGAGGACTGCACGCCGCAGGAGTATAAAGAGGGCGCGGGGGATCTGGTGAGTGCTTCATCTATGACTGGAGTTTAGAGTGCTGCTAGATTTAACTCCTGTTGTAGTTGGTTCTGGCGCAAATAGAGACGAAGGAGGCGGTTGCAAATCTCGAAGAGATTGCTCAAGTCGAGGGGCTGGGTGTGCTATTCATCGGGTGAGTCCGTGGATCTCATTCGCTTGTCCTCGCCCCTTCGGCTTATGCTTGGAAACCAGGCCATTCGACTTATCCCTAAACCTCGGCGTTGACTTCGGGAGTAGCGCTCATGAAGATGCGATACAGAAAGTGCTCGAAGTCTCGCACAAGTACGGGAAGAAAGCAGCGATATACTGTACGCGTTCATATTTTCCGCTTCTGAACACCCTCTTGCTGATATCCCTTGTTCTGAAAAATAGGCACGAATGGAGACCAGGCACGCGTGCGCGCAGGGCAGGGCTTTGACATTATCAGTATTGCGACGGATGTGGACGTCCTTTCGCAAGGGTACGCTGCGCACATCTCCAGCGCGACTGGGGCAAACGTGAACGTCGGTAGTGGGTACTCGGCGAAGTAATCAAAAGCGGGGAGAAGGAAGCATAAGGAGACATGCACATGTACTTTTAGTGATCCACGAGAACGTTCCACAAGTGACGGGATTAGGGTCATTCAAAGTTGGAACGGAACGACGTTCCACAAAAGATCTCAAAAGGAAAAGAACCTCCTAAATGCATGTAAAAGTGTTAGAAATCAGAATTATACGAGCTCGGGTGGATGTCGAAGAAAGTTAAGAAGCAGAATACATGCAAAGTATATGCGCGATCGACACTGGAAGGCAGGTGTGTGACAGCTTGTGACTCAGGGATATAAGCTGAAGTAATCCTTACTTTTCTGGGAAGCCGACAGATCGTTCCGTTCCAACCCTAGTCTGTCTTGCAACCTGCAGAAGTTGAAGACAATCTGGATAGGTAAAAGCTATTTTCTGAAAGATGATCTCTGGCAAACCTCACAAGGTGCGAATCTAACAGTGACGCGTCCTGTTCTGTTATTTTAGCGCGGGCGTATTGTCAACACATTCGAAAGTTGCTGTTTCAGCCTCACACCTGCTTTGACTTTCTGGACTTCGTGCTGCTTCTTCGCTGCGGTTCTGAGGCGTCCCTTACGATTCAACTTCTGGCTCGTTTTTAGGTTTGGTGCGTGACTAGGCTCGCAGCTCTATAAAACTATATTTTCGTTGGGAGGTTCTGAAAGATCTCCTCAACCGCAAATAACCAACGTTCGCATCTTCCATGCTCAGCATCTATAACTATCGCTTTGATAACAGAAACCCCATGAATCTCGGCGCGTATTGGCGACTTCGCTCAGATGACGAAATTGAAAGGACAGCGGTGATGAAGCGAAGAGAGTTCGGCCGTCTCCAATCTGGTCGGTAAGATTGTATAGCTGAGATAAAGACTGATGGCCATTTCTAGAGACTGAATGGACCAAGGGCTAAAAAGGAGACATCCTATAGGAAAAAACGGATGGCAGAGTCATAAATCAAACGATATTTGGTATACACGCACTTCTCCGACTTTCATCGCCTCGGTGGATACATAGCCCGTGCTTCGGAACACAAATACTACTTGCCGCCGGTCGGATTCTCTGTGCACCTCCGACGACGTGCGCACAAATGGCGATCACTAAGGCACTCCTGCTGTTGTGCGCAGCAACATCTGTGCTCCTCGAAGTCTTCTCTATCTTCTAAATTGATTTTGACCCCATACCTATGTCGCACATCTCTGCACCGGCGTGATCAGTATCATGTATGGCGGGGAGGTTATCGATCCTCCGTATCGCCATCACGGTTTGCAGTGCAGGTCACCAGCACGACGAGTTAATCAGGCGCTCGGCGGGGTGAACTGAGATCGCAAGACGGAGAAGCTATAAAAAAGTTTGATGCTTCAAAAAAAGTTGCTGACAATGTTCATGCTTTGCGTCGTAGGTTCGGCTACATCACAGCATGGAAGGTAATCTGGATAGTTTCATCATCCACGCATGTCTATTTGGTGCGGAGCGACGTGCACAATGGCCACAGGGCTTTCCAAATCTGTCTGCGCGATGTTTGGCTCAATTTGGCCTTACCGAAACTGGAACGCCTTGTCCTCGAACTTCGCCGGCGAAGCTATCCATTGTTTTTTTCCTCTCAAGTTCTAGTCCGTCTAGTGTAAACGTGGATCAAGGCGTGTCGTCTCGCAAACCCGGAAAGCCGAAAATAGACACAGAAAACAACAGACATCGCGCAGGAGTACAAGCACCGCTCGCGCCTGATTTCCGTTCACAGCCGAGCTTATTGTGAGGAGTCAATTGAGTTTTCGTGTGAATTCGAAAACTTTGCAATCGCCCGGCTAAAGTTGGTTAATCCCTGGATCTCTGTGGCCAAGGCGACCCATAAAACCCGCTGTTCCTCGCCTAGCTGTATCTTACTATCCCCTCATTGCGAGGCACCTCTCCTATTCTTAATTTTATCCATAATACCTGTACCTCTCGACGAGCTACAGCTGCTTTAATCTATCCTCTGAGATGTCCACGACTGCGATGCCCTTTTGCTGCCCGCCTCCCACGTTCAACACTCTCGATCCCTTCCAGCGCGCCCGCCTTGTTCGCACGACGCGCAAGCTCGGACGGGTTCTTGGGACGACGCCCATCTTACTCGATGCCACAGAGCCGCATGAGCTCCACGACCTCAACGAGCTGCTCCCCATCGGGCCCAAGTTCGGCTCCGGCAGCCGCAGCGTCACCTCTTCTCCGTCCAAAAGCCAGGCATCCAAGCTGGTGAAGACAAAAGCGGCTCGTAGGCACGGGTCGCTATTCAACATACCGATTTCCCTTAATCCTTCTGCGAACCTCTCTTCTTCCTCGCTATCTTCTGTGTCGACGCAATCGTCGACGGCGAGCGCGGGCACTCTTCGCGAGACCAAAGGCTTCTCGTCTGGCCGCCAGCGGAAAGCAAATGCACCAACTCCGCTTGTGCTGAAAGTCAAGCCTGTTCCCTCTGTTACGGCCGACTCGCAACTCCCTATTAAACCGGAGTCGAAGTCTCTTGTCTCTCCAGTCGCACCACCGTCTCACGCATGCACGAATACGATCATACACAGACGCTCGCGGAGTAGCTCAACCATACTTTCCTCTACGAGCGCTGGAGTGCCGACGCCGCTCACACCGTCTTTCCGCCTACGCGCGGCTGCCGTCCCCGCGCATCGCCGCCAGAAGCTCCAGAAACTCGCTCGCACGCTCGGCGAGAACATCCCGCCCGCGCTCGTCTTCCCCGCGTATCCGTACCCCGACTCCTCCGCGCCTATGTACCCCCCGCCCAAGGCGTCCGCGGCTGGCGTCGTGCGCACGCCCAAGACGCCGACGTCTGGCTCCCTGCGCCGCGCGGCGTCCGCCTCGACGGCCCGCGTGTGCCGGCGGCGGAGCGCCTCGGTGGGCGCGCTGCTCGCGCTCGACGTCAACGCGCGTCTCCCCATCACTCTTCCCGCGCGCGTTCCAGGCTCGGGAGCGAACGGCACATCGCGCTGGGAGCCGCCCGCCGAGTGGGCTGTCGGCCCGGCGGACGACGAGGAGCAGGAGCCGAAGGGGGAGCCGGTGCTCGGCGCGTGGAACGCGGAGGACTACGACGACGTGCTCCGCTATCTGCGGTCGTTGCGCAAGTAGACGGTGGTATGGTGGTGGTATGTGGTTCTCATACAGCAATGACACGACGATAGCGACGACTCTAGATGTCGGTGCTTTATCATGAATTTTCAGAACGCTTTCTTTATTATTTCTTCATGTTCTACACGCACCTCATAGTTTCCAAAGCATCGACAACCCCAATTATGCTCCTATATGCTCCATGCTCCCGGATCCCAAGTCATACATTCAGCTCCTTTCTTAAGTTACATGCAGTCCTGTCTCTCAACATTCTTACTGGCCTCTTCCATTTCATTGTAACGATCTTCATTCTGATCATTGACGTTGCACGGACAGGCTCCCATATTTGACGTGTTTTCCTCTTCCTACGTCCCTTTTGACACTTAAATTATCTGAGAATGCTTATTTATTGTAAGTATCAACTAATTGCCACGACGAATATAAGTGCTCCTACATAGGTCTGCCGGTACTGCCGCACATTGATCCTTGACACCAAATTACTAGATTTGGATGCAAATCATTGATGGCTCGTCCAAATCGAGTAACCTGGTGTCTTGCCTTCCGGCAGCACTTTTTGCCGCTCTTTTCTTGCTTCACGACGCCAGGCGATTTTCAGATGCAATTCCAAACAGATCTCGCGCCAATGGTCGGACTGTCGACTTTAAATCAGGATAGGGCCTTTATTCTATTACATTTGTAAGTGAGCGCGTGCATCTTGATTTTTTTCTTTCACTAATTTTGTTGTCTCGGATTTCAGGAACGTTGCACGCGTACCAGCGAGCTGTAGATGCAATCTGTGACGCGTGCGGTGCCCGTCTGACTCTTATGTCTTGGCGCGGAACATCGCAGGCCAAATTCTGCATGTCTAGGGGCGTATCAGCCACGACGGTGTCTTAATCGCCGTCGGCATGTCGGGATGGGAAACGGTACGCAGGACATGTGACTTGACTTTTGAAAAGTTGCTCGCGACCATGTGCAGCTGAAACGCAGATTTGTCTTGATTCTAGTCGCAAGCTTACTTTCCTGGGCAGCTGAATCAAAGCACTATTGCGTGTGTGCTTCGATCTGTCCAGCAGCCAAGACCGAGCACTATGTGAGATTGATTTTTCTTTCTTTCTTTTGACGCAGAGATCAACGCGACGGTGCACGTGCATAGGAGATCCCTCGCGCGACGTCGGCGTACGCAACATGCTGCTTCCACAGAAATGACTTCGCTCCATTTCTTTTTTCCTTGGCACAACTTTCATTGCTTCCTTGTGGCTTGATGCGGGAGGAATTACTATCGCGCGTGATTCCAGTCTAAGATGAAGATCGTCCTATGCATTTCCGTTTCTGAGACCGACAAGTGCGACCTGTGCTCGGCAGGAACCGCCAGCGCGCTAGAGCTAGTGCGTACGGGGCTTTCGGCTTTAGGCATCGTCACCGAGATCCAGATTACCAATAGTATCCCCGGCACGGTCGAATATAAAATGCCACCCGATTTCAGCTCGTTTGTTCCATACAACATCCCATCCCGGATCTTGTTCAGGTTTATACCCATATCCATCCATACCGACTTCCGCACACTCTACCACACCCGAGCCTACGCGCCCCGCCGTTCTCTATAACACCAACGCACCGAGTTTCGCGGGTTCACTAGCAGGTCCAACAATGTTCGGTAGCTTCAGTTTCGTTCTCGCCGCCCTCGTCGCCGCACGGATAACGGTCGCTGCACCGACGCCTGACGCCGAGCCTGCGATTGAGCTCATTAGGCGTCAGGGCCTTGCCGCCGTATACAGCTCGTGCACTGAGGTAAGTAAGGGCGGCGTTTTTTCCTTTATTGGTTAATGATGCGTTCCTGTTTTGTAGCCCAACACCGTGCATATCCCTTTTTTCTTTCCTCGAAGATTGAAATTTAATTCTATGGATGGATATAGGTGGCTCTGACGTTTGACGATGGCCCGTACATATACGAGGATGGTAAGTGGCGAACATCCGATTTGTGCCACCCGTCTCTGACCGCATTCTCGCTTAGGCATCGTCGACCTCCTCGACCAGAACAACATCAAGGGCACATTCTTCGTGAATGGTAACAATTGTCAGTGCTCCGTTCAGAATTAGACAGTTCCACTTTACTAATTCTGCGTCGACCGTGAACAATAATGCTGTGCTCTGCAGATGATTGCATTTACGATGACAGCACAATTGCCTCGCTTCGCCACGCGTACGCCTCCGGGCACTTGATCGGAAGTCACACATGGGCACATCTTGATCTCACTACGCTGTCCTGGGACGACAGTACGTATCTCAGATTCTTCCCCGAATTTCGCCGATCCCCTTTCCGTCATCCCGATTTCACATGTATGAAACCTGTTTCATTCCATCACTGACTCGGAATTTCGTTCTCGTTTTCGTTTTCTCTTCTCCATTGGGATGTTAGTCCACGACCAGATGTGGAAGGTCGAGCTTGCACTCGAGCGCATCATCGGCGCGTCGCCCGCGTGGATGCGCCCGCCCTACGGGAACTACAACGACCTCGTGCGCTCGGCAGCGGCGATCCGCAACCAGTCGCTCGTCCTCTGGGACTTCGATTCGCAGGACTCTGTTGGCGCTTCCGTCCAGCAGAGCGAACAGCTCTACACCGACCTTGCGAACCAACACCCAAACAACATCCTGCCGCTGAACCACGAGACGTACCAGACGACTGCGTGCGTATCAGCTACTTCTCCTTTTCTTCAGCCCGTACTTCTTGGGATACAAATACATCCAGACCTAAGTACGGATTTGAACTGACTCCACATGCTTTCATCCCAAACAGCGAGCAGGTTTTGCCATTCGCAATCAAGACCCTGAAGGCGAAGGGCTACAATTTCGTTACTGTCGCCGAGTGCCTCGGGAACATGCCTGCGTACCATGACACTTTCGCTCAGGGCACTAAAGACGTACGTCTCTTCTTTTATGCACCTCGTCTTTCCTCCGACAACGGTGATCCTGATTTGAGTTTTCTTTCTTCACTGTCTTTTCTTTCTATGTCGCAGAGCTCTTGGACGTGCTAGGCGCATAACTTCGACCCTAAAGATGACAATCACGACTCCGCAACGCGAATAAGACAACTGAAATGCCCTATTCTTTTCTACGCTATTCAATACTCTACCTTTCACGTTAATCATCCTCGCTTTCTGGGGATCCTTTTACGCACCTTTCGCATATCTGAACTTTCAAAAGCTATTATTCGCAGTACTACGTAGTCTTTCTCCCCTCCATTCACGACCACAGGAACACTCACATTGCGGACTCGGCTCCTCTAACGGATACTTCTTCAGGACATTTACAATCTTACGGTCTCCAGTACTTTTCCCTAATTCTATCCTCTTATTTCTTTCTTTTCGCGATTTTCTATCAAAAAATTGTTGGTTTTTTTTTCGGTATGGATGGCGGCGCAACTACAGCTTAATTTACTTTGACAATTTTTTGTCTGTCTTCATGCTTCAGTCGCATGGGTCAGCAGGACACCCCAAAACGAACATGAACATCATAAATAAAGTTATCGAGGAATTTTGATATATCCTTATATCCACCATAAAACTGAATCCTCCTCGATGTTCGGAACTTCGCAGCCTCACTTCAATCCTGCCTCAGTCAAAGCCGATCGTCAATCGTTCTCCGTAATTGTAATTCCACCGTTGCATGCGCTCGATCTCCTCCGGAGGCACCAGGCGCGCCTTTTCATTGTCTTGCGCAGACACCTCGATGAAACCCCTGCATTCCATTCCAAAGTATTCGCGCCCGCATTTCTGGATACGCGGGTAGGCTATGGTTGACTTCGATTTTGACTCCGGCTTGGAGGTCCGCAGGTGGGATTTGGGACTCGATTGGAGGCGGGCGGGGGGCACGACGATGATGTCGCAGTCGCACACATTGCACCTGCGGACGGGCGACCACCTATCCTGTCTGACGCTCGTACGTATGGAAGGTTTGATGACATCCGCGGCTCTAGCATTCGATGCTTCAGGGACCCCAGGTTTTGGATCTTTACGCACATGGGTAGCGGATGGGGTAGAAGGATTCTGCTTTTGTGCCTTCTTGTCAACGTGAGCTGCGCGCTTCAAGCTGCTCTCGGATTTAGGGCCGTCCTTGGTTGCGGTCGCGTGCTCCGCACTCCTCGCTGGCATCTGCGGCTGTCTTGGCTGTCTTGCGCGCAGGCTGGCTTGGGCTTGGGTCAGTATTCCCGGTTTGGTCGTAAGTGTGATAGTGGTCATATGGATTCCACGGATTTGCTTTGTACTGCTCGGAGGGGGCTTTCAACTTCTTGGAATTTGGCCTGAGGATCTTCAGGAGGTTCATTGCTATAGGTCGAGGGTCAACTTTGGGTCGAAAAAGCAAATACGAGTATTTATGTATAGATCACGCCTGTAGAAAGGCATACTTTATACAGGAACCTGAAATGTTCAATTCCATTCGCTGAAATGGATCGGTCTGGACACGCAATACACATTGCAATCGGTTTTTTAAACAGACCGGTCATTTCGGTGTCAGTGACTTGTCGTGTTTTGTGCAAGCTGCAACTTTGCATAACTGAAACGTTGTCTGTTTTCCAAAGTTATGGGACTACGGACCCGTCAGCAAAGTTAGTAAAGCATTTACGCATGAGAGTTGGTGACACTTACTACACCTAAGTAAAAAAATCACAATTTGGGGCTTACTAAACTACCCAACACCTTTGCGAAAAACTTCATGGTCTTTTCTGGCTCGTCCCAGTGAGGCTTTGAAACACAGGTGAGCACAATTTAAAAATGGCAGGTAATGACACTCACGAAATGGTTCGCACCAGGGATCATGAAAACTTTCAACTGTCTTCCTTTTATCCCATCCTCGTCAGCCTTCTTTCTCAGCCTCTCAAACCCCCATACGCCATCGACGATCGCCCACGGTGAATGCTCGCACCAGACTACATCCACACTGCACTTTGGCCAATACTGGGCAAGAGTATCGTCAAACAGCGCGCGCCGCACGCGCTCCGCGTATATCTCAGGAGCTGCCGTGCGCGCCGCTACCTCACTGCGCTGCACGGCATCGTAACATGTCACTGCCCGCTCGTCATCCGCAGACATCGTAAGCGTCGTTCCCGTGCGCGCCCCCGCGTCGGCGACGAGCTGCAAGTCGTTCATGTCGCGAGACGAGAGGCTTGCATGTGTGTAATACGCGCCAACCCATTCACTGAAGCGCCGGGCACGCTCTTCAAGCGTGAGGGAGTCGTCACGAAGGACGTCGAAGCCATGTTCCAGCGTAGGGAGTCCGAGTATCCAGCGCGGTGCGTCTATGCAATTATTGAGTGCACGTACACGAAGCTAAGCAAGGCGGCCACTTACCGAATATCATGAAAGAGCGAAGGAAAGGTGCTATCGCTTCTCTCGTGTCTGCAGGGATAGAATCCGTGTAGGACAGCATAGGGAGCGTGTAGCCGTTTCCAGATGACCAGGCCATCAAAACAACGCCGCCAGACTTCCTGTCAGACGACACCTTCGGCACGTTCTCCTGTTCAACAAAGTGTCTGATAAAGACGGCAAATTCGTTCCCCCCCGCTCCCGCGCGAACTCATCGTGCGCGACAGCATCATTGCCTCTGATCTTCGCGATATCGTCTTCTGTGTACGGCGATGACTTGGGGTAGTCGCGGCGGTTGACGAGCACGAGGCGGATGCGGTAGCGCGGGGCGAGTGGGAGCAGGCGTCTGAAAACACCTGCGTGAAGTGAGTCGACGAATCCCGAAGTATTTTTCAAGCATGTCATGTAATGCTAGCTTACCGCCGTGAAACGCAGTCCCGTGTACTACGATGAACGTCGTATAGGGCTCGCTTGCGCCCGCCGGGGCTCCAGTGTCCTCATAGAAAAGGTTGTCACCTTGCTCGTTGACGGAAATCAAAGGCATAGCATTACTACTTTCAAGAGACGCGTCGAAGACGATGGAGATCGCAGCATAGCATGGTAGGCCTCCTATTAGTATCTCTTATGAGGTGCAGAGAGGCTTGCGAGAATCCCATACCTGTCGAAAACCTCGCACGAGACTTATGTATAGGACAGCGACAGTAAACCGAGACCTAAAGAAAGAATCTGACCATGAGGCCCATTCTTCGTTTTCGCAGTTGAGACTCGAACCTCGTTTAATTTGGCTTCATGGGAGAGTGCATTGTATAAGCATTGTACGTGAATATACATTAAGGGATTGAATTTGCAAATATTGCAATCGGTTGATTATCCGTCCAGAAAGGGCAGGCAATGGTATATCCTCGTTTGGTTTCTGAAGGTGTCCAGTCCAAGATTCATTCCAGATGGCGAGTTCTCTATAGACTCGTCCGACCCCACCGAGCGCATCCGGTGTCTGTGAGTATTTTTGAGCATTCAAGTTCCCAGCAGTAGATGAGTTTATAAGATAAGGGTCGGATATAGACTCTGATAGAATTCAATTCTCCAGTCCAGCGGCCATACGATGAAAATAAAGACGAAAAGTTGGCAAAGAGCAACGACACGCGCACGCGTAAAGGCCGGCCCTAACTTTGTCATTGTGAAATACGCACCACAGCCACCAGAACATTCACGTGACACTGCGTCGGCAATTTGAATGGCCTTTGACACGCGTGTCAGTCGCTTTGTTCCTGCACCTTCTTGTCCTCAACCTCCATCTCGACCTGATCATGTCCGCTTCTGGTGAGTAGTAGCTGCTCTCTGAAAGTGTCACATATCCTGACTTTATGAACCTTTGCAGCAGAAACGGCGCAGCCGGACGAGTCGGCCCAGTCCGTGCATAGCACACCGTCCAAAGCCCGTCCCAAGTCAGAGAAATACACGAAAGAAAGCATGGACGACGATCTCGGAGAAGACGTTCTCAAATATACGTGCACCGGGATCCCTTTCAACGATTTCCTGAAACTTGCTTTCAATCTCACGGAAGAAGAACACGCTAAACTTCTGAATGACGTCGAAGTCTGGGCCGTACATAACAACGAGGAGTACAAGGCGGAGCTGAGAAAGTTTGTGGCTCACAAGGAAGAGAGACAGCTGTACAGTCCGTTCGTGAATATGGGGAATATGATTCTCAAACGTGCCGAATTGGAAAGAAACGTGGCGAACGAAAGGAGGATCAAGCTGCTTCAAGTTGAGAAGGAGAAGATGCCTGGCGGTTATGCGGACAGGAAACCCGATGTCGTGCTAGCTCCGGACAATGCCTACGGGAAAAAGGACATGGAGAAGGTCGACGCGGCTCGTCGGAAGGCTGAGAGGAAGCGCAAACACGAGGCAAGCGCGGGCGCGAAGGATGCCGTTGAAGCTGCAGAGGCCACTAACGCCATCCTGGACACAGGAGATGCGGACGCGAACGATGTCTCCGGCGCCCAGTCTAAGGATGTCATCGAGGCGGATTCAAGCGTCAAGGGCAAGTCCGAAGAACGAGGCGGATTGACACAGGTCCGAGTCAATTGGCTAAGTACATTGCTGCCCTTCGAATTCAAGCAAAAAGTTAATAGTACTTCGGAGACGGAAGACGAGGAGGGTGTTGGTAATGGAGGACGATCCGGGGAGATAGGGTCGGCAGACACATCGAGGTCAGGTAAAACGAGTAAAGGGAAAGGAAGGAAGCGCCCTGCAGAGGACGAAGCAGATGAAGAGTATTCGAGTGGGAAGCGCAGCTCGGCTAGTTCGTCCAAGCGTGGCAGGGGTAGTTCCTCCAAGCGCGGCACGAGCAGTTCCTCCAAGCGCGGCACGGGCAGTTCCTCCAAGCGCGACACGGGCAGTTCCTCCAAGCGCGGCACGGGTAGTTCCTCCAGACAACCTACAGGGAAGGCATCTAATTCTGGAAGGCCTAGGAAGTCGAGTGCGATTAAGATACCGCCCATGTCCACAGACGGAGGTCAAGGATCTTCGGGAGGACCGAGCAACAACGGCGTGCCTCCCGACGATGTCTTACGAACACGCCTGCATCTGAAGGTCCATCGGAAGTCGTCATGCGCTGCAGCGCTTATCGCGACCTTATGCCAGGAGCTACAGTGGGGCCTCCAGCATCCGTGATCATACCTAAAGCCCCCAAAACTCCCCATTCAGTGAGGGTCCAACTTGCAAGCTACGTTGCAGAGGTATTTAGCGCCCGCGGCGACCGTAAATTCGCCTTTGCAGTTCTTGTCGAGGGAAACAATATCACTTTGTTTTTCTACCATCGTTCGGCGATCATTGAAGCGGACCCTTCGACATCGCGAGTAATCCGACATATTTCGCACTTCTTCTCCTTATGTTCTATCGCGACCTTCCTGACCTCGGTTTCAACGAGATCATGGGATACTGCAATCCATTCGATTTCACGGACGAATCTACAAACAAACTGCAATCTGGTCTGTTGGAACCTGTCAAGGCTCGGACACACCGTTGGACATCAGCAAGATCGTTTTGGGGAGAAGCTAGCCTCCCCCTACTGTTTAATTGGACGCGGAACGTCCGTCATCAAAGCGAACATAGATGGATATAAACTAGCGATCAAATTCAGTTGGCAAGCCAAGACTCGAAAAAACGAGGACGAATTCATCCTAAATGCGCGAACACTGGTCGATATCATCAAGCACATTCCGGAGATATTTGGGAAAGCTGTGGTGAATGACATGACACCGGTCGCCAAGCTCCGAGACGCCTGCATGAGAAAGGGCGAGATTTTCGAAGTGAGGGAGTTTCGGGCTCTCGTCATGAGGGAGTACTTTCCTATCTATATTCTCAAACCGAAGGATTTCTGGGCTGCGATAGTCCAGATTGTTAGATGTGAGTGATGTGTCTTCTTCGGCGCAGAGGTAGTTGTTGAACATTTATAGGTCTGCATACGCTATTCGTTCGATTGAAGATGCTGCACGGGGACATCAGTATCGGTAACATCGCGTACTATATCAATGACAAGAACGAGATCGTCGCCGTCCTGCTCGATTTCGATCTGGCGTCGTACTTTCCGTTTAAGCAGTCAAGCAACCACCGCACAGGAACAGCGCCGTTCATGGCTCGAGAGGTGCTGAACCTAGACAACAAAGAATTTACCCGTGATTTTCATCATGATCTGGAGTCTGTCTTCTATACCGTTGTCTGGTACGGCGTTGGGTATTATGGATACACGATACCCAAGAAGGGTGACGTTTTGGCTAAGTGGAGGAAGGGTTCTTGGGGTGACATTATGGAGGCAAAAGAGATATTCATCACCAGCGAAGGGACCGGACCAAGCTCAATGAAAAGAGTCTTTAAGTATATCGAAGACAAGGAAATTCGCATTCACTGTCAAGGAATTGGAAAGTGTTTCTATGATGCGAGTGCAGTGGTCACTGCCCATAAAACGCTGGAAAACGAAAGGTGGTACGAGATGTCATTCGAGGAGAAATTGCTCGCAGACGATGCTACGGAGCAGGTGGCTGCTATCACTGCTCCCCCGGTTACTTATGTCAAGTGGATGAAAAGTTCTGGTGAAGATCCGTCGTGCACTTGCTGTCCGAAATCGGGCGACACGCAATGACCCGTTTGCTCACGACGGTCTGCAAAGCATGAAGCTTACTCAGGAGTGCCGCTACTAGCGTTTCAACATAGATGTGTATTGTAACTTAGACAACATTGGATCATAATCACTGTGTTTCGTTTGATCAGAAAGTATGTACAAGCGGAGGTACAAAAAGTGCGGCTTCGCCCCTTTTCTTGGACCAAACATAAATTCTAAAATTATGTGCTCGTGTCTGTCGAAATGTAATATTCAAATCTCTCGTTTCATTGCCGATTTGATGGACCCTCTTATTTTGATGCTTGAAGGATCGGTTATATGGCGTTCAAAGTGTACATTTAATAAATACTACACAGACTTATTTTTTTCGCGCACTTTTTTCTTTTTCGCACACTTCAACTTTTCCGCAAACTTTAAACTTTTCCGCACATTTTAAGATTTTTACACACTTTCATTTAAATGCGCATTCATATTTCAAAAAACACCAATATACCCAATAAAATAAAATAAAAACGCATACACACAACATTGGTAGATATACTATGTAATGGCCTATTAAATTAACTCGCTGGGCTCTTTGTCGTGGAAGAAGTCTGAGACGAGTTTCACGGAGTTTGGAGACAGCTGCACCACGTCCAGGCCATGGTAGCGGAAGCATCACTAGTGCAGCTTGCGCAGAGTACATCGACGCGGGCCTGCTGACACCCTCACCGCAGTGAATGCTGGGTCCGCCGTGATGCCCGGTGTACTGGTAATTGGTCGCAGCGGCAGAGGAAGGGATGCGAGTGGTGAGGGTGTGGGGGTGTGTGCATTGATGACAAAAGAGAGATGGGGAAAAACGAAGCAGCATTGACAATGCCTAGCAGTCGTACAACACACGACCTCCTCAACAATGGGGCCGTCCACTGATGCGCCTGGAGTTCCACTTGCTCCAAGGAAGCCATACACATCCGGGAAGCCGCCTGCGCTAAGCGCTCCACCCGCACCTGCAGATTGGTAGAACTTCTGCATAATCGGGCCCACGATGCCCTCAAGCTCATTCTGCTTCTCGTACTCCTTTGATGCCTCCTGCGAGTTATCGAGCCACGAATTTGCCTCATTCACTGCGGTCTTGAGGCACGCCTTGTCATTCGCTTCGAACTTGTCCTTCATCTTCTCACCCATGATCGGGTTGCGCAGGTTGTATGCGTAGGACTCGAGGCCGTTCTTGATGGTGAAGTGGAAGTGTGCTTCCACATCCTCAGCTATAAGGAAAACACAGTCAGAATTTATTATGGATGATAGAAGTAGATATTTGCTTACACTTGTACTTCTCGGCATCGCTGACCATATGCTTGATCTCCTCCTTTGCATCTTGTCGTTGGTGATTGTATGTGGTTCGACTTTCCATTCCTCTTGCCCAAGGCGGACATGTTGAGGATACCACTGGTGTCAATGTCGAAAGGTGACCTCAACCTGAGGAACTCAACGCGCTGCCCACGCAACACGCGTGCTGCAGCACGTGGCTTAGGCAAGATACCGAACTTGCAGTGGAGGTTGTTGTCCTTTGTACACGTTCGCTTGCCCTTGAAAACCTGGATAAGGACACCAAGCTGATTGTCGGCGTACGTCAAGAAGATTTCAAACTTCTTCATTGGGACAGTCGTACTGTGCTTGATGAGCACGCCCGGACGCAAACAAGCTGTTACACCACCAGCGGATCATTAAGGGCCCGTCGCTCGCGCCGAAGCAGATGCCAATGAAACCCATAACACCACCGGCCGTTTTGATACCGAGCAAGAGCAGTGCGACATCGAGGAGAAGAAGGTCCTGAGTCTTCTTGGAAGTGTCACCATTGGGGACGGCAGCTTGGACGGCCGCCGCCGGCTTCCTCTTTACAGCGGAGGCGTTTTCCCGGCTGGAGCAAACAAGAGAAGGATGAATCAAAAAGCAAAATGAGGGGAGGACAGCGAGAACACACCTCAAGCCATTCTTGAAGCGACGGGGAAACACCTTTGAGGTAGCGCGTGCGGCCCGAGCCCGTCGTCTTGCGGCACTTCACCTTCAGACCCCACTCGAACGACCGGATCTTTGCAGACGGGTACTCGCACTGTGCACAGGCAAGAACGAAAAAAAGGTGGGATGCAGCACCGTACGTGACGGCCTCGTCGGAGTTGATGGACTTGTTGGGTTCCTTGCCGTTGAAAAAGTCTGAGACGAGCTTCTTGCCACGGAAAGTCGCCACTGCTGGCAAGTTACTAGTCCTCGTTTCTCGCTGGTGTTGACCACGCCGTGCGGTCTAATCGGCTTCCTCGACCTGACATTCGACCTCACCATGGTGAAAACGTACAAAAAGAGAATACCGCACTTCTTGCTGCAAACTACTACTAGCTTTCGAATCACAATCAGCAGCGCGAGGATAAGTAGTCGGGAGAAATTAGGTTGCCATGCGGAGACGGGGCTTAGAAGGAGGTTTGAGCAAAGATGAGCGACGAAAGGTGTGTGCTGGCTCGCGTTAGATCTCCTGTTGACGTTTAGAATTGCATGCTTGCGCATATTTGAAGCTCGAATCTCAATTGGAGAAACTGAAACTCGGCCCTGGTCTTTGACCTTGTCTGGAATCTTGGCTTCTGCGGGAAACGCTGGCTAGGGCGGTTAAATGACTTGGTGCAGTTTCGCCGTACGTCGACAGCACCAGTGTTGAGGTGGACTTGGTCACGAAGACCAAGGGAAAGCGATGATTCTTTCAGCACATCGATCCGAATCCCTGCCGTCGAAGCTACAAGTCAATAAGTGAAACTGAGCTCAGAAGGCTGTCCTCGCTCGCCTACTATCCGATGTTTCTGGTGCTATGAACAGGACTTCTTTTCTTCGATAGCCGTGATTTTCTGGGATTAATGTCTGTCGGGGCTTGCGCGACTGATTTAGACGCTGGCAGATCGAATGAGTCTTTATGCGTTGGAAATAGTCCTCCCTCAGCTCAGATCTGATACAGAGGCAGGCTTACCTTTGATTTGAGAATACTGCTGTTGCTTGTTTTTCACGGCCGAAATTTTTTGACGCCTTGACCAGCATACCAGATGGGTTGAAGTCTCCCGCTAAAAGGGTTGACTCGTTCGTCATTTGTGCACGAGCTGTTGGATAAAAACGGGCAGATATGGTTCTGGTCTCCAAATTTCAGCATCCACGTTTGAAATCGTCATTGTACGAGCCAACACTGGCGGATGTCGTCCGGTGGCGCTTGGCAAGTCGCGCTTCGATCTGAATATGCGCTTGCATGTGAAGTCCGAGCCCTTCACTGCGGTCGGTTCAACGTACGCCTCTCGACATACACTTTCGAACGAGCATTATTAATAATGATGAGACAGTGGACTACAGGTGGGTGTACATGTAGAAAGTCTACGGCCCCCCTAAATAAGGAAGGTGGTTCCCGTCCACGTCGCACACACTCATCCGCGTCCTCTGTTGTCATTCACAGTTGCCTGTGGCACACTGCCAGCCCGAATCACCTAGAAATACATTGTATCTTATGTAGTATTCGTGGCGATGCCTTTATCGGACCCGCAACGCGCTTGAAAATGTGGTCAAGGTTACAACCCAAAATCACGTGACAGCAGTGGAAAGCGAACGGAGTAACCTCGAATCGACTATGTAAACCTTGTATTTTCATCATATATGTATAAAAAGAAGGTTTTTGCAGTCAGACATCCTGTTTGGTCTTTTCTTAGGTGAATGCGACGATGTGGACACTCGGGCGGCGCGGACGGGAACTACCTTCCTTATTTAGGGGGGCCGTAGACTTTTTACACCCACCTGTATCATACATGTAGGTATGTAAAAGCCTTCCATGTCAATGGCAGCTCTGTGTCGACATTGACATCACAATTGTTAAAATACGAGGAGAAAAGTCACCAGCAATCGCCCACAGTGGTGTCCGATTTACCCGTTGGCGGTGGTGGGCAAACACAAAGATGCGTCCTAAACGCTAGCTGCTTACTAATCTACCCGATTGGTCCGTAACCCCCAAACAGTTTTTGCGCGTTCGCAGAAATTCCAACAGCTATGACAGGCTCCAAATCCTGCTGGGATGTGAATAAGACCGTTACAACATGTAGCATATTTCTCGACTAAATTTAGCACGCTCTTCGTATACACAGTCGAGCAAAGATATCCTCCAATTATTAGACTAATACTGTGGATGCGAAAGCCTTATTCATCTACCGCGAGGATAAGACACCAGCGCTTTTATTAATTAAAAGTGAACGAGTTTGGTATAAAAGTGTAGGAAAAGCATGTTTCCGTGCGTTTATATCGATGTGGCTGGTGACTGATCGCCACGCGAACGTATAAACGCCGGCCCTTATCACGCGTCTGAAGTAGACACAGCCACTGTCAGCCACGTCTGCGTTTGGTCAACTGTCAACGGCGACTGTTCAACGAATTTCCGAGGATCGTGACCAGATCCAAGTACCCCAGTACTACGAAACATACTGCAGTCAAGACAAGGTGTACTGAACCGGACAAACTCGAGGCATATATTAATTCTCTCACGAACATGGATGACGTGCTCCTCAATCGTGCCGAATCCGAGAGGCCCGAAGCAAATGAGAGGAGCATCGAACTCCGGGATGCATGGAAAATATTTAGTATGTATACGCGAGACCGAATCTCTGTCACCCCTCCGGTTTATGAACTCGTTGATGGCAGTCTTTGGAAGGTGCTAATCTATCGTGAGTACTGTAATAACAAGTACCTTTGTGCAGACGAGTAGTAGCTGACCATATCGCAGAGCTTATGCAGATGCTGTTTATGACGACGATGGTTCTGCGTGTCGATACTGGCGTCACAGCGACTTGCTTCTGTAAGAAAGAGAAAAGGGAGCCCCTAGATGCTATGCTCGACTTCGATCTGTCCTCATTCTCTCCGCATGCTCGTGCGAGAAGTCAACGAACTGGAACAGTACCTTTCATGGCTCGAGAGATTCTTAAGAGGTCCGATAGGAAAGAAGTCATCTGTGCGCTTCATCACGATCTGGAGTCTCTTTTCTACGTAGCCATCTGGCAAGGTGTCGGATACCGAGGATCAAAAGCGCCCCAGAAGGGGGATATTCTGGCTGACTGGAAAAAGGATTATTGGAGCGACGCAATGAATACGAAAACGTTGCTCATCACCGGCCGGCCGACCGCACCGCATTCGATGGAAGCCGTCCTTAAATATATGGAAGACAAGAGACTTCGCATACACTGTCAGGGAATCGGCTATTGTTTTCGGGATGCGAATGCAGAGGTCACTGCTCAAAGGGTACTGGAAGACGAAAAATGGCTCAAGCTGTCATTCGAGGAGAGGCTACTCGCTACGACGCAGGAGACTGCTATCACTGTTCCTGCGGTTACTTATGCCAAGTGGATGAAAGGTGCTGGTGAAGATCCATCGTGCACTTGTTGTCCGCAGAAAGAAGACAAACTATGAACAGCCGCCTCTCAGAAGTCCGCGTTTTGGGTGAAATGTGTCTTCCCAGAGGCACGTCTTATCATTATCGTGCTTTGGATCTCGCTGTCCCTGTATTATTGTGACGTACTGTACATATCAAATGCTTACCAGAGTTCTAAAGTCCTAAACACTTGACGAGATCCCCACCAAGACTCGACATCATTGCGAACTCGATCTTCATTCGCCTCTGTTATACCAGTTCAACCTGTCCTTGCTTTGTTAAAATGACATGTGAACATAACATTTATATTCTTACAGCAACAGCTAATCACCGTGCTATGAATATTAGTCGTCCAATCCAGGACAATCCTCGCTAGTCTGGTTGACAAGAGTCTGGTCCTGCACTGTCCAAATGATATTGAATCTTCCATCCACGCATTCGCGTCAGCAGAACTCGATCCACAATTAGAAAGGCAAGACAGGGGTACGCACGAGTCTTTCGGGTACTTGGGCGCGTCAGCCACGCCAAGCGCTTGAGCGACGTCCCTGAGGGCCTTGTGTTCCCAGCAGATGAGCACGTTTGCAGAGGAGGAGGATGCGAAGGCGGCGACAGCAGTCGCGACGCAGTCAGAGTCGTCTCTATCGCTGAAGCAAGCGGATAAGTTAAAATTGTTTCGCGTATTTTAAGGCAAAAGTGACGGGTACCAGCTGGTGTCGACAGTTAATCCGAGCTCCTTGGCGAGCGGCGTGACAGTCAGCAATGGTCGCGTGCGGTCTCCGTTTGACTCAGGCTGCTCCGCGAGTATGTACCCGATGTTGTAGCCGGAAGACGGACCGAATACCTGAATGAAGAACATAATTTAAAAGCGTCGGCGTTAGAGCACTACCGTGGACAATCACGTGTACGCACATTGGTCAAGCACTGTGCACGCTCCTCGCCCGCCTGCGAGAGTCCCTGCCCGCCATCCGCAGGTTTCTCGCCGTGACGAATAATGTAGACGGTGTTCGCGATCGAGGGCGCGGCCCCCGTGACAGCGCTCGCAAGACTGACAGCAAAGATCACAGAGGCAAGGGCGGCGAAGGAGGCTGCGCACTTCATCTTTCTTCGACAAGCCGACGTTGCTAGAGTACGAGTTGGAGAGTAAGGGAGTCGAGTGGAACACTTCAGGTGCTAGGAGAGCAGACAAAGGAGATTAAGTACCAATGCGCAGTTTCGTATAACAGATGTGCGCGCGGAATGCGCAAATGCCGTGATCAGCTCTTGCCAGCATCTAATTGGCGCGCACGTTCCTTGTGGTGTCGCGGGCTTCCATATGGTTCGAGGTCGGATGAGAGAGCTAGCGAGTTATCACTAGTGTACCATCAGGGTGGTAGCCGAAGCCCGAGCCAAAACCTGGATGTTGTTCTTCCATGACCGTCAGCTTAGGCACATTGGACTTGATGGCAGTAAGCACGCGAGATGCGCGAGAGGCGCTGTCTTCCGAGAAATGCGGTAGGAGGTGCCATCTTACATAAAATGTTGCGCTTTAGATATCGTGATATCCGTTATCATAGGAAAGCAAATAACAGAGACCTTCGACTTCCAAATCTTTAGATTCCCGCGTGCAAAGCATGTGCAGCCACAGATGGTGCCACGGAAATGAGAAGAAGCCGACGCCGCCATCATAACTAATAATTGTTTTTACTGGCGAAACACAAGTACTTTCTCCCTCGACACCTATTGGACCTTTTCACTCAGCCACACGACGTTGACATCTATGTCTCTGCCCTCATCTTCTAGTTTCCGATACGTACGACAGTGTCCATCTGTCCCGTTCCGATCACTACATAGACATGTGAGCGCCTATGTTTTTCCACAAAGGTTACTCCGTTTCCTGTAGAGAAATTTGCTTGTAGTATGCCTAAGGATGGTGTCTCGCAGCCGAGAGGGTGAGCAACAAAAGCGAGTCGCACCCCTCGTGGTGCGTATCTATGTGGTAACTGGCACACGAAATGGAGGTGGAAGGTAGCGCGCCGCAAGACCCGACTCAAAACAGGGATTCGAGCTGAAATTTGACCAGTCCCCAGAATAAGCAGAAGAAAGAATCACAATCCAATGACAAAAGAAAAGCATCGAGGGCGAAGCTGTCAGGGGAAAACTGGAAGCTCTATATCTAATTCTTCTCATGAATCGACGTACGGGGTGGGACACAGGCATGTCTGGGTATATAAGCGCAGCACAGTCCTTTCATTTCTTCGTCTTCGTTTCTATCGCTGGGTCCGCGGGGACAGGTGCAAGGTCTCCGCCGGTGACTGTCGCGGCCGCGACGGCAGGCGGCTCGCCGAGCGCCTTCCTGATCGCGGTCGTATCGAGGAGCTTAGCATACTTGGGCTGGATGAAGAGTGCTCTATGAAGAAAAAGTAAAGTATAACGCATGAGAATAGAGTTGACTGTCGGAAAAGGGACGCAGACGCACTTCGCAGTAGCGAGGACGGTGCCGTGCACATCCTCTACGGAGCCTTCGACGTATGCCTTGCGGCCCTTGAGCTCGACAAGACGGGCGCGCACTACGACAAACTAAACGAAGTTGGTGCGTGGTAAAGATTGTACAAGACAGGTGCGGACATACCTGGTCGGCGCGGGTGGGCGCCTTGTAGTCCACCGTCAGCGTCGCTGTCACAGCGACTTTCTCGGGGAAGTTCATAATAGACTGCACAACAATGTCAGCACGCTACACAGATGAGCCATGACGCCCTGGTAAAAACACACCAGGCGGCCCAACGTCTCGTCGAGCACCGTCGCGATCAGCCCGCCGTGCACTATTCCATCGTGGCCGCACAGCCCGCGCCCGAAGTGCGTGACCACAACACACTCGCTCTCATCGCGCTTCACGCGGAGCAGCGGGGGTAGCGCAAGCCGCCCGGGCCCCCGCAGCGCGCCGGCTGTCATCGAGTTCGCCGCACGCTCCTCCGGTACGTTTACGTACGGCCGGGTCTCGTACCACGTGTCCGCGTCGGGCGCGGCGCGCAGCGCCTTTAGTATGGGCAGAGCTTGGAGTGTGTCCTCGAGCTCCGCGACGTAGGCCTTCGCCGCGGGATGGTCGGGGTCCGGCGGGGGCGGCGCGATGCGCGGGGCAAGCAGCGTGGCGGCGTTCGGCGGGTAGAGTGCGCCGAGCGTGAAGGCCGCACAGGATGAGGCGAGTGCGGCAGCGAGCGC
The DNA here is from genome assembly GCA_021029095.1 of Phellopilus nigrolimitatus. Lineage (NCBI taxonomy): Eukaryota > Fungi > Basidiomycota > Agaricomycetes > Hymenochaetales > Hymenochaetaceae > Phellopilus > Phellopilus nigrolimitatus. The sequence goes on from JAJOHG010000028.1 coordinate 314,987, forward strand.
GCGGAAAGACTTTGTGCGCCGCGGGTTGGGATGCCTGTCGGCGTGCTGGACCGTGTATCGGCGGCTGGGAGACGAGGGCAGGCATCGGGGCCGAGCGGACAACGGCGGGCGGCGAGAAAGATTAGACAGTCGGCGGAGACAGATCATTATAAGGAGTTTAGCACTACAGTATCCAAGATAAAGATATATAAAACGGAGTCGTCGCCGTCGCCGTCTTCGACGTACACGTCTTCGCGTTCGTCGACGATGAACAATGTGACTTACGTAACGTACGTGGCGGGCCGCCACTCCCGCGACGACGCTCACAAAAAATCATACAAATCGTAGAGCTCGAGCGACGAGGTACGTAGTAGAATGTATATCATAAGTGCAATGTATGTACTTGTATGTACTATATTGTATGTACAAAGAGCCCTGAGCCACTACCCTCATGCCCGTAAGTGGAAGCTCAGTAGTTCCATCCAACCTGACAAGTTTTCTTTGAATGTTAAGTATGAAATGAATTGAAGGTGTAAAACTTATAGATCATTGGCACAGGAATGAGAAAGAAAGAGAAAAAAGACAAGCGATTGACATGGCATGCGACACACGGGAATCGTCGACTCTGGGAAGGTAACGATGTTCAACATTTATTGAGTATCGCCCATTTGCTGACAACAAGGGCACAACGGGTCTTCTCCAGCACCTTTCATCCACTCGACATAGGTGACCGGGGGAGCCACCTTCTCCTTACCTTTGTCTGTGAGTAATCTCTCCTGGAATGACAACTTGCGCCATGCTATGTTGTTCAGTCTCTTTGCATTACCGGCGTCTATATTCGCATCATGAAAACAAGTTCCAATTCCTTGACAGCGAGTTTGAAGTTCCTCATCTTCGACATATTCAAGGACTTCGTCCATCGAGTTCGGTCCGATCGCTTCGCTGGTGATGAACAACGTTTTCGCATTCAGACTTTTGCTCCAAGAATCCTTCCTCCAATCAGCCAGAATGTCTCCCCTCTTGGGCGTTTTGTGTCCTTTATACCCAACGCCCTGCCAGACAACAGTATATAAGAGAGACTCCAGGTCATGATGAAGCCCACGGGTAAATTCTTTGTTGTTTAGGTTCAGCACCCCTCGAGCCATGAACGGCATTGTCCCTGTACGACAGCTGCTTGGTTGCTTGGATGAAGACACTGTCTCCAAATCTAAGTCAAGAAAGGTGTCCACGGGTGTTTCACCGTTGCCGCATATAACGAGGCCAGACGTAGTGACGCTGCCGTCGAGGGGATGCACTGCTGTAGATTTAAACAGCCTAAGCATAATTGCTATGACATACTCAGCGACGATTTCCTTGAGAAAATATGCATAGTACTCACCTCCAATAAACGGAATCAGGAATGGCACGTTCGAAGGGCTGATATTCTTGACTTGGCAGACCAAAGGGTTCTTCACATCGGGAGTTGGAGACTCCCCTGTTGACTTGCAAGCGCCTCGAAGAGTATGGCTGGCCTCGAGCATCTTCGATTCGATATGGTCAAGAATTATGTCGAAGTCTCCCATCCTTGCGAGTGATCTTGAGAAAGTTCAGCCCGTGGAGTCCTCGAGTAAGCGACTAGAGTTCAAAGTCTAGCACAAGCTCGTTGTAATCTTCGACGATAAACCAAAGCAATCTTCAGGAAAGTAGCGCACAGACTGTTGCGACGCTCGAGGTCAATGGAACAATGCAGAGAATGTGCACTTTGCAAAGCACTACTTTTGGGTATTTAGGGCCGGCGTTTATGCCACACGTCTGCGTGGCGAGCAGCCACATCTGTGTGAATTATCCACTGGGGATTATACAAGCTAGCTTATGCTTCGAGCTCTTGAAAATACTTGTTTATGCACGCCAATGCGTTCTCAAATCCGTTGATTTTCACGCCAGCCTTGTAAGGAATATACATGTACATTTCTGTGTCAACTTACATAACCGAGTCCAACATAAGCACCGAAGCAAGGTTGATGAGGCGCTATTATGGAGGGTAATGCGCTATCCACCAGGGCAGATAAGGACGCAACCGACCTGCATCCGGAAGCTTTGTTCATCCAGACGAGTAAAATGAGGGAGATATATTTGACGGTCGTTACTGGACAAAATAGTGGACTTAGACTTGAGATAGTGATGATCATCGATGATCATCGATGATCATCGATGATCACTAGTGATCACTGGTGAAAACCAAGTCTAAGAGCTATTCATCGATGATCACTAGTGATCACTAGTGATCGTCGATGAATGGGCACTTGGTTTTCATCGTTCACTAGTGATCACTAGTGATCATTAATGAATGGGGACTTGGGTTCACTGTTCATCAGTGATCATCAATGAATGTCGTACTTTGACTTAAGTGTTCACCAGTCATTGATGAACAGTGAAATTCTATTTATTCAAGTCTAATAAAAAGCCTCATCAATGAGCAATGATCAGAGAATGGACTTGACTGGCGTTCACCACTCACTGATGAGTGGTGAATGCCTCGAATCCGAGACCATCCGACAAAAAAGACTAATTTAATATTTAGTAGTAACACAGCCGCAAACTGTGATCGACGTTCTGCTTCGTCCTGTTACGCGATATCGGGCGGACACTCGCCCTCGTTCCCACGCTCTCGTCCAACCCAGCTCCTGAGGTTTTGAAACAATCTCCCCGTCTCGTCTGCACAGTCCATCATGTCCGGACGCAGCTTTGGAAGCAGGCGCATAACGCTGCGCATGTGTCGACTACGACGGCCTAAGTTTGTCCGACACCTCGTCGCTCGTGAGCTTGGACGAATACAAGAACCGCAATAGCAGCGGGCTCTTTGTTGTCTCTTTCGTTCGGATTGGCGGCGCACACCGAGCCGGAGGATGATAGCGTCACTGTCAGCTCGAGGGACACTGGGTTACTCGTGCAAAAAATGAAGACAGTCATGAACGGCAGGAGCGGGTCGACAGTGCAGGACTTCCACACCTTGTACGGCTTGGAGTCTGAGTCTCATGCAAGCGCGTTCGATGGTACGTCCTTGGTGTCCAAATCTCTGTTTCGTTTTCTGCTTTGTTTTGTTTTGTTCTAACATGTAGAAAAAAGAGCGGTACCCCGCGGATCCTTCTGCAGTTTTCGAGCGGCTGAAGTTGTCGAATCCTCCAAGTCCATCGAGCGAAATACGCAATGGCTGCGCGACCAGACGTCGCGCGCTATCAACGGCATCATGACACTTGAGTCTGTCGTCTCCGATGGCTCCTCGGTCGCGCTGAGCGGCGACGATCTGGATGCGCAGAGCCCGTTTGACAGCGACCTCTCACTCCAGCAGGACAATAGCCGTTACTATTACACGTACACCTCCGGGAGCTCGTCGTCCGCCATGTCCGCATCAGCTGCTCACGACGACGTCAGCATCGGCGAGCACGGCAGCCACCGCATCGTGGACTGGCGCGATCCGAAACTACACTGGCTTGCGTCTCAGAAGACTCTTGCGCAGCCCCAGTCCAAGTCTGGCTCGTCCGACTACCCCTCCCCCTCCTCGTCGTCGAATCGCCAATCCATGTCCTCGTCGACCTCCGACTCACTTTCACGCACCGCGGACACCCCGCCCGAGGTCCGGCAGCTCGTGCCGCCCGCATGCACGGACTGCTCCGCGTGCGGCGTTTTCTCGACGCGTTCCGCTACGTGTGCTCGACGTGCGGGGAGCGCACACCGCGCTCGCGTGCGAGCCCCGGCGCAAACGGGCACGCGAACGGTTATGCGGGCAAGGTGCGCGCCAACATCATCGACGTGTCGATGTTCGACCCGCTCGCACACCCGCCACGCACACACACGAATGGCAAGCCGTTTCCCGTGCGCCCGTGCCCGCTGCCCACGCTCCCCTCCACGCCCTCTGCGTCGTCTGCGTCGTCGTCATCGACGGTCGCGGGCGACAGCGGGTACGAGCTGTATCCAGGCTTCTTCGAGACGGCCGGTGTGCTGCATGCACTGGCGGGCGGTGCGGCGCCCGACGAGCCCACCTCGGCCTTGTCGGAGGACCAGCGCACGCTGAGCCAGCTGCGGCACGCGGCGCCGAGGCAGAAAGGCCACTTCCTCCATGCGTACCTTGAGAAGCTGCGGTGCGCGTCGGGGTGGATAGATGTCGGTGCGTGTCTTCTTTTGATCTCGATATAAGCGGATGCTAAGTATCCCGGATGGTGCAGAGCAAGACAATATAAGTGAATATACGATCTGCAACACCTCTCTGACAACGCAGCGCTACAAATGCGCATCATGCAAAAACTTTGTACTCTGCTGCGCGTGCTACAAGTCTGTGGTCTCCACCAATCATAATGTCCTTCTATGTACTTTAACTTGTCTTCTCCCCCCATTTTTCTAGCCAAGTACACGAAATACATTCTTCACACCTTTCCTCGATGTTCCCGACCGGCCGCACCGTTCTCGAAGCGAGCCTGACCTGGAGCTGACAAATAACTTGAATATTGATGGACTTGGGGACAAATGTAAGCCATTTGTATCTCTAAATGAAATAAATATTGACAATCCCAGACTGTAACAGCGCTAACACATCCAAATGTCAAGTGTGCCCAGTAAGTCCACTATTACCTTTCTTTAAAGGAAGACTGACAAAATCTGATAGTTGTCTTATGGACATATCTTACGTGAACTCTTCTGCTGCTTCGCTTTGGGATCCATCCCCATCTTCGTTTTCCTCCATGACAGCATTCAACATACCACTTGTATTCTTCTTCTGCGCAGGGAGCACGAACGGCGGCATATCTTCCTGTTCATCGGTATCGACAAACTGTAGACGCTGGCTAAAGAGGCTTTGACTGTCCATTGCTGAGCGTGACCCAGAAGGAGGGGAATCATCAATGTCCTCCAAACAGCCGAAGAAATGGTCAACCTCCTCTTGCGAACGCCAAAGAGGTGTCTGTTCGCCGCGGGGAAACGTCCACGTCTTGCTGAGCGAAGCGCGGTTAACATGCCCTACGCTTTGGACTACGGGGGAAGGCAGTGGAACAGGCGTTGGACAGGGGGATGAAGACGGCGAAGGCGACGGGGATAGCAATCTTGAAGATAACGGAACATCGCTCCGCGACGGCACTGGCGTACTGTTGGCAGCAAGACGGAAATGGGATAAAGAATGTGGCAGATCCTCGTCAAAACTGGACGTTGAACACGTAGGGCTTGTGAAGCTAAGATCAAAAGCATCTTCGTCTTCGTAGCGTGCAAGCTCGTCGTCTTCCTCGAAGGCCCCATCGTCACGCTCGTCTGACTCCTCTTCAACGGCCCTTCAGAGTAAAAGGAGCCTTGAGAGCTTGCCGGCCCTCTTCCTCCGAATCAACCGTTGTACAAGCTGAATTGATGCTCATGAAACTAATCCCCTTGCTTCGAGCCTGGATATTGAACGCCTTGCACGCCTCCTTCGGCTGCTCTCCCGTAACTCTGGGAGTCTCTAGGATACCAGCCTCGTCGAGCTGACGGATGAGTTGCTCGCGGTACGCCTGCTCGGTAGCCAATGTGTCGCGAACTTTGTAGAGCTCGATCTCAACGCCTTTCCTCGCTTGAAGTAACGACTGCGCATCATTGAGTTGCCGCTTCGCAATGTCTGCATCCTCCTTGAGCGCAGCACACTCTTGAAGGGCTTGTCGAAGTTGAACCTGAGTCGTCTCCAACCTGCGAGATATGCTAGAAACTTCTTCCTCTTTCACCTTGAGCTGGCGATCTTATGGACATAGTAGGCGCTCGTTTCCATTGCACGATTTGCGAGTCGGTGGATATATGTTCGAATTATGAAGCTGCTGGCTTGCCTGGGAACCTAGATACTGATGATGGTGGTCACAATACCTCCCACATCATGATCAAGATAAATATCCTCGACAGATAAAACACAGTTCTGACCAAACTGACCAACTCATCTTACCGAAGATCCCCATCCCCTTAAATCCGAGCAAAGTGCAGACAGCGCACGGCCGCTATGGACCGGTCGCGACTCACTGTACGTGCAGCGCACACCCAGAAGACGCGTGCGCACGGACTCGCTTCGGGAGGCCGACGCAGTCACCATCATCGGGTCCGGCTCGAAACATGCACGCAGCGGCTGCTGCGGCCGCAAGGCGCTCGACCTCCGCATCGCGTGCAAGGGGTGCAACCAGAGCAACGTCGGCGTGCGGTTCCAATGTGCGACGTGCCCTGCGACGAAGACCCAGTCGTATAGCTTGGTGCGTTTTTCCTATATTTTCAAAGTGATGCGGGGCTTGACTGGAGCTGTTGTTCGCTCTTCGTACTGCTCCGTTCAGTGCGCCAACTGCGAGCAGGGATCGCATCTTCTTCACGACCCAATGCATATTTTCTTTAAGCTACCGCGGCCCGTGGACTGTCCAATTGAGTCACAATTCGCCATTCTGCCAATCCTGTACGTCCCCATTGCATTTCTTTCACATATTGTGGCTCGTAAACTAATGTCTGTTCGCGGATGTTAGGTACAGGCAGCCTGCAGGTCCAGCAAGTCAACTCAACTCCTCTCATCCCAAAGGTCCGTACGCCCTTCCGTGTCCGAAAAACCACTCCTCTTTTTCTGACGCAGTTTCATCTGCTGTTCCAGCTTATCTCGCGACGCTCTATCACAATGCGGCGCTGTGTGATCACTGCATGGACCGCATCAAAGGCGTGTGGTTCCGTTGTGTGTACTGCGCGAAGGATCTCTGCGATGTGTGCAAAAACTTGAATCCGCACGCGCACGATCACACCCATTTCTTCTATGTTTTCAAGGCGCCGGTGAATACTTTGTTCTCTTGTGCTTTAAGTTTTTGTGTCTCTTATTATTACAACTCGGTTTATTTTATTTTAGGTGGATATGCAGATCTTCAGGTGAGAATAAATGTCTCTGTGTCACATTTTACCTGACCGTTTGTTGCTTCACAGGATCGTCGCAGAGCTGGATAATCTGGAAGGGAGTCCGCCGGTGCTGAACTATCCCATGTATTACTCTTAATGTCACTTCTGTTTGCTATCATTTTATTGCCAGTTACCATCACATGTATTTTGCCTTCCTGTACTTCCAGTGCTTGTTGTATACGTAGCGGATGCATTTCAATCTTCTTGGAAGATTTATGGGTTGGCTCAGAATGCAAAAAAGCGTAAACAAGACATAGTAACGTGTTGAGGGGCACTCTAATTTATGTTTGTTTGGAAAAGAGAACTAGACAATGGATTGTTCAAGAGTGTGACTTGAAAGGAGCTCCGGGATCTACCCTATGACGTGCCACCGACTGCAGCTTCGAAATGACGTGTCATAAGGGATCGGGTCTGGTCGGAAAGGAGGTTATTTGTAATAAAACTAGTCTTTCATGTCGTTTTCATTGATCATAAATGAACAATGATTAAAATTTGGCTTTTAAAAATCATTACTCATTGATGATCATCAATGATCATCAATGATTAGTAATCACTAGTGATCACTAGTGATCAATGAAAACATAACTTTTTTCATTGATGATCATTGATGACTAGTGAATTCCAAGTCTCCGTTCATCGATGATCATCGATGATCACTAGTGATCACTAGTGATCATCGATGAATAGCTCTTGGACTTAGTTTTCACCAGTGATCACTAGTGATCATCGATGATCATCGATGATCATCGATGAATTTCCCAAGTCAAAGTCCAAAATCCCCAAGTCCAATGTTTTTTGTCCGATAGCGACCGTCATAGATATACGCATGATTGAGGAATTGCGCAAACATAGTTTGTGCATATAATGATGAACCTGTCTTCGCGCGCGAGCGGACCAAAGCTTAACGGTCGAATGTTATATAAACTGAAATCCAGGCTCCTGTATCTGTGTTTGAATCCTGATAAGTGGAGGCTAGCTCCATGCACGATGCAGTAACTGAGTGATCATTGCGTAGTGCTTTTCTTCGAACAACAAGTGCATGATGGATCTTCGATGGCCGCTTGCATGTAGGTAACCGCAGAAGCAAGGGCAGGTTTTCCATGAGCAATCTTCTCCATATTTTCGGGAAGCATGGCCTCCTCGAGTGAGAGCCCGAGCAATACTTCTCCTTGCTGGTGCTGGAGTCGTAGATCATCGGCTTTCTTGTTGGAGATGAAAAAGTGTTCCCTGATTCTTTGACAACGGACACGAAGTTTGTCATCTTCGATAAAGTCAAGGACCGCCGTCCTTGGTTCTTGTTTGTTGATGAATAACTCTTTCTCCATCATAATGTCACTCCAAGGACCCTTCCTCCACATAACCAAAATGTCCCCTTCCTTGGGTATCTTGGGTATCCTTATATCCAACTCCCTGCCTGACAACGGCATAGAAAAGAGACTCCAGATCGTGATGAAGCGCACGGGTAAAGGCTTTGCTGCTAAGGTCGAGTACCTCTCGAGCCATGAACGGCACTGTTCCTATGTGATGCTTGCTTGGCTGAGCATACGGAGAGCGTGATGTAAAATCAAAGTTGAGGAAGGTATCAACAGCCCTGGGCTCTCTCTTGCAGGAGACATGCCTAATCATACCGACGCCGGCTTCGCCCGTCAGAGCTGCCGTTGCCATGAACGGCTTGTATATGCCTATAATATGATAGTCTGGAGAAATGATGAACATAACTCACGTCCAGCAACGCGAAAGAGCATTTTCAAAGAAATATCGAGCTGCGGATGATCCGAAATGACAGGAACTCGGTCCCCTTGATATCTCCTGTCTCGCGAACGCTTCGTTTGATTTTCTCCCCGTGGCTAGCCGCTAGCCTCTAATTCTGTTGCCCTGGGTTCGGAAACTTACCTCCAATCATCGCAAATGCATGTATATTGAGGAGCTTCATTCTTCCTCGCACTGCAGTTCATGAACAACCTCTAGTTTGATGTTTGATATGCTCGGATTATCGACAACGGAAAGCGAGTCACCAGTCACTAACACGTGACATCACGCGTTTTTGTTACAAGCCTCAAAGAAATCACATTCGATAGCGATTTTACACTGTGATATGAAAAAATAAAGACGAGGGGATCCGTCAATACAAGTTCTACCAGTACATATACGAACACTGGCTGAAGTTAAGCGGAGGGATGGTTGGAATATTGTGAAGGAGAAAAGCATTCCATACAAGGTTTTTCTCGCACTTCCCTCCTATATCTGCGGATGGCCTATCGCCGCCCGGAGTGCCTTCCACTAAGACCCGTTATTGAAATTCCCTCTGCATTAAGCGCAGATCGCGAACGAATCTCGCCACAGCGAGCACCGATCCTCGCCGTATCCCGAGTCGCTGCAATGATCACTGTTTAAATTGTAATCGTCGAGAATGTGGCGGGTAAAGCTCGCCCAAAGATTGTGCCTTTTGATGTTTGTTCCATACCTGCGCTTGTCCCTTCTTTCCTTGTGCAGGGACAAAAATAGCCCACCAACTTCAGGTTCTCATTGAAATCTTCCCTGTGCGTCTTGAGGTGCTGGAGAATGGCGTCCTTGTCGCAAATAAGATCCACCGGACAGACTTTATACAAGCACACCATTTTTGCTGGATCTACGCCGTTCGTGCAGGGTGCTTACTCTTCTGCCTTCTGCTTTAGGTTCCGCCTTCGTGTCGCAACAGCTTCGGAGCGATCAAGGGAATGGAGCCCTGACCGCTGCACCGTGGCGAACTGGTGGAAGTGTTTACTGTATGTCAATGGCAGGGGGCTGTACAGAGACGACGTCGATGGGCTAGGAAAGCCGAATGAAGATCTGGACGATTGTGGTCAATACACGAGGAGTTTTCGTTTGAAGGTCATCCACTCACGGAGGGGTCGAGTAGCCGTCAGCTTGCGTGCTCCCATGCGAGCCGGTGCTCGTACGATCAGATTCGGATGGTGCAGAAGCGGTCACTTTAGGGTGGCTATAGGAGAGTAAGAAAGCTGGTTGCGGTAACAGACGCATGAGGACTCACAGGATGCAAGGTAGTAACCACTTCTTCCATGAGGGATTTAAAATGGCGGGAAGTGGTGGTGATGGCTCGCGCTGGAACTCGTCACCGGCGTCTGAGTCCAACCCGAAATCCAACTCGATTTTTTGTGAACGGTCCGCCGCAATGTCAAAGTCATCGTTCCTACCGATTGAGGGTATGTATGACGGTCCAGCAACTGGCGAGGTAGAAATCGTCGATGCATTAAGGCCGTCGAAGGAATGAATCTCATCCAATGGGACATCCGGCGAAGACGGTTCGGCGAGGGTCGAACTAGAGGCAATCAGTCCTTCCTTGCTCCTACAAATCATGGACGTGGTCAGGTGGGGAAATTAAATTAAAATAAAAGAAAAGAAACGGTACCTCCGAGTTCTCGTCCCCTCCTTGGCTTTCTGGTATGCCTTCCCCTTCGATGGCGAGAGGGCCAAGGGTATGAACGAGTATTTCCCCCCTTGCGCCGGGGAGGAAAGCATGCTCCATTTCAACGGGAACCGGGGAACTAAGTGGCTAAGAGTTAGTTTAAGTCATACGCATTTCGTGAACGACGCGACGTACGATGAAGAGAATCCCATTGTTGAACAAATTGAGAAGGTGGAGGGTGAGCGAGACGACTTGGCAACGGTGTTTGAGAATATGCGAATCAGAGCGCGATACCAAGCTGCCATGCCATGTTGAAAATGTCGACCTTGCTGAGCGAGGGTATTTCTGAGAGCCGAGATAAAGATTATCAACGCATAAGAAGCTTTGAATAAAGAAAAGCCATCCGACGAGACATCCGGCGAAGACGGCTCAGCGACGGTCAATCCAGACACAACCTGCCCTTCCTTGCTGTTACAAGATTAAGAGCGGCGTCAGGTACAGAAATTGACGTAAAATCAGACGTATGAAACAGTACCTCTGCGTTCCCGTCCTCTGCTTGTGTTTCTTGGGGATCTTTCCCTCCCACGTCGATGCCGCGAACGGATCCATGTATACCGGCGTGTACTCTCTGTTTGCGTTCGGGAGTAGAATGGTTTGTACGGATACAGCGGGCGATAGGCAGCTAAATGAGCAAGCGTCAGTCTAAGCCAGACGAGATTCCTGAATGACACGACATACGACTGGTAATTTCAACAAAGTGGGAGCGAGCGAGACGATACTGGGGATTGCTGTTTGAGATCCTTTTATACAAAAGTAGCGATACGAGAAGACAAAGGGACAGAAGGAAATTGAAAGGCTCCGGTGTGCATTCGTCGTCATTTTATGGCCAGCACGGGATCGTGACAGCATCCGGCCAATTGGCCGTCCATTATCAATTTTTCAAAGAATCCCATCCTAGCATATCAGGACCAGATCACTGCCATAGATGCAGAATATCCCAGTCAGGACCAGTTTTCGCGATCCGATAAGCGGGTGTAGATAGTTTGGGAGCCACCAAGTGTGAGCCCTCCCACGACATTCCTTTGTCCGAAACATGCCTTGGAAAGGGCCACCACCTACACAATCAGAAAGGCTGCACAAGAGTTGCGAGGGTAAATCCAAAGCCCCTCATGTTCTAAGAGTCAGCCGAGATCCGGATAAATCGGAGGACCCGCGATTTCGAACATATTCTAGATGAACAGGGAGTCGGTCAATGAGTTTGCACTTCCCCTGTGCACAGGTTCGTCGCCGATTCCATCTTGGGCTTCGTCTACCGTTGGAATTGACTGTCAGTCCAAGGAAGCCGATGGTCCGAGTACCTTCGATACCTGGCCACGCCGGAGAAGTTTTCTCGGTATTACTAGATAGTCCACTGTCTCATCATTATTAGTAATGCTCGTTCGGAAGTGTATGTCGGGAGGCGTACGTTGAATCGACCGCAGTGAAGGGCTCAGACTTCACATGCAAGCGCAGTATTCAGATCGAAGCGCGACTTGCCAAGCGCAACCGCACGACATCCGCCAGTGTTGACTCGTACAATAACGATTTCAGACGTGGGCCTAAACAGTTACCTGTCAGTGCTGAATGATAATCGAAACCACAGGACAATATGACGCGTTACAAAGGACAACGTACCTCTGTCAGTTTTGATGCATTAATTTCGGGACCAGGACCGTATCTATCCACCTTGATTCAACAGTTCGTGCACACACAACGAACGCGCCATTTATTTTTGCTCGAGAACTCAATCCATCCGGTATGCTGGTCAAGATGTCGAAGAATTTCGAGCGTGCAAAGGAAGCAACAGCAGTATTTTCAAATCAAAGGTAAGTCTGCCTCTGTGTCAGACCTTATAGCTGGCGAAGAACTATCCCCAAGGTATAGAGACTCATTCGCTCTGCCAGCGTCTAAATCAGTCGCGCAAGCCCCGACAGACATTAGTCCGGGAAAAGCACGTCTATCGAGGAAAAGAAGTCCTACTCATAGCACCAGAAGCATCAAATAAAAGGCGAGGGAGGACAACCCCCTGAGCTCAGTTTCAGTTATTGACTTTCAGTTTCGACGGCGGTGATACAGATCAATATGTTGGTAGAATTCTTGCTTTGCCTTTGTCTTCGTGACCAAGTCCATCTCAACGCTGGAGCTCTCAATGAACAGCGAAACTGCATCAAGTTCATTTAATCGCCCTAGCGAGCGTTTCCCGCAGAAGCCAAAATTCCAGACAAGGACAAAGACCAGGGCCGAGTTTCAGTTTCTCCAATTGAGATTCGAGCTTCAAATATGCGCAAGCATGCAATTCTAAACGTCAACAGGAGATCTAATGCGAGCCAGCACACACCTTTCGTCGCCCGTCTTTGCTCAGAATTCCTTCATAGCCCCATCTCCGCATGGCCACCTTACTTCTCCCGACTGCTTATCCTCGCGTTGCTGCTTGTGCTAGATGTCAGGTGGAGGAAGCCGATTAGACCGCACGGCATGGTCAACACCAGCGAGAAACGAGGACTCGCCAGCAGTAACGACTCTCCGTGGCAAGAAGAAGCGCGTGTCGTCGTTCTCACGGTCGATGACAACAATATTTCCTTTCGCTTTCAGGCTGTCCATCCGGATCCCTTTTCCACCCAAACAACTTACAATTTCAAGTCGTCTGTCCGTGCTCTTCCTGCCTATGACTGGCAGCAAATTTACTTTATGGGTATCTATCTGTATCCTTACCGGCTCCCGATAATGTGCAACCTGGAAGCGTGCATGTGCAGAATCTCTGGTCTCAGGTGCACGCTCTTATCCTCAACGGGCGTCCTGAAGTTTATTAGTCAATTGTATTCCGTGCTTAACTCGAGCACGGTTTTAGCAGTGACAGAGCGGTGCCACACGTCTTTCGTGGTGAGCTCACAATACCACCATTGTTTGAATAAAACTCAGCTGGACTTGAACTCGCTCGCTCGGCAGTGAACCGCGTTTCGCACTCAGATACTGTGCAAACATGTTTTTTTTAGGAACCCATGGGCGAATGAGAAAACTCGCGAACCTGGAGTCAGGTCTTACCACAATTTTGAGGCTTCATATTACTCGACCGATCCTTCAGGGATCAAAATAACAGGTGCCATCAACTCGGCAATGAAACGAGAGATTACTTACCACTTTTCGAGGCATACACATCTGTCACATAGACATGAGCACATAAATTTAGAATCTGTTTTCGGTCCAAGAAAGACGGCGAGGCAGCACCTCTTGTACTTCCATGTACATCCGGTGATCATTGTGTATCAAGCGGAACACAGCTATTATAATCCAAAGTTGTCTAAGATAATCTCTGAGTAGCGGCACTCTTGAGTAAGCTGTGCGTGTCACCCGTTTGCTGACAACAAGTGCAAGAGAGATCTTCACCGGCACCTTCCATCCACTGGGTATAAGTGACCGGGGGAGTAGTCATAGCAGCCACCTGCGGCGTGGTTTTGGCTGCGAGTAACCTCTCCTCGATTGTCAGCTTGCGCCACTTTTCGTTTTTTAGTGCTTCTTGAACACCGACATTTGCATGCGCATCCTGGAAACAAGTTCCAATGCCTCGACATTGAAAGCGAAGTTTTTCGTCTTCGATATATTCAAGGACCTCCATCATTGTGCTATTTTCTCTGATGAATTCCCGTTTCGCACCCAGAATTTTCTTCCAAGAACCCTTCCTCCAATCGGCCAGAATGTCTCCCTTCTTGGGTATTTTGTAACCCTTATATCCAACGCCCTGCCAGACAACGGTATAGAGGACAGACTCAAGATCGTGATGAAACCCACGTGTGAATTCTTTGTTGCTGAGGTCGAGCACTTTTCGAGCCATGAAAGGCGCTGTTCCTGTGCGATGATTGCTTGACTGCTTGGATGGAGAGACTATCTCCAAATCAAAATCGAGAAAGGTGTCCACGGGCGTTTCTTTGTTCTCGCAATTGACGAAGCCAGACGTGGCGACGCTTCCGTCGAGGGGACGCACTACTGTAGTTCTAAACAGCTTATGCATAGTTGCTATGATGTATTCAGCGACGCTCTCCTTGAGACAAGATGCACTCACCTCCAATAAATGGAATTAGGAATGGCGCATCCCACTGACCAATATCCTTGACTTGAAAGACCGAAAGGTTCTTTATGGCAAGAGTCGGAGACTCCCCTGTTAACTTGCAAGCCCCTCGAAGAGTATGGCTAGCCTCGGGCATCTTCGATTCGATACGGTCAAGAATTATGTCAAAGTCCCCCATCTTCGTGAGCAATCTTGGAAAAGTTCTGCCCTGTCGAGTCCTCGACCAACCTGGAGTTCAAGGTTTGTTACGGGTTCGTCGTAATCGTCGTTTATATACCAGAGATCTTCAGGAAAGTGCCGAACAGATTGTTGCAGCACGCGTAGTCAATTGAATCAACGTAGTGAACGTACGAGTGTCTGGTCGCCCTTGCGGCAGTGATGTGGCAAGCAAACTTGATTGGGCTCCCCGCTTACCTCTCAAAAACCCATCACGTGACCATCCGTTGAGTGGCTGCATCTTGCAAGTTGCTCGGCCACAACGCGTGTTTCTATGATGCACAGATTTTGACGCGACTGTGTGCTTTCCCTTACTCCTGGTAAGCTTACATAACTGAACTCAACTTAATCACATAAGCAAGCGGGAACGGTATCCTGTTCCTCAAGTTGTCGATGAGGCGCTGTCTCGGAGAGCAACCACAAATGAAAAATCCAGTCGGGCATGAAATCTCTCGCTAGACAGTTAGCTATGACATGCACTCAGGTAACGCACATACTTGTATGTTGGAGTGCAAGCCGGCGGAGCCCCGTCCCGCGCGCACCGGTTGCGTTCTCGGACGCGCCGTCACGAGCGCAGCGTCTCGGCTCTGCGAGCCCGAGGCCTGCTACATCACGATTGGCCGGCGCGCGGGTGAACCGTCGTCCGTGCACCACTCCCGATCGTTCCCCATACCCCCGTTTATCATTGACCAATAGGACTACTATTTACTTATCATTTATCCCCTTTTTTCCTCCCTCCTTTATCTCGTAGAGTAAACCGGCTTATCCGAAAGCCCGCAAAGCAGTAGCATAAAAAGACACTTTATTCTTTCGCCCACCTCAGACGTTCGCACCGCCGCGCGATCGACTGAGGTGAGCTCTCGCCATTATACATTTCTACTATACTTTTACTCATTATACTATTAAACTAGCTTACCTTGTATTAGGTTAGTTTACAATGATTAGACGTTCGCACCGCCGCGCGATCGACTGAGCTTACCCTTGTATTAGGTTGTGTCTCTCGCGCGGACCCGGTCTCACCCTGCATCATTGTATTCTATGGACGATTTAGCCACTTGCGAACATCGAAGTCAGGCCTCTTTCATTTAAGCTTTCATATTACTCGTCCGACCTTTCAATCATCAGAGTAAGAGATGTTCACCCAACAGTGTCTACAACTTTGTCATTTTTCGAGGCATACGCGTCTGCCACAGACCGAGCAGATAAATTTAGAATATGTGTTCGAGCCAAGGAAGACGGCGAGGCCGCACCTCTTGTACTTCCATGTACATTCCGTGAACACTGCGTATCACGTGGAACACAGCTTTTAATGTTGTCTAAATTACAATACACAGTCGTGAATGGCTACCATTCGTTGATTAATGTTGAAATGCTAGTTAACGTGAATTACCTACAAGGAGATAATTCATGAGTAGAGGCACTTTTGAGCAAGCTGGTCATTGCGTGTCGCCCGATTGCGAACAACAAGTGCACGACGGATCTTCACCAGCGCCTTTCATCCACTGGGCATAAGTGACCGGGGGAGCAGTCATAGCAGCCGTCTGCGTCGTAGCTTTGGCTGCGAGTATCCTCTCCTCGATTGTCAGCTCGAGCGCTTTTTCGTCTTCTAGTATCTCTTGAACATCGAACTTTACATTCTCTTTCTGAAAACAAGTTCCAAGTCCTTGACATCGAAAGCGAAGCTTTTCGTCCTCGATACAATCAAGGATCACCTTCCTTGTGCTTTTTTCTCTGATGAATAACTCCTTTGCAGCCGGAATTTTGTTCCAAGACAACTCCCTCCATTCAGCCAAAATGTCTCCCTTCTTTGGTACTTTGCTTCCTTTATATCCAGCGCCCTGCCAGACAACGACATAGAAGACAGACTCAAGATCGTGATGAAACCCACGGGTGAATTCTTTGTTGCTGAGGTCGAGCACTTCTCGAGCCATAAAAGGCACTGTTCCTGTGCGATGATTGCTTGACTGCTTGGATGGAGAGACAATATCCAAATCGAAGTCGAGAAAGGTGTCCACGGGCGTTTCTTCGTTCTCGTAACTAACGAAGCTAGACGTGGCGACGCTTCCGTCGAGGGGACGCACTACTGTAGTTCTAAACAGCTTATGCATAGTTGCTATGATGTATTCAGCGACGCTCTCCTTGAGACAAGATGCACTCACCTCCAATAAATGGAATTAGGAATGGCGCATCCCACTGACCAATATCTTTGACTTGAGAGACCGAAGGGTTCTTTATGGCAAGAGTCGGAGACTCTCCTGTTGACTTGTAAGCCCCTCGAAAAGATTGGCTGGCCTCGAGCATCTTCGATTCGAGATGGTCAAGAATTATGTCAATGTCTCCCATCTTCGCAAGCGATCTTGAAAAGGTTTAGCCTTGTCGAGTTCTTTAGCGACCTAGAGTTCAAGGTTTGTTACAGATTCGTTGTAATCGTCGTTTATATACCAAAGCTCCTTAGGAAAGCGTCGAACAGGTTGTTTCGGACCAATTGAATCAACGCAGTGCCCTTGCGGCAATGATGTGGCAAGCAAACCTGATTGGGTTCTCAAACAGTCATCACGTGTCCACCCACTGTGGCTGGCTGCGTGAAAACATTGAGGGGAGGCAACTCCTGCCAAAAGAGTGTGCACGCTTCGTAATCTGACAAATGATCGACATTTGCCAATCTAAGAAACTCCGGTGGCGAAAGCTACAGATGGCCAACTTGGCGCAATTCAGCCCCTTCTTGCTAACTTTTCTTTACAAAAAGCCACAGAAATATATTTCAAGTCTATCCACACAACAAGCACTTCATATAATTTTTTTGTTTATGAGGAGAGATTTGTAGTAAAGAAAAGGGCAGGAGGTGAGCGCATTTTCGGCTGTCACGTGACATCAGCGCGAGCAGGGAATGACCATACATACACGCAAATGCGCAGAACGATTGTTTGAGCTCAATTCTTCTCCGTTTTGCGATATTTAAGCTAGTAAATGATCGCATGATATGGGGCTGGGAGCTCTACAAGCCCGATTTCTAAATTTCTCCCTCAAAGTATCAGAGCAGCGTTGCCTCCCTCAAAAAAACATTTCTTAGCCACACCGTGTGTTTCAATTTGTAAAATTGCACAGATTTTCACGTGCGAAGGGGTGCTTTCCGTATGTGAGCTTAAGTAACCAAACTCAACGTAAGCACCTAAGCAAGTGTAGATAGTATCCAGTCTGATGAGGCGCTGTCTCGGAGAGCAACAGAATTGTGAAATCACTCACTCGACAGTTAGATATGACATGCACTCAGATACCACATATACTTGTTTTTTTTTTTGTATTCTGTGGACGAATTAGCCACTTGCGAACTTGAAGTCAGGCCGTTTTCTTTTAAGCCTTCATATAACTCGTCCGATTCTTCAATTATGAATTATCAGAGTACCAGATGTTCATCCCTTCAACGCGGAATTGAAGCAAGAGATTCACTTGTCATTTTTCGTTCGAATATTGTGTATCAAGCAGAACACAGCTATTATAATCCAATGTTGTTTAAGTTACAGTACACAGTTATGAGTGGCTACCATTCGTGAATCAATGTTAAAATATAAATTAGTGTAGCCCGCCTACAAGGAGATTAGTAGCGGTCATTGCGTGTCGCCCGATTGCAAGCAACAAGTGCACGACGGATCTTCACCGGCACCTTTCATCCACTCGGCATAAGTGACCGGGGGAGCAAAGGTCCTAGGCGCCTTGCTCGCTGCAGCCTTCGCCAACGCTCTCTCCGGGCGTGATAACTCGCGCATTTTAATGTTGTCTCGTTTTCTTTGAGCAGTGATCTCTGCGCTCGCATCATGGAAACAAGATCCAATTCCTTTACAGCAAAAACGGAGATCCTCATCTTCAACATGTTTAAGGACTGCTGCCATCGAGGCTGGTTCGATCGCGTTGCCGGAGATGAATTGGTTTTTTGCAATCAGAATTTTCTCCCAAGAACCCTTCCTCCAATCAGCCAGAATGTCTCCCTTCTTGGGTATTTTGTAACCCTTATATCCAACGCTATACCAGACAACGATATAGAAGAGAGACTCCAGGTCATGATGAAGCGCACGGGTAAAATCTTTGTCGTTTAAGTTCAGCACCTCTCGAGCCATGAAGGGCGCTGTCCCAGTGCGGTGGTTGCTTGACTGTTTTAACGGAAAGTACGACGCCAGATCGAAATCGAGCAGGACGGCGATGATCTCGTTCTTGTCATTCCTATAGAACGCGATGTTACTGATACTGATGTCCCCGTGCAGCATCTTCAATCGAACGAATAGCGAATGCAGACCTGTGATACGTTTAATAAGTACATCTACCCGAAGAAGACACATCGCTCACATTTAGCGATCTGGACTATCACACTCCAGAAGTCCCTCGGTCCGAGGTCGTAGATAGAAGTGTACTCCCTCATGACGAGAGCCCGAAACTCCCTCACTTCGAAAATCTTACCCTTTGTCATGCAGGCGTCTCGGAGCTTGGCGACCGGTGTCATGTCATTCACCACAGCTTTCCCAAATATCTCCGGGATGTATTTGACGATATCGAGCAGTGTTCGCGCATCCAGGATGAATTCGTCTTCGTTTTTTCGAGTCTTGACTTGCCAACTGAATTTGATCACTAATTTATATCCATCTATGTTCGCTTTGATGACGGACGTTCCGCGTCCAATTAAACAGTAGGGAGAGGCTAGTTTCTCCCCCAAAACGATCTTGCTGATGTCCAATGGTGTGTCCGAGCCTTTGACAGGTTCCAGCAGACCAGATTGCAGTTTGTTTGTAGATTCGTCCGTGAAATCGAATGGATTGCAGTATCCCATGATCTCGTTGAAACCGAGGTCAGGAAGGTCGCGATAGAACATAAGGAGAAGAAGTGCGAAATATGTCGGATTACTCGCGATGTCGAAAGGGTCCGCTTCAATAATCGCTGAACGATGGTAGAAAAACAAAGTGATATTGTTTCCCTCGACAAGAACTGCAAAGGCGAATTTACGGTCGCCGCGGGCGCTAAACACCTCTGCGACGTAGCTTGCAAGTTGGACCCTCACTGAATGGGGAGTTTTGGGGGCTTTAGGTATGATCACGGATGCTGGAGGCTCCATTGTAGCTCCTGGCATATGCAGGCGATAAGCGCTGGAGCGCATGACGACTTCCGATGGACCTTCCGATGCAGGCGTGTTCATAAATACATCGTTGGGAGGCACGCCGTTGTTGCTTGGTCCTCCCGGAGATCCTTGACCTCCGTCTGTGGACATGGGCGGTATCTTAATCGCACTCGACTTCCTAGGCCTTCCAGAACTAGATGTCTTCCCTGTAGGTTGTCTGGAGAAACTACCCGTGCCGCGCTTGGAGGAACTGCCCGTGTCGCGCTTGGAGGAACTGCCCGTGCCGCGCTTGGAGGAACTAGCCGAACTGCGCTTCCGACTCGAATACTCTTCATCTGCCTCGTCCTCTGCAGGGCGCTTCCTTCCTTTCCCTTTACTCGTTTTACCCGACCTCGATGTGTCTGCCGACCCTATCTCCCCGGATCGTTCTCCATTACCAACACCCTCCTCGTCTTCCGTCTCCGAAGTACTGTTTGCTTTTTGCTTGAATTCGAAGGGCAGCAATGTACTTAGCCAATTGACTCGGACCTGTGTCAATCCGCCTCGATCTTCGGACTTGCCCTTGACGTTTGAATCCGCCTCGATTACATCCTTAGACTGGGCGCCGGAGACATCGTTCGCGTCCGCATCTCCTGTGTCTAGGATAGCGCTAGTGGCTTCTACAGCTTCAACGACATCATTCGCGCCCGCACTTGCCTCCCCGGAGTGTTTGCGCTTCCTATCAGTATTCCGACGACCCGCGTCGACCTTCTTCATTTCCTCCTTCCCATAGGTGCTGTCCGTAACTAGCACGACATCGGGTTCCCCGTCCGCATACCCGCCAGGTATCACATCCTTCTCAACTGGAAGCAGCTTGATCCTCCTTTCGTTCGCCACGTTTTTTTCGGATTCGGCACGTTTGAGAATCATATTCCCCATATTCACGAACGGTTTGTACAGCTGTTCCTCATTTCGGTGAGCCACAAGCTTTCTCAACTCCGCCTTGTACTCCTCGCTGTTATGTACGGCCCAGACTTCGACGTCAGTCAGAAGTTTAGCGTGTTCTTCTTCCGTGAGATTGAAAGCAAGTTCCAAAAAGTCGTTGAACGGGATCCCGGTGCAAATATAATCGTTAATGTCCATCCCGAGATCGTCGTCCATGCTTCTTTCCGTGTATTTCTCTGGTTCTGGACGGGCCTTGCACGGACTAGGCTGACTCGTCCGGCTGGGCTGTTTCTGCTGCAAAGAATCATAAATTTAGTGTCTGCGCCACTCTCAGAAAGCAGCTACTACTCACTAGATAATGCAAACATGATTAGGTTGAAGACAAGAAACGCGTGTCTAGGGACACTCGAATCGCCGACGCAGTGTCACGTGGACGTTCTGGAGACGTGTGAAACTTACTGTAAGTTTAAAGTTAGGGCCGGCTTTTACGCGTGTGCGCTGTGTTTGACCCTGAGCTGCTGTGTGCCTTGCTCCTTGCCGAACTTCTCGTATTTACATGAAAAGCCAAGACCAGTGTGCGCACCAGCGTGTTCTTCATCAATTGCGTATCAGTTGCTGTTAAAGGAAACTCGTCGTCTGGAATGAACTTTGGACTGGACACCTCTAGGAACCGGACGAGGATTTGTCATTACCTGCCCTTTCTGAACGGGTAATCAACCAGTTGTAATATTTGCAAATTCAATCCCTTATTGTATATTCACGTGCAATACTTATACCCTCAAGAAGCCAATTCAAACCGCGTTCGAGTCTCAAATTATGAAAACGAAGGATGAGCCGCATGATCAGATATATCCTTTATGTCTCGGTTTACTGTCGATATCTCATACACAAGTCTCGTGTGCGAGGTTTCGACGGGTAGGAGACTCTCGCAAGCAGCCCTGCGCCTTACGAGAGATGGTAACAGCAGCTCCTGCCATGCCTATGCTATGCTCCCCTCGTCTGCGATGCGTCTATTGAAATTAGTGGTGCTGTGCCTATGATCTTCGTCAACGAGCACGGTGGAAAGACTGGCCTCCTCGAATGAGAGCCCGAGCAATGCCTCCGATTGCTGGAACTATAGATCAACGACTTCCTTGTCAGAAATGAAGAAACTTTCCCCGATCATTTGACAGCGGAGACGAAACCCCTCGTCTTCGATGAGTCCAAAGAATGTTTCTCCTTTTTTTTGCTGATGCATAACTCTTTCGCTTCAAGAATGTTACTCCAAGAACCCCTTCCTTCACGTTACCAAAATGATCCCTTCTTGGGTACCTTGTAACCATTGTAGTAACGCCTTGTAAGACAACGGCATAGAAGAAAGACCGAAATTGTGAGGAAACGCACAAGTAACAAATTCTTGGATGAGGCTGAGCACCTCTTGAGCCATGAGCGGAGCTGTCCCTGTACAAAATGCTTGCCGGACTGAGCATACAGAACCTCTGATGCTAAGGAAAGGTCGAGCAAGATACTCACGGTTTTGTTCTTGATCTTGTAGGAGGCGAGCCTAATCGTATCGGCATCGACCGTCAGAGCAGTCGTTGACATGAACGGCTTGTATATACCTGTGACATGATCAGCCACGTAGTCTAGATAAATGGTGAATATTACTCACGTCCGATAACCTGAAAGAGCATATCCAAAGAAGCATCGAGCCAGGTTGAGGAAGGCTCTTTGATATACTTTGCCTTCGCGAACACTTCATTTGATTTTCATCTCGTAGCTAGCCTCTAAACCTGGTTCCTTGGGCTCGGCAAGTGTGCCTCCAATCTTCGTAAACGCGTACATGCTGAGGTTCCACGTCCTGCCTCGTGCTGGGCTTCATGAACAATTCGAGTTTGGCATGCGCGGATTGTCCGAAAGAACAGCTCATCACGAACACGTTACGTCACGCGATTGTTACAAGCTCCATTCTGTTCTACACTGTGTAATATTACAAATAATTAAAAATAAAGACGAAGGCATCAATCAATACAAATTCTACCCGTACAAATACGCAACGCTGACTGAAGTTCAACGGAGGAATGGTTGGAATGCCGTGAAAGGGAAAAACATTTCAAACAAAGTGCGCCTCGCGCGTTCCTCTCCTACGTGTATGTCTGCCGGTGGCCCGAAGCCCTCTGGTGTTCCTTCCGTTTAGACCCGCTATCGAATCTCATTCTGCACTGCATACAGATCACGCACGAATCCCTCTTATGGCGAGGACCGTTCCTCTTCGTTTCCCGCCCACATTCATTGCAACGAGCAGCGTTCAGCCCGTAGTCATCCAAGATGTGTCGCACGAAACTTTCCCAAGAGTCGTACTTCTTGACGCTTGACACATGGCTGCGCTTGTCCCCTGCTTCCGTGTGCACGCAGTGCGGACACGAATATTCCACAGACTTCAGGCTCTCTTCGAAGTCTGGCTTGTGCGTCTTGAGGTGCCGGCGAATGACGTCCTTGTCGCGAGTGAGCTCCACCTGACAGCCCTTGTACAAGCACACCATTTTTGTCGGATCCGTGCAGTTCGTGCGGGGGGCTTCCTCCTCTGCCTTCCGTTTTAGATTCTGCCTTTGTGTCGCTGCGGCCTCGGATCGGCCAGTAGGATGAAGCGCTGACGGTTGCACTGTAGCTAACTGGTGGACGTGTTCACCGTGCGATTCGGTGGCGCCAGGGAGATTTTTGCCTGTCGGCAGCGGGGGCCTGTACTGCGATGACGTTGACGGGCTCGGAGAGCCGCATGACGACCTGAACGATTGTGGTCAATACATGAGGAGCTTCTAGTGCGAGGGAAATCCACTCACGGAGGGGTCGAATAATTGTTGGATTGCCCACTGTCATGCGAGACAGTGCTCGCATGTTCAGAGGCAGAGTCAGAAGCGGACACCTTAGCATCACTATAGGAAGGTAAGAACGCTGATTGCGGTAACAGAGACATGAGAACTCACAGGATGCCTGGTAGCAGCACGCCCTTCCATGAGGGACTAGAAAGGGCGGGCAGAGGAGGTGACAATTTGCGCCGGAACTCCTCACCGGCGAACTCCAAGTCCAAGTCCAAGTCGCTTCCGCACGAATGGTCGGCCGCTATGTTAAAGTCATCGTTCCTACCGATTGAGGGTATGTATGACGGTCCAGCAACGGGCGAGGTAGAAATCGTCGATGCATTAAGGCCGTCGAAGGAATGAATCTCATCCAATGGGACATCCGGTGAAGACGGTTCGGCGAGGGTCGAACCAGATGCGACTGGTCCTTCCTTGCTCCTACAAACCATGGACGTGGTCAGGCGCAGAAATTAAAATAAAATGAAATAAAGGAAACGGTACCTTTGCCTTCTCGTCCCCTTCTTGCTTTTCTGGAGGGCCTTTCCCTTCGATGGCGAGAGGGCCAAGGGTATGAATGAGTACTTTCCCTTTGCTCCAGGGAGGAAGGCGTGGTCCATGGAGTCAGAGGGAGACGGGTAACTAAATGATTGAGAGTTAGTTCGCGCCACATGCCTTTCGTGAACGACGCGACGTACGTGGTAAAGAATCGCATTGTCCAAAAATTCTAGGGGGTGAGCGAGACGACTTTGGGGAAATCGTTTGAGAATATGCGAATTAGAGCGCGATACGAATGAGATGTCCTTTACCTGTAAGACACAATGCAGTCGTCTGAAGAAGAGAAGGGTTGGGTGCGAGAAGGGGATGATGAGTGGACTGAAGCAAGTTGAGAAAACTCAGAGCGCGCGTTCGAGTCGTCATTTTATGGCCAGCACGGGACCGTGACAGGAGCCGGCCATCGGGCTTCCATTGTCGAATTCTCGTAAAAAGAAAAAAGTCCCATCCTAGCACATCAGAGCCAAAACACAGTCATAGATGCAGAAGATATCCAGAACAGCCCAATTGGGTCAGATTAATGCGACGGGCAGAACCAGTTTGGAAGCCAGTCCACCAAAACATTCCTTTATCGGGAACGCCTTGTAAAAGACCACCACCTACACAATGAGAGAGGCTGTGCAAGGGTTGCGAGGGGACACCCGAAGCTCCTCGTGTTCTAAGAGTGGCAGCTTTGATCTGGACCCGGGTAAATCTGAGGACCCAACGTATTCCAGATAAACGGAGATTCAACCAATGAGCTTGCGTTTCTTTGTGCACCGGCTCGTAGGTGGTTCGGTCTTCGTTTTGATCTGCTGCTGGAGCTGACTGCCGGTCCGGAAAAGCCGACAATGAGCGTAGCTTCGACACAGGTCAGGCCGAAGAAGACCTCCTAGACAGTCCACCGCATCATCTCTAATGACACTGGTTCGGAAGTGTATGCCAGTTTTCAGCAAGGTCGGGAGGCATACGTTGAACATGCAACATGGGAATGTCTTGGACTTCATAAGCAAGCACAACATTCAGATTCAACCCCACCTTGCCAAACAGTCCGCAGCTCATCGTGTCCTTCGTACAGACGTCCGTCGCCTGCCGTCGCCTGATCCGTCTTGGTCTACTGCCAGAGCTGACTACCACATAGGGAGCCGACGGTCGACGATACATGGCCACCCCAGAGAAGGCCTCCCGGGGTCGCTAGATCATCCACAGCAGCATTCCTGCGCCAGTTCGTAAGCGTTTGTCTTTGGATAGATTGGGAGGCGTCCGATGTACCGACACGGATGAATAACTCGCAAGTGCAACATTCCAATTCAAGCGCGTTTGGCCAAGCGCACTCTGTAGACATCCGCCAGTGCTGGCTCGTGCAAGAACGATAGGATCATCGCAGGCATGTCTGAGCAGTCATTCGTCAGTCCTTTGGAATAATAATCATAACCACAGCCCATTTTGACGCGTCATGAACGACGACGTACCTCCTTCAGTTTCGACCCATTCATTTGCACCTACTCGCTTCCATTTAACAGTTCGGGCATATAGCAAACCAGTCTACTCTTTCTGCTAGACTCCATCCTCTGTTCTAGTCGAGGTATCAAATGAGTCCAACAGCAGCACATCCAAATCCAGGGTACGTCTACCTCTATATTACATCTCAGAGATGACGAGGAACTATCTCCAAGGTGAAGATACTTATTCGGTATGCTGCAGTGTCCAGACCGGTCGCGCTAGTCCCGACAGACATTCGTTCGGAAGAAGCGCAGCCAGCAAAAAGACAGCTTTTGTTCACAGCACAAGAAGAACGTGATATGTAGAAGGCGAGTGGGAGAACTTTTTGACCTTAGCCTCGAACATTGACCTGTAGTTTTGACAATAGGGATACAGATCGATTTGCTAGCAGAAGTCTCGCTTTGTCCTGGCAGTCATGACCAAGTCCGTCTCAACGCTGGCGCGAGGAAAGTACAGCGAAATTGCACCAAGACGTGGAACCGCCTTTGTGAGGCCCCGCTCGGCTACGCGAGTTAAAGTACTCGCGCTCCAAGCGGGGCCTGAGCATTTGTTGCAGCAGTTTAGCACCCAGACAAGGACAAAGCCCAGGGTATCGGCCATTGGGCATCGCCTTCAGACTTCAGTATTCCCAGTGAAATTCGAGATTCGAAATCGCTACGTGCGCAACCATGCGATCATAAACGTCAAGAGGAGAGATGATTCGAGTCGGTACGCACCTTTTCTCCTTCATCTTTGCGGTAAAGCCTAAATGCCTTGCACTTCACGTCAGACTTTGGATTTTCCATCGTCGCATCATGTCCGAAACTTTGGGCCAAACAAAAAAAAGTTAGGGGGGCACATTCTTTATCCCGATTTCTCATCCTGACGCTATGTGGGGCCCATCAGTGAATTATGGGTTCCTAGCTGCTGCTTTCGTACCATTTTATTGCAAGATGCGACCATCGTTACCAGTTTGCGACAGCCAGCGGACAAGACGTGGACACTTTGGAGTTTTTTTTGAAGGGGTTTCTCTTCGTGAAAAAATTCTCAGTCAAAAGATCTTGTCAAGTCGAAGCAGATTGGATTTCGCTGTGTCTGTTTTGCGAACACAGATGAGATGCGAGGACTAGCAACTTTGACGCAGGTCCGTCTCCAGCAGTGTTAAGCGGCCCAAGCGCTTCGACAAGAAGCGCGCCATGTGTTAGTCAGTAAAGACGCACAGACCGTCGTGGGAACCTCGCCCACAACAACGCGTCCACAACGACGCGTCTTCAAGTACTCAAGGACAACTACGCGCTGCTGTCTACTGATTCTGCACTTTCTGTCTTTCGTATTACCATCATATGCTCGGCGGCTCACGAACTCAATGTCAAGCTTGTCGGCTCACGTTTTCTGAAAGTCAAAGGACCGGACGAGCGAGAACTGATCTTGTAGATGTTCGTTGATTTGGACTTCCACGGTCGCATCTGGCAGCGGCATCTCAGAGAGGAAACAGACGTGTGTAATCCATAATCCGGCTAGATCTTTATACACGAGAGTCGAGCCGCGCGAATCGGAAAGCAATGAGCGCGTTTCCGACTCCCAACACCGTGTCCAACGAGAACGCCCATACGACCAATGCTTGCAGACCCTCACGCAAGCTTAGGCAATCGGAACAAGAGATTATCAACGCGCTTATGGGACGCCCTAGAGCAAACTTACGAAGGGTGTCTTCGTCGTGTCGAGCGAGTATGACCGGTTCCGAGCACTGGATGATGGCAAGACGGTGCGCTGTTGCTTTCTCTTCGTTTTTTTGCATCTATTGACCGTATGTCGTATCTCTCCCTCAGCTACAAAGAACACGATCAGTGCACCCCAAATCAACCGGGTCAAACTTTCGTTGAAGTGGTTATTGACTATATGCGCTACTCTGCATCCTCAGGCGCCAAGAAAATGGGCACCAACTTCGCCCCAAACTTCTCGGACTCCGTGTGCAAAAGTGGGACATCTAGAATCTTCCGTCTCGCAAGTTGCTTTACGCACCTCAAAGAACCATTTTTTTGAAAGCCGGCTGGCCGACCGAGCCCAACGACTGAGAACTGGTCGTGTAGACCCTTCTGGAAAGAAAGCATTACTGTTTTATGGGCGCGAACTAAGTGTACTTGGAAAGGACCATCAACAGCCGTTCGTGAAGCCCTTCGAAACGTTGCGCAACGCAGCTTCCAGATTCAGCGCCGGACAACACCGACTCGAAAAACGTCGCTGATTCAAGCTGACAGAGACGGAGAGAGAAGATGATGCCTATGCGCGTACTTCGACAACCGCCGAGGAGACAGGAAGATGCGCTGTGTAGGCTCGACCTCGGCTCTCTCCGGCCAATTCATTCGGCAACCACACGACGACCGTCATCGCCTTCGTGGCAACATTGACAACTCGTTTGTGCATTCTTCTGAGCCGTCACCTCACCTTTTAGGCTCTCCGACGTATGTAGATGGGCGTGGAGATGCTTTTGGTGCTTTGTGTTGATCATTCTCAATTCAATAAGTCGTCGGTCCCGTGTCTATGCCCGAAGCACCCGGTCTTGTCGAACGTGGTCAGGAATCTGGATAAGGATGGAATGAAAGTTTGCGGAAGAGTACCCGTGGGTGATTCGCATTAATTAACCCCCTGACTATTCTAACAAGTTGCGTTATTTATAATATCTATAGTTTCAGGAGCGCGCCGTCCTTTCTAGGCTTTCAAGTTCCTCACCTGTAAGAAGGACAGTCTTGCTCTCCCTGCACCCTAAAATCTGCCTCGGAAAGGTATGCTTCAAAGGTATCGCGACATGATATAATTGTCAAGAATGCAATGGACATCACCGGATGCTCCGAAACCGCACCCCGGGAAATGGTGGCCGGACAGTACGCTGGGTATGGGTAGGAACAGACAGGAACGCATTTGAGTTCCATCGGCACCCTAGGCATGCTCCCGCCGTCGATGCTCCGGCTCGCGCTTGAAGCGCTTTCCGCGATACTTAATCTGATTCGGACCCGCACCTCGACGTCGGTGCCTGAATGCGTCGGGGTGACCGTGCGCGCCGCAGCCTGAGCCCGCCCAATGTAAAGAACAGCGTCGGTGCCAACGCGGGCTTCTTTCGTTCGCCTTCTCGACTTCGACTTGGCGTCGCAAACTTGGCTACTGGCAGCGACGGGTCCAGGCGGGTATGCATGTGCTCGGGCGCGCTCTGAGCGTCATGTGCCTCCGGAGAGCGGACGCTTTAGGGTTCCTCAATCACCCAGGAACTACCCCGCCCATTCAATACGCTCGCTTACGCTGCCTGGGTGCGCGTGACCTCGGCACAGCCACTCCGGATCAGCGCGGCGCGACGCGTTAGCCAAACTCAGTCGCATCCATCAACGCGCTTCCCTCCTGGTCTCTTAGGATCGCACTCGTCCCATTCAGTCGTGTTTGCTGGAATAATGATTGCAACCTCGTGTTCCGCGTGTATCGTGTGGGTTGCCGACAGTGCGGAGGATCGCAACGCGAAGAGCAATCACAGAGCTAATGCCAGATCCGTCGCGAGTATATAATCCAGCAAAGGCCCCGCTTCTCAATTCCCCCTTGCTGCCTTCCCGTGTTCCTTTCCCCACATCCATCGGTGAAACCCCGCGTGTTCCCTGCCCTTCCACCATTGTCCCCGCTCCCTCTCGAAGAAAGCAGCGATGGGTAAAGGCGTGAGTCGTCGTTTTATCTTTAGCTACAGGCTTCGCGCACTAGAAGTGACTGACGTCGTGCTTCGTGATCGTCGTGCAGTACAGCTCAGCCGTCGCGGGGAACCCGGTACGTCTTTATCGTCAATAGTCTCTTTAGAGATATAGATCCTGACATCGCATCTCAGTATCTCGTCGGGTCGTTCGCGTGTATCGGAGGAGGACTCTTCGGTCTGGACATCTCGTCCATGTCCGGAGTGCTAAACGTGAGCAATTTTCCTCACATTTATTTATGTTTTATACTCATGAAATATTAGAACGATGCCTACTTTCGCGTCTTCAACCACGTACGTCTATTTGACTTCTCACTGAGTTCATGAGCTTGATTGGTTCTCTCTCTCTTCATAGCCGGGATCAAACGCCCAGGGAGCAATTGTTGCCGCTATGCCCGCGGGTTCGTTTGTAGGGTCTCTTGCAGTCACTCAACTTGCCGATGTCTTTGGGCGTAAGAAAACAATTATCTCATCCGGAATCATCTGGGTCATTGGAAGTATCTTGCAGGCGGCAGCGCAGGTATACTGATTTTTATTTTATTTTATTTTATGTGCTCCAAAATATTGACACGAACTCGAAAGGAACGCGCCATGCTCGTCGTAGGCCGTGTCATTTCTGGTCTGGCCGTCGGCCTCGCGTCTGCCACCGTCCCGCTCTACCAGGCTGAGATCACCGCGCCCGCGGTCCGCGGGCGTTACGTCGCGATGCAGCAGTGGTCCATCACGTGGGGGATTCTCATCCAGTACTTCATCGAGTTCGGATGCTCGTACATCAACGGCACGGCGTCGTTCCGCATCCCGTGGGCGTTACAGATGATCCCCGCGATCGTGCTCTCCGTCGGCATGCTGTGGTTCCCCGAGTCGCCGCGCTGGCTCGTCGACCACGGCCACGAGGAGGACGCGCTCGAGATCCTCGCGGACCTCCATGGGAAGGGCGACAAGGACAACGCGCTCGTGCAGCTCGAGTTCGAGGAGATCAAGCAGCAGGTGCACTTTGAGAAGACGGAGGGCGCGAAGAGCTATGTCGACCTCCTGAAGCCCGGCGTGCTCCGCCGCGTGTTCTTGGGCTCTTCGCTCCAGATGTGGAGTCAGCTTACGGGCATGAACATCATGATGTACTACATCATCTACGTCTTCCAGGGCGCGGGTTTGACCGGCCGCCGCGGCAACCTCATCGCCGACGCTGTGCAATATGTCCTCAATGTCGCCTTCACCAGTAAGCCGCTCTCCGAGAAAAAAGTAATTTTATTCTAATGTGTTCTTGCTTACAGTTCCCGCCATCATCTACATCGACAAATGGGGCCGGCGGCCGATGCTGCTCGTCGGGCTCGCGCTCATGGGCTTCTTCCTTTTCCTCGTCGGGGGGCTGCAGGGCCGCTTCGGACAGTGGGGCAACATCGACGGCGCGCCGGTGTGGGTCATCACGGGGCACGCGGCGGCGACGAAGGGCATCATCGTGTGCTCGTACCTCTTCGTGTGCTCGTTCGCGATCACGATGGGGCCCGTCTCGTGGACGTACCCCGCGGAGATCTTCCCGATGCGCGTGCGCGCGAAGGCCGTCTCGGTGAGCACATCCGCGAACTGGCTGTTCAACTTCGCGCTCGCGTGGGCGGTCCCGCCGGGCCTGAGCACGATCGCGTACAAGACGTACTTCATCTTCGGCACGTTCAACTTCGCGGCGTTCGTGCACGTGTTCTTCATGTTCCCCGAGACGAAGGGCCGCACGCTCGAGGAGATCGAGGACGTGTTCTCGCAGGGCCATATATTCAGCGCGTGGGCGATCAAGCCGCACGTAGGGAAAAAGACGCTCGAGGAGGTGAAGGCGCAGGTGGGGAAGAAGGACTACGACGACGAAAAGAGCTCTGATGTGGGCACGCCCTGAGGTTTTTCCCTTCCGCTTTCTCCGGGTTTCTTGCACTTCTTCCTGTTTCTTTTTTGTGACCATTCTCCACACTCCACTTAACTTTTATATACGTTCTCCTCGAATAGCTACTCGTGTACGACCTGTATTGACCCCTACGATGTTTTTCTTCGATTTGATTCTGGGCAAACGGTGATAGTTATAATGCTTATGGGCTTCAAATCGATTCGAGATCAAGCGTACTCTGCAGTTTACTGTACACCTGAGGCAGAACGATCGTAAAAACGCAATACATATCTCCACGCGCTATCGTATGAAGACACATGTACTTGTACTGCTGAAAACAGCTGGTTGTGGATATCAGCGCGAGACTCGGACACGCAGAGCTCAACCTAATTTTGGAGATAACAATAGATCTGCTGCGCAACATTTCGAAGGGGGTTCCGCGAGCGGCTGTCGATAGATATTCCACGCACACTTAGCTCGCAGCCATATGTCAGGATTGCTTTCTTAGCGAAGGAAGCCTGAAAGATCACTTTTCAATTGTCGAGTTCGGCAGGCCGGCTTTTAGGGTATGAGCGGAGTGATCGATGTGCGTGAAGCGACTTGCGGGACAGAAGCTCCTAGACGTTTCAGTTTCGCACACGGATTATATTGGAGTCTGGGAAGTTTTAGCGACATTGGCGCCAATTTTCTCGATGTCTAAGGAGCAGCGTATACAATTAATAACTCAACGATTTTTTGACCTGTTTGATTTGGCACGTACTGATCGCATTGTCAATATTATTCATAGCTGAAGGAGAGATACTGTCAATAAAGCGAAAGAGCAAAGAGAAAGCGGCAGCGCACCATCGTGACATCCTCCAGTGCCTGGAACAGGTCATCCTCGATCTTCTCCGCGTCCGTCGCCACGATGAAGGTGGCCTTCATAAGCTCGTCCTTCGGGCGACCCATAAGCGCCTTGATGATCTCTTGGCCCAACTACTTTGACTTATGTGAAGTCCGCAGGTATTGAGTTGATATCATCATTCTCGTTGGACGTGGGGTAGGTCTGAAACAGCCTAGCTGAGTTCTGCACTGCAGGCGCCTGGATCGTCTCTGAGAGGCCGCTTGCAGATGCGATCGTGAAAATTCAAACCAACGAACATCTTCAGGATCAGGTCTCAACTTGTCCCTGGGCTTGCAGAAAGCGAGAGAAAATATTGAACATGCAGCTAACGAGCTAGGCAGTGTATTCGTTACGGTGATAGCGCGAAAGACAGACGATACAGACGGCAGAGTGTAGTAGTCCTTGAGTTCTTGAAGAGGCGTTGTTGTGGACGCGTTGTTGTGGGCGAGGTTCCCACGACGGTCTGTGCGTCTTTACTGACTAACACATGGCGCGCTTCTTGTCGAAGCGCTTGGGCCGCTTAACGCTGCTGGAGACGAGACCTCCGTCAAAGTTGCTAGTCCTCGCATCTCATCTGTGTTCGCAACACAGACACAAGGAAATCCAATCTGCCTCGACTTGACAAGATCTTTTGACTGTGCAATTTTTCAGGAAGAGAAACCCCTTCAAGACAACTCCGAATTCTTGTCCACTGGCTGTCGCAAACTGGTAACGATGGTCGCATCTTGCAATAAAATGGTACGAAAGCAGCAGCTAGGAACCCGCCATCCACTGATGGACTTCGCATAGCGTCAGGATGGAAAATCGTGATAAACAATGCGTCCCGCTAATTTTTTTGTTTGGCCCAAGCTTTCGGGCCTGATGCGACGACGGAAAACACAAAGTCTGACGTGAAGTGCAAGGCATTCAGGCTTTCCCGCAAAGATGAAGGATAAAAGGTGCGTACCGACTCGAATCATCTCTCCTCTTGACGTTTATGTTTGCATGCTTGCGCACGTAGCAATTTCGAATCTCGAATTTCACCGGGAATACTGAGACTGAAGGCGATGCCCGATGGCCGATACCCTGGGCTTTGTCCTTGTCTGGGTTCTAGACTGCTGCAACAAATGCTCAGGCTCCGCCTGGAGCGCGAGTACTTTAACTCGCGTAGCCGAGCGGGGCCTCACAAAGGCGGTTCCACGTCTTGGTGCAATTTCGCTGTACTTTCCTCGCGCCAGCGTTGAGACGGACTTGGTCATGACTGCCAGGACAAAGCGAGACTTCTGCTAGCAAATCGATCTGTATTCCTATTGTCAAAACTACAGGTCAATGTTCGAGGCTAAGGTCAAAAAGTTCTCCCACTCGCCTTCTACATATCTCGTTCTTCTTGTGCTGTGGACAAAAGCTGTCTTCTTGCTGGCTGCGCTTCTTCCGAACGAATGTCTGTCGGGACTAGCGCGACCGGTCTGGACACTGCAGCATACCGAATAAGTATCTTCACCTTGGAGATAGTTCCTCGTCATCTCTGAGATGTAATATAGAGGTAGACGTACCCTGGATTTGGATGTGCTGCTGTTGGACTCATTTGATACCTCGACTAGAATAGAGGATGGAGTCCAGCAGAAAGAGTAGACTGGTTTGCTATATGCCCGAACTGTTAAATGGAAGCGAGTAGGTGCAAATGAATGGGGCGAGACTGAAGGAGGTACGTCGTCGTTCATGACGCGTCAAAATGGGCTGTGGTTATGATTATTATTCCAAAGGACTGACGAATGACTGCTCAGACATGCCTGCGATGATCCTATCGTTCTTGCACGAGCCAGCACTGGCGGATGTCTACAGAGTGCGCTTGGCCAAACGCGCTTGAATTGGAATGTTGCACTTGCGAGTTATTCATCCGTGTCGGTACATCGGACGCCTCCCAATCTATCCAAAGACAAACGCTTACGAACTGGCGCAGGAATGCTGCTGTGGATGATCTAGCGACCCCGGGAGGCCTTCTCTGGGGTGGCCATGTATCGTCGACCGTCGGCTCCCTATGTGGTAGTCAGCTCTGGCAGTAGACCAAGACGGATCAGGCGACGGCAGGCGACGGACGTCTGTACGAAGGACACGATGAGCTGCGGACTGTTTGGCAAGGTGGGGTTGGATTTGAATGTTGCGCTTGCTTATGAATTCCAAGACATTCCCATGTTGCATGTTCAACGTATGCCTCCCGACCTTGCTGAAGACTGGCATACGCTTCCGAACCAGTGTCATTAGAGATGATGCGGTGGACTGTCTAGAAAGTCTTCTGTCTTGGAGGTCTTCTTCGGTGTGCCCTGTATCGAAGCTACGCTCATTGTCGGCTTTTCCGGACCGGCAGTCAGCTCCAGCAGCAGATCAAAACGAAGACCGAACCACCTACGAGCCGGTGCACAAAGAAACGCAAGCTCATTGGTTGAATCTCCGTTTATCTGGAATACGTTGGGTCCTCAAATTTACCCGGGTCCAGATCAAAGCTGCCACTCTTAGAACACGAGGAGCTTCGGGTGTCCCCTCGCAACCCTTGCACAGCCTCTCTCATTGTGTAGGTGATGGTCTTTTACAAGGTGTTCCCGATAAAGGAATGTTTTGGTGGACCCACAGTTGCTGGCTTCCAAACTGGTTCTGCCCGTTTATCCGGTCGCAAAAAACTGTCCCAATTTGGGCTGTTCTGGATATCATCTGCATCTATGACTGTGTTTTGGCTCTGATGTGCTAGGATGGGACTTTTTTCTTTTTACGAGAATTCGACAATGGAAGCCCGATGGCCGGCTCCTGTCACGGTCCCGTGCTGGCCATAAAATGACGACTCGAACGCGCGCTCTGAGTTTTCTCAATTTGCTTCAGTCCACTCATCATCCCCTTCTCGCACCCAACCCTTGTCTTCTTCAGACGACTGCATTGCGTCTTACAGGCAAAGGACATCTCATTCGTATCGCGCTTTAACTCGCATATTCTCAAGCACGGTCCCCAAATCGTCTCGCTCACCCCCTAGAATTTTTGGACAATGCGATTCTTTACCACGTACGTCGCTCGTTCACGAAAGGCATGTGGCTCGAACTAACGCTCAATCATTTAGTTACCCGTCTCCCTCTGACTCCATGGACCACGCCTTCCTCCCTGGAGCAAAGGGAAAGTACTCATTCATACCCTTGGCCCTCTCGCCATCTAAGGGAAAGGCCCTCCAGAAAAGCAAGAAGGGGACGAGAAGGCAAAGGTACCGCTTCCTTTATTTCATTTTATTTTAATTTCTGCGCCTGACCACGTCCATGGATTGTAGGAGCAAGGAAGGACCAGTCGCATCTGGTTCGACCCTCGCCGAACCGTCTTCACCGGATGTCCCATTGGATGAGATTCATTCCTTCGACGGCCTTAATGCATCGACGATTTCTACCTCGCCCGTTGCTGGACCGTCATACATACCCTCAATCGGTAGGAACGATGACTTTAACATAGCGGCCGACCATTCGTGCGGAAGCGACTTGGACTTGGACTTGGAGTTCGCCGGTGAGGAGCTCCGGCGCAAATTGTCACCTCCTCTGCCCGCCCTTTCTAGTCCCTCATGGAAGGGCGTGCTGCTACCAGGCATCCTGTGAGCTCTCATGTCTCTGTTACCGCAATCAGCGTTCTTACCTTCCTATAGTGATGCTAAGGTGTTCGCTTCTGACTCTGTCTCTGAACATGCGAGCACTGTCTCGCATGACAGTGGGCAATCCAACAATTATTCGACCCCTCCGTGAGTGGATTTCCCTCGCACTAGAAGCTCCTCATGTATTGACCACAATCGTTCAGGTCGTCATGCGGCTCTCCGAGCCCGTCAACGTCATCGCAGTACAGGCCCCCGCTGCCGACAGGCAAAAATCTCCCTGGCGCCACCGAATCGCACGGTGAACACCTCCACCAGTTAGCTACAGTGCAACCGTCAGCGCTTCATCCTACTGGCCGCTCCGAGGCCGTTGCGACACAAAGGCAGAATCTAAAACGGAAGGCAGAGGAGGAAGCCCCCCGCACGAACTGCACGGATCCGACAAAAATGGTGTGCTTGTACAAGGGCTGTCAGGTGGAGCTCACTCGCGACAAGGACGTCATTCGCCGGCACCTCAAGACGCACAAGCCAGACTTCGAAGAGAGCCTGAAGTCTGTGGAATATTCGTGTCCGCACTGCGTGCACACGGAAGCAGGGGACAAGCGCAGCCATGTGTCAAGCGTCAAGAAGTACGACTCTTGGGAAAGTTTCGTGCGACACATCTTGGATGACTACGGGCTGAACGCTGCTCGTTGCAATGAATGTGGGCGGGAAACGAAGAGGAACGGTCCTCGCCATAAGAGGGATTCGTGCGTGATCTGTATGCAGTGCAGAATGAGATTCGATAGCGGGTCTAAACGGAAGGAACACCAGAGGGCTTCGGGTCACCGGCAGACATACACGTAGGAGAGGAACGCGCGAGGCGCACTTTGTTTGAAATGTTTTTCCCTTTCACGGCATTCCAACCATTCCTCCGTTGAACTTCAGTCAGCGTTGCGTATTTGTACGGGTAGAATTTGTATTGATTGATCTCTTCGTCTTTATTTTTAATTATTTGTAATATTGCATATTGTAGAAACAGAATGGATTTCGATCAAGGGCTGTATCAAATTTGAAGCTTGTAACAATCGCGTGACGTAACGTATTTAGAATGCACTGATCTTTCGCTTGTCGCTGTTGACCATCTGCGCATGCCAAACTCGAGGTTGTTCATGAAGCCTGGCACAAGGTAAGACGTGGAACGCCAACATGCGCGCGTTTGCGAAGATCGGAGGCACACTTGTCGAGCCCAAGGAACCAGGTTTAGAGGCTAGCCACGAGAAAAAAATCAAATGAAGCGTTCGCGAGACAAGGAATATCAAAGAGTCCCCGAGTTCCCATCATCACGGTTCATCTACATCTCTGTGCTTTCATGTCAACGGCTGCTCTGACGGTCGATGCCGATACGATTAGGCTCGCCTCCTACAAGATCAAGAACAAAACCGTGAGTATCTTGCTCGACCTTACCTTAGCATCAGAGATTCTATATCCTCAGTCCGGCAAGCATTTTGTACAGGGACAGCTCCGCTCATGGCTCAAGAGGTGCTCAGCCTCAGCCAAAAATCTGTTACCTGTGCGCTTCCTCACAACTTCGGTCTTTCTTCTATGTCGTTGTCTTACAAGGCGTTGGGTACAATGGTTACAAGGTACCCAAGAAGGGATTTTTTTGGTAAAGTGAAGGAAGGGGTTCTTGGAGTAACATTCTTGAAGCGAAAGAGTTATGCATCAGCAAAAAAAGGGGAAGCATTCTTTGGACTTATCGAAGACGAGAGGTTTCGTCTCCGCTGTCAAATAATCGGGGAAAGTTTCTTCATTTCTAACAAGGAAGTCGCTGATCTTAAGTTCCAGCAATCGGAGGCAATGCTCGGACTCATCCGAGGAGGCCAGTCTTTCCACCGTGCTCGTTGACGAAGATCAAAGGCACAGCACCACTAATTTCAATATACGCGTCGCAGACGAGGGGAGCATAGCATAGGCATGGCAGGAGCTGCTGTTATTATCTCTCGTAAGGTGGAGGGCTGCTTGCGAGAGTCTCATAGCCGTCGAAACCTCGCACACGAGACTTGTGTATGAGATACCGACAGTAAACCGAGACCTAAAGGATATATCTGAACATGTGGCTCATCCTTCGTTTTCATAGTTGAGACTCGAACGCGGTTTGAATTGGCTTCTTGAGAGTATAAGTATTGCACGTGAATATACAACAAAGGATTGAATTTGCACATTATACAATTGTGTGATTACCCGTTCAGAAAGGGCAGGTAATGACAAATCCTCGTCCGGTTCCTAGAGGTGTCCAGTCCAAAGTTCATTCCAGACGACGAGTTTCCTTTAACAGCAACTGATACGCAATTGATGAAGAACACGCTGGTGCGCACGCTGGTCTTGTAAATACGAGAAGTTCGGCAAGGAGCAAGGCACACAGCACGCGTAAAAGCCGGCCCTAACTTACAGTAAGTTTCACACGTCTCCAGAACGTCCACGTGACACTGCGGCGGCGATTCGAGTGTCCCTAGACACGCGTTTCTTGTCTTCAACCTAATCATGTTTGTATTATCTAGTGAGTAGTAGCTGCTTTCTGAGAGTGGCGCAGATACTAAATTTATGATTCTTTGCAGCAGAAACAGCCCAGCCGGACGAGTCGGCCTAGTCCGTGCAAGGCCCATCCAGAACCAGAGCAATACACTGAAGGAAGCATGGACGACGATCTCGGAAGGGACATTAACGATTATACTTGCACCGGGATCCCGTTCAACGACTTTTTGGAACTTGCTTTCAATCTCACAGAAGATGAACATGCTAAACTTCTGACTGACGTCGAAGTCTGGGCCGTACATAACAGCGAGGAGTACAAGGCGGAGTTGAGAAAGCTTGTGGCTCACCGAAATGAGGAACAGCTGTACAAACCGTTCGTGAATATGGGGAATATGATTCTAAAACGTGCTGAATCCGAAAGAAACGTGGCGAACGCAAGGAGGATCAAGCTGCTTCAAGTTGAGAAGGATGTGATACCTGGCGGGTATGCGGACGGGAAACCCGATGTCGTGCTAGTTCCGGACAGCACCTATGGGAAGGAGGAAATGAAGAAGGTCGACGCGGGCCGTCGGAATGCTGATAAGAAGCATAAACACGTCGGGGAGGCAAGCGCGGGCGCGAAGGATGTCGTTGAAGCTGTAGAGGCCACTAGCGCTATCCTAGACACAGGAGATGCGGACGCGAACGATGTCTCCGGTGCCCAGTCTAAGGAAGTCATCGAGGCGGATTCAAGCGTCAAGGGCAAGTCCGAAGATCGAGGCGGATTGACACAGGTCCGAGTCAATTGGCTAAGTACATTACTGCCCTTCGAATTCAAGCAAAAAGTTAACAGCGCTTCGGAGAACTCGGAGAAGGCAGACGAGGAGGGTGTTGGTAATGGAGGACGATCCTGGGAGATAGGGTCGGCAGACACATCGAGGTCGGGTAAAACGAGTAAAGGGAAGGGAAAAAAGCGCCCTGCAGAGGACGAGGCAGATGAAGAGTATTCGAGTCGCTCGGCTAGTTCGTCCAAGCGTGGCAAGGGTAGTTCCTTCAAGCGCGGCACGAGCATTTCATCCAAGCGTCAATTTACAGGGAAGAAATCTAGCTCTGACAGGTCTGGGAAGCCAAGCGCGACAAAGACATCTTCCATTTCTATGGGCGGAAGCCAAGGATCTTCGGGAAGGCCGAGCAACATCAGCGTACCTAACGGCGATGCATTTATGAACACGCATACACTGGAAGGTCCTCCAGAACTCGTCATGCGCTCCAGCGCTTATCTCGATCATGTATCAGGAACTACAACGGGGCCTACATCATCTACGAACATACCTACACCCTCAAAAACTAGCAGATCAGTGAGGGTGCAGCTTGCAAGCTACGTTGCAGAGATGTTTAGCGCCCGCGGCGACCGTAAATTCGCCTTTGCAGTTCTTGTCGAGGGAAACGATATCACTTTGTTTTTCTACCATCGCTCGGCGATCATACAAGCGGATCCTTTCGACATCGCGAGTAATCCGACATATTTCGCCCTTCTTCTCCTTATGTTCTATCGCGACCTTCCTGACCTCGGTTTCAACGAGATCATGGGATACTGCAATCCATTCGATTTCACGGACGAATCTACGAACAAACTGCAATCTGGTCTGCTGGAGCCTGTCAAAGGCTCGGACACACCGCTGGATATCAGCAAGATCGTTTTGGGGGAGAAGCTAGCCTCTCCCTACTGTTTAATTGGACGCGGAACGTCCGTCATCAAAGCGAACATAGATGGGTATAATCTAGTGATCAAATTCAGTTGGCAAGCCAAGACTCGAGAAAACGAAGACGAATTCATCCTGGATGCGCGAACACTGCTCGATATCATCGAGCACATCCCGGAGATATTTGGGAAAGCTGTGGTGGATGACATGACACCGGTCGCCAAGCTCCGAGACGCTTGCATGAGAAAGGGCGAGATTTTCGAAGTGAGGGAGTTTCGGGCTCTCGTCATGAGGGAGTACTTTCATATCTACGATCTCGGACCGAGGGACTTCTGGAGTGTGATAGTCCAGATCGCTAAATGTGAGCGATGTGTCTTCTTCAGGACAGATGTAGTTATTAAACGTATCACAGGTCTGCATACGCTATTCGTTCGATTGAAGATGCTGCACGGGGACATCAGTATCAGTAACATCGCGTTCTATAGGAATGACAAGAACGAGATCATCGCCGTCCTGCTCGATTTCGATCTGGCGTCGTACTTTCCGCTTAAGCAGTCAAGCAACCACCGCACTGGGACAGCGCCTTTCATGGCTCGAGAGGTGCTGAACTTAAACGACAAAGATTTTACCCGTGCGCTTCATCATGACCTGGAGTCTCTCTTCTATATCGTTGTCTGGTATAGCGTTGGATATAAGGGTTACAAAATACCCAAGAAGGGAGACATTCTGGCTGATTGGAGGAAGGGTTCTTGGGAGAAAATTCTGATTGCGAAAAACCAATTCATCTCCGGCAACGCGATCGAACCAGCCTCGATGGCAGCAGTCCTTAAACATGTTGAAGATGAGGATCTCCGTCTTTGCTGTGAAGGAATTGGATCTTGTTTTCATGATGCGAGCGCAGAGATCACTGCTCAAAGAAAACGAGACAACATAAAAATGCGCGAGTTATCACGCCCGGAGAGAGCGTTGGCGGAGGCTGCAGCGAGCAAGGCGCCTAGGACCCTTGCTCCCCCGGTCACTTATGCCGAGTGGATGAAAGGTGCCGGTGAAGATACGTCGTGCACTTGCTGTCAGTAAACGGGCGACACGCAATGAACAGCTTACTCAAGGATGCCGTTACTGATGAATTATCTCCATGTAGGTAGGCCACAATATTTAGCGTTTCAACATAGATATACGAATGGCAGCCTTTCTCACTCACGACTGTAATGGGACTTAGTCAACATTGGATTATAATAGTTGTGTTCCGCTTGATACATAAGGATGGCCGAAATAAATAAAAAAACGCACATGGAAGTCTAAGGGTGCGACCTCGCCGTCTTTCTTGACCCGAAAACAGATTCTAAATTTATGTGCTCGGTCTGTGTGTATGCTTCGAAAAACGACAAGTAAATCTCTTGTTCCATTTTCGAGTTGGAGACACTGTTGGATGAACATCTCTTACTCTGATGATTGAAGGATCGGACGAGTTATATGAAAGAGGCCTGACGTCGAGTTCGCAAGTGGTTGAATCGTCCACAGAATATAAAATAAAACACGTATGTGTAGTATCTAATTGCATGTCATAGTTAACTGTCGAGCGAGCGATTTAAAGTCAGGCTGGATTTTACATTTGCGATTGCTCTCTAAGGCAGCGTCTCATCGACCACAACTTGAAAAACTGGATACCGTTCACGCTTGCTTATGTGCTTATGTTGAATTCAGTTATGTAAGCTTACATATGAAGGCAGTAGTAGCTGTAAGGGAAAGCACGCAGTCGCGTGAAGATCTGTGCATTTTAGAAAGACACGTTGTGGCCAAGCAACTTGCAGTTGCACGCAGCCACTCAATGGATGGTCACGTGATAGAGAGTAAGCGGGAGCTTCGCTCCCCAATCAGGTTTGCTTACCACATCACTGTCGCAAGGGCGACCAAACTCTCATACGTTCACTGCGTTGATTCGATTCGTCACGCGTGCTGCAACAACCTGTTCGACACTTTCCACAAGATCTCTGGTATATAAACAACGATTACGACGAATCTGTAACAAACCTTGAACTCTAGATCGCTAAAGGACTCGACAAGGCTAAACCTTTTCAAGCTCGCTTGCGAAGACTTCGACATAATTCTTGACCGTATCGAATCGAAGATGCTCGAGGCCAGCCAAACTCTTCGAGGGGCTTGCAAGTCAGCAGGAGACTCTCCGACTCTTGCCATAAAGAATCTTTCGGCCTTTCAAGTCGAAGATATTAGATATTGGGGTGTGCCATTCCTGATTCCATATATTGGAGGTGAGTGCATCTTGTCTCAAGGAGAGCGTCGCTGAATACATCATAGCAACTATGGATAAGCTGTTTAGATCTACAGTAGTGCTTCCCCTCGACGGAAGCGTCGCCACGTCTGGCTTCGTCAATTGCGAGAACAAAGAAACGCCCGTGGACACCTTTCTCGATTTAGATTTGGAGATGGTCTCTCCATCCAAGCAGTCAAACAATCATCGCACAGGAACAGTGCCTTTCATGGCTCGAGAAGTGCTTGACCTCAGCAACAAAGAATTCACCCGTGGGCTTCATCACGATCTTGAGTCTGTCCTCTATACCGTTGTCTGGCAGGGCGTTGGATATATGGGTTACAAAATACCCAAGAAGGGAGACATTCTGGCCGATTGGAGGAAGGATTCTTGGAAGACAATTCAGGGTGCGAAACGGTTATTCATCAGAGAAAAAAACACAAGGAAGGAGATCCTTGATTGTATCGAGGACAAAAAACTTCGCTTTCACTGTCAAGGAATTGGAACTTGTTTTCAGGAGGCGGATGTAAAGGTCGATGTTCAAGAGGTACTAGAAAGCAAAAAATGGCTCAAGCTGACAATCGAGGAGAGGATACTCGCAGCCAATGCTACGATGCAGGTGGCTGCTATGGCTGCTCCCTCGGTCACTTATGCCGAGTGGATGAGAGGTGCCGGTGAAGATCCGTCTTGCGCTTGTTGTTCGCAATCGGGCGACACGCAATGACCAGCTTACTCGAGGGTGCCGCCACTATGTAATGAGTTATCTCGGCCACACTAATCAGCGTCTCAACATAGAACAAATGGCAGTCTTTCTCATTCCCAACTGTCTTGTGTATTGTAACTTAGGCAACATTGGATGATAATAGCTGTGT
Source organism: Phellopilus nigrolimitatus (assembly GCA_021029095.1). NCBI lineage: Eukaryota > Fungi > Basidiomycota > Agaricomycetes > Hymenochaetales > Hymenochaetaceae > Phellopilus > Phellopilus nigrolimitatus. The sequence goes on from JAJOHG010000028.1 coordinate 357,865, forward strand.
TCTGCTTGATAAATAAGGATTACCGAACGCACATGGAAGTATAGAGGGTGCGTCTTCGCCGTCTTCTTTGGACCGAAAACAGATTCTAATTTATGTGTTCGTGTCTCGCGTGTGGAAATCTATGCATTTTACAAACACACGTTGTGGCTAAGCAAGAATTTCAGGACGACAAACTCATCGCGTAAACGCCGGCCCTAATTAGGCAGGTTTGCTTGCCACTACCGCAAGGGCGACCAGACACTCGTACGTTTACTGCGTTGATTCAATTGGCCATGCATGCTGCAACAACCTGTTCGACACTTTCCTAAAGATATTTGGTATATAAACGACGATTACGACAAACCTGTGACAAACCTTGAACTCTATATCGCTCGAGGATTCGACAAAGCTGAACTTTTTCAAGATTGCTCGCGAAGATGGGAGATTTCGAAATAATTCTTGACCGTATCGAATCGAAGATGCTCGAAGCCAGCCAAACTCTTCGAGGGGTCTGCAAGTCAACAGGGGAGTCTCCAACTCCCGCTATAAATGACCTTTCGGTGTGCCAAATCAGACATGTCAGCCCTTGGGACTCGGACGTGCCATTTCTGATTCCGTTTATAGAACTTCACTGGAAATATCATAGCAATTATGCAGAGGTTGATTATATCTACAGCAGTGCTTCCCCTCGACGGCAGCGTCGCTACGTCTGGCCTCGTTATATACGGCAACGGCGATCGTGAAACATATGTGGACACCTTTCTCGACTTAGATTTGGAGATAGTTTCTTCATCCAAGCAACCAAGCAGCTGCCGTACAGGGACAATGCCGTTCATGGCTCGAGAGGTGCTGAACCTAAACAACAAAGAATTTACCCGTGGGCTTCATCATGACCTGGAGTCTCTCTTATATACTGTTGTCTGGCAGGGCGTTGGGTATAAAGGACACAAAACGCCCAAGAAGGGAGGCATTCTGGCTGATTGGAGGAAGGATTCTTGGAGCAAAAGTCTGAATGCGAAAACGTTGTTCATCACCAGCGAAGCGATCGGACCGAACTCGATGGAAGAAGTCCTTGAATACGTCGAAGATGAGGATCTCCGCATTTGCTGTGAAGGAATTGGATCTTGTTTTCAGGAAGTTGATCTTGATGTCAAAAATCAACGCAAACGGGAAAAAGGAGATTGGCGCAAGTTATCACGCCAGGAGAGAGCGCTGGCGAAGGCCGCAGCGAGCAAGGCGGCTAGGACCTCTGCTCCCACAGTCACTTATATCGATTGGATGGAAGGTGCCGGTGAAGATCCGTCGTGCACTTGTTGCTCGCAATCGGGCAACATGAGATGACCAGTTTGCTGCTACTGATGAGTTATCTCCTTGTAGGCGGGCTACTCTAATTAGCATTTTTACATTGATTCAAGAATGGTAGCTACTCACAACTGTGTACTGTAACTTAAACAACATTGGATTATAATAGCTGTGTTCCGCTTGATACACAATGAGCACCGAATGTACATGGAAGTACAAGAGGTGCTGCCTCGCCGTCTTTCTTGGGCTAAAAACAGATTCTAAATTTATGTGCTCATGTCTATGTGACATATGTGTATGCCTCGAAAGTGATAGTAATCTCTCGTTTCATTGCCGAGTTGATGGCACCTGTTATTTTGATGCCTGAAGGATCGGTCAAATTATATGAAGACTCATAATTGCGGTAAGACCTGACTTCAGGTTCGCGAGTTTTCTCACTCGCCTATGGGTTCCTAAGAGCCCGTTCGGTTGCAAAACCGCGCGCGATCACAATCTCGTGTTACCGAAATCTGCAAGGCCGCAGATAGAGATAGAGTATCCAACTTGATAGAGATAGAGGTCTGCCGAACGCGTTTGAACTTTTTCCTGAGAAAATCCGAAAACAAATTAATTGCCTTTTTTGACTGTGCTCGCAGGCCTTGTTACATAACTAGATAAGTCGACCAAAGTAAGTAATTAAGATCGGCATATATTGTTACTCTAGTTTATTTGCTCGTATTTGTCGAATTGTAACGTAGGTTAACAAAACTGAAAGGTATAGTAAAAACTACATTTATAGACAGCTTGGGCTGTGCCCTGCATGGCAAAATAATTTTTGTAGCGAGATGTCAAGAAATGGGTTCATAAAAGGTGACACAGCTTTCCCAGCAAAAGTGTAATGTTTTCTCTAGAATTCAAGCTCCGTATGATAATCACTAATTATACAACATTGTACACTGTACGACTCATTGCCAGCTCAATGGCTATCACCCGAACTGCAAAGAATACACGACAATCCGAATACCGCAAGCGCCATGGTTTCATGCGCAACATCTTGCTTCTCTCTTGCTTGAGTGCTGGTTATGCTATACAGTCTATTTCTGGCCGCTTCGTGAAAACACCACTTAACGACTCGCAGCTGTCAGGACAAGGGTGGCTAACAGAGATTCTTGCTGGACATGATGACCGGTGTCGGAATGTTCTGGGCTTGAACAAGCATGTTTTTGAGAAGCTGTTGTCAGAACTGGAGAAACGGGCAGGGCTTTGTGATACAAAGCATTTACGGGCAGAGGAGCAGCTCGCAATCTTCCTCTACATATCATGTACTGGTCTATCAATACGAAAGGCCCAGGACCGCATTCAGCGGAGTGCAGATACAATATCCAAGTGAGATACATCTGTCTTCAAGTCTTCACTTTAAGCTAACCTAATTTTAAGATGCTTCCGTCGTATTGTTGATGCTCTCACATCAATGCCTGTCTACAGCGCATACATCAAGCTTCCAAAAGCCACTGATCCCACTCCGGCCGAGATCCGAGATGAGCCCAAGCTCTATCCTTACTTCAAAAATTGTCTTGGAGCACTTGACGGTACACACATCTATGCGACTATTCCACTTGAAGACAGGCCTCGCTTTCGTAATAGAAAGGGGTTCATATCACAGAATGTACTCGCTGTGGTTTCATTTGACATGCAATTTCTTTATGTGCTGAGTGGTTGGGAGGGAAGTGCAGCAGATAGCACAATTTTGGAGGATGCACGTTCGAAAGACTTCAGAATCCCTGAATCAAGGTTTTACCTTGGCGATGCAGGGTTTCCTGGTAGTCTCTTCATCATAGTCCCTTACCGTGGTGTCCGCTACCACCTGCGAGAGTGGGGTGCAGCCAAAAAAAGGTATTTATCCAAGTCACCATACTTTATTCCTATTCACTTCAATATGTGTGCAGACCCCGGGATTACAAGGAACTCTTCAATTTACGCCATGCACAGGCACGAAATGTTGTCGAACGCATATTTGGAGTCTTCAAAAAACGCTTCCAGATCTTTTCATCTGCACCCGAGTATCCTGTCGAGACCCAAGCAAAGCTTGTGCAGGCTCTTTGTGTCGTGCACAACTTCATACGTATCTATGATCCCAGTGACATGCCGGAGGAGAATGTGCTGGAGGACAGTTTAGAGACAGGAGATGCAGTACAAGCTGGCGGGTTAGCCGGATCTTCAACTCGGAGAGAGAAACAAAAGGCAGAGCAGCTTCATGATAAAATTGCAACAGAGATGTGGGACGACTATCAACAGTTATTGGACAGCAGACGTCGTCATTAGATAAGTTAAATAAATTAAACAGAACTACCATACTTTGCGAGTGCTCTATTCAAATATACTGTGCGAGTACTCTTCTTACCAAGAGCAAGATAGGCATCTGCAATGTCTGTCCTCTCTCTGAAAAGCTCCGCAACGTCAACCATTTCATTGTCCGACAGTTCCTCAGACTCTTCTACGGCTCGGATTGCAGCTGATTTGCGCTGAGGCGACGATAAGATGGCCTGGGAAGCTGGTCCTTCAGAACTGGAATTGAAAGCATCAACGGCCGACTCAATGGATGAGCTCAGCGAGAAAATGGCCGTTGTGCCAGACTGACGACCCTTCTTCTTCTTCGGCTGAGGCTCGGGAGTGCTTTCCGCAGGGCGTTTGAGCACCATGGCTGGCGGGTCATCAGGATCCACATCCATATCACTAGTCTATAATAGTGTATCAGTACGACAAAGAGGAAGGTGGAATACACGCGAGAACACAGGACGGCATGCAGATGTTTCGCAAAGGTGTTCGGAATAAAGAAGAACAGTAAATAATAACAAGACGAGAGACGCACCTCTTCATCATTGTCACTCATATTCTTCTCGGGATCACGAAGATCAGGGTGAAGAACCTCGTCCAGAAGACCACCCGTCGGTTCGCGCCCAGGCCTGAATGCATTCGAGCCGTTTGGGGCAATGCCATCCACTAGAAGCGCCATATCTTCGTAAAGTGGGAAGTTCTTCTTCCTCCATGGCGAAGCTTTCGGGTTTGACTGGAAGAACATTAGCAGAGAAGATTTTACTTGTAATATAGACAGACCTTGATTAGAGAGTCCCACACATCAGCTGTAGCAGTTACAAGCTGCAGTTCACCATCCCAGCCGAAGCCTGACTGTCCACGAAGGTTACGAACAAGCTGGTACTCGCTCTTCAACTGCGAAGGTATTAGAATGAACAGCTTGTGCAATTGACGAAGACTCACCCTTTGCCATCTACTTTTGCCCTGTGAAACACCCTTCGGAGCACCCCCACTAATCACTTCACTGCCTCTCAAGGCCTCAACGACGAGCTGCCAAACTTGAGTTTTCCAACCGTTTTCGCTCTGGAGGCCGTCGTCTTTGGCCTTCTTGAGTGTGCTGACAAGCGTGGCCTCATTCGCAGATGTCCATTTCGAGTTGTCCTTTTTGTTGTCGGCCATAAGCACTAGAGACAGTACGCGCGATACGATTTTTGCAACTTGCAAAACAGGTCAGACCTGTATTTATTTTTCATAGGGAAATCTATTTCGCAGATTGAGATACAGCTACGAGATACAGGCAACCGAACAGGTGCGTTATCGGAAAAATCGCGACAGTATCGCGCGCGATCACGATCTAAAATTTGGCAGGGATTATCGCGCGCGGTTTTGCAACCGAACGGGCTCTAAACAAAACATGTCCGCACAGTATCTGAGTGCGTATCGTGGTTCACTGCCGAGCGAGCGAATTCGAGTCCAGCTGAGTTTTATTCAAACAATGGTGGTATTGTGAGCTCACCACGAAAGACGTGTGGCACCGCTCTGTCATTGCTAAAACCGTGCTCGAGTTAAGCACGGAATACAATTGACTAATAAACTTCAGGACGCCCGTTGCGTTTAGGATAAGAGCGTGCATCTGAGACCAGAGATTCTGCGCTTGCGCGCTTTCACGTTGCGCATTATCGGGAGCCGGTAAGGACACAGATAGACACCCATAAAGTAAATTTGCTGCCAGTCATATGCAGGTAAGAGCACGGACAGACGACTTGAAAATGTAACTTGCTTGGGTGGAAAAGGGATGGACAAGCGAAAAGGAAATCCAAAACAGTGTTGTTGTCATCGATCGTGAGAACGATTCTTGCCGCGGAAGGCTCGCCTGTGTTGACCACGTCGTGCGGTCTAATCGGCTTCCTCGACCTGACATTCGAGCTCACCACGGAGAAGACGTACAAAAAGAGATTGCCGTACTTCTTGCCGCAAACTGCTACTTTGATTGCATCTAGCAGCAGCGCGAGGATAAGCAGTCGGGAGAAGTAAGGTGGCCATGCGGAGATGGGGCTATGAAGGAATTCTGAGCAACGACGGGCGACGAAAGGTGTGTGCTGGCTCGCATTAGATCCCTTGTTGACGTTTAGAATTGCATGCTTGCGCATATTTGAAGCTCGAATCTCAATTGGAGAAACTGGAACTCGTGTAGATGATGCCCTGGTCTTTGTCCTTGTCTGGAATTTTGGCTTCTGCGGGAAACGCTGGCTAGGACGTATAACGAACTTGGTGCAGTTTCGCTGCTCATTGAGAGCTCCAGCGTTGAGATGGACTTGGTCACGAAGACAAAGGCAAAGCAAGAATTCTACCAACATATCGATCTGTACCACCGCCGTCGAAGCTACAAGTCAATAACTGAAACTGAGCTCAGAAGGTTGTTCTCGCTCGCCTTTTATCTGATTCTTCTGGTGCTATGAATAGGATTTCTTCTCTTCGATAGCCGTGCTTTTCCCGGACTAATGTCTGTCGGGGCTTGCACGACTGATTTAGACGTTGGCAGAGCGAATGAATCTCTATACCTTGGAAATAGTCATTTGTCAGCTCAGATCTGATACAGAGGCAGACTTACTTTTGATTCGAAAATACTGCTTGTTTTGCACGCCTAAATTCTTCGACATCTTGACTAGCAAACTGGACGGATTGAGGTCCCGCGCAAAAAGAAAAACATTTGTTCGTCATATGTGCAAGAACTATTGTATCAGAACGGACAGATATGGCCCTGGTCCCCAAACTAATGCATCAAAGCTGACAGAGGTACGTTGTCCTTTGTAACGCGTCATATTGTCCTGTGGTTTCGATTATCATTTAGCACTGACAGGTAACTGTTTAGGCCCACGTCTGAAATCGTTATTGTACGAGTCAACACTGGCGGATGTCGTGCGGTTGCGCTTGGCAAATCGCGCTTCGATCTGAATACTGCACTTGCATGTGAAGTCTGAGCCCTTCACTGCGGTCGGTTCAACGTACGCCTCTCGACAGGATGGGATTCTTTGAAAGTTAAACAATGGACGGCCGATTGGCCGGATGCTGTCACGATCCCGTGCTGGCCATAAAATGACGACGAATGCACACTGGAGCCTTTCAACTTCATTCCGTCCCTTTGTCTTCTCGTATCGCTGCTTTTGTATAAAGGGATCTCAAACAGCATTCTCCAGTATCATCTCGCTCGCTCTCACTTTGTTGAAATTACCAGTCGTATATTACGTCCTTCAGGCATCACGTCTGGCTCAGACTGACGCTTGCTCATTTAGCTGCCCATCGCCTGCTGTATCCGTACAAAGCATTCTACTCCCGAACGCAAACAGGGAGTACACGTCGGTATCCATGGATCCGTTCGCGACATCGACGTGGAAGGGAAAGATATCCAAGAAGCCCAAGCAGAGGATGGAGACGCAGAGGTACTATTTCATACGTCTGGTTTTACGTCAATATCTGTACCTGACGCCGCCCTTAATCTTGTAGCAACAAGGAAGGACAGGTTGTGTCTGGATTGACCGTCGCTGAACCGTCTTCGCCGGATGTCTCGTCAAAAGGCTTTTCCTTATTCAAAGCTTCTTATGCATTAATAATCTTTACCTCGGCTCTCAGAAATACCCTCGCTCAGCAAGGTCGACATTTTCAACATGGCATGGCAGCGGAACATTCGCGCCGAAGCGTTTACCCGGCTCCCGCTGAATCCATGGAGCACGCCTTCCTCCCCGACGCAAAGGGGAAATACTCGTTCATACCCATGGGCCTCTCACCCAGGCCCATATCGAAGGGAAAGGCATCCCAGAAAGCCAAGAAGGGACTTAGAACTCGGAGGTACCGTTTCCTTTATTTTATTTTATTTTAATTTCTGCGCCTGACCACGTCCATGTTTTGTAGGAGCAAGGAAGGACTGATTGCATCTGGTTCAACCGTCGCTGGACCGTCTTCTCCGGACGTCTCCTCGGATGACCTTCCTGTGTTCGGCGCTCATTGTGTGTCAACAATCTCTACCTCGGTCGGTGCTGGACCGTCCGACATCCCCTCGCTCAGTAGGATAGACCAATTCAGCATGGCAGCTACGTATTCGCGTCGGAGTGATTTGGATATTGGCTTGGGAGTATATGTCGCCAACGACGGCCCGAGGTACAGTGTCGCAAACGGAGAGTACTCGCCAGCACCCATGGTTCGCTTCCCGACGTCGAGGTGGAAAGGAAAGGGCCCCCAGACGGGCGCTGCGCGCTTCAAGTCGTTCTCGTATTTAGCGCCGTCCTTGCTTGTGGTCAGCGCGCTCCGTGCTGTTCTGACTGTTTTGCGCGCCGGCTGGCTTGGGCTTGGGTCAGTATTCCCGGTTTGGTCGTAAGTGTGATAGTGGTCATATGGATTCCACGGGTTTGCTTTGTACTGCTCTGACGGGGCTTTGGACTTCTTGGGCTTGAGCCTGAGGATATTCAGGAGGTTCATCGCTATAGGTCGAGGGACAAATTTGGATCGAAAAGGCAAATACGAGTATGGATTACGCCTGTAGAAAGGCGCACTTTATACAGGAACCTGAAATATCTATTCCATTCTTTGAAATGGATCGGTCTGGACACGCAACACACATTGCAATCGGGTTTTTAAACAGACCGGTCGTTTCGGTGTCAGTGGTTTGTCCATGTTTTAGGCACACTGCAGCTTTGCATAACTGAAACGTTGTCTGCTTTCCAAAGTTATGGGACTACGGACCCGTCAGCAAAGTTAGTAAAGCATTTACGCATGAGAGTTGATGACACTTACTACACCTAAGTAAAAAAATCACAATTTGGGGCCTACTAAACTACCCAACACCTTTGCGAAAAACTTCATGGTCTTTTCTGGCTCGTCCCAGTGAGGCTTTGAAACAGAGGTGAGCACAATTTCAAAATGGCAGGTAATGACACTCACGAAATGGTTCGCACCAGGGATCATGAAAACTTTCAACTGTCTTCCTTTTATCCCATCCTCGTCAGCCTTCTTTCTCAGCCTCTCAAACCCCCATACGCCATCGACGATCGCCCACGGTGAATGCTCGCACCAGACTACATCCACACTGCACTTTGGCCAATACTGGGCAAGAGTATCGTCAAACAGCGCGCGCCGCACGCGCTCCGCGTATATCTCAGGAGCTGCCGTGCGCGCCGCTACCTCACTGCGCTGCACGGCATCGTAACATGTCACTGCCCGCTCGTCATCCGCAGACATCGTAAGCGTCGTTCCCGTGCGCGCCTTCGCGTCGGCGACGAGCTGCAAGTCGTTCATGTCGCGAGACGAGAGGCTTGCATGTGTGTAATACGCGCCAACCCATTCACTGAAGCGCCGGGCACGCTCTTCAAGCGTGAGGGAGTCATCGCGAAGGACGCCGAAGCCATGTTCCAGCGTAGGGAGTCCGAGTATCCAGCGCGGTGCATCTATGCAATTATTGAGTGTACGTACACGAAGCTAGGCAAGGCGGCCACTTACCGAATATCATGAAAGAGCGAAGGAAAGGTGCTATCGCTTCTCTCGTATCTGCAGGGATAGAATCCGCGTAGGACAGCATAGGGAGTGTGTAGCCGTTTCCAGATGACCAGGCCATCAAAACAACGCCGCCGGATTTTCCGTCGGACGACACCTTCGGCACGTTCTCCTGTTCAACAAAGTGCCTGATAAAGACGGCAAATTCGGTCCCCCGCTCCCGTGCGAACTCATCGTGCGCGACAGCATCATTGCCTCTGATCTTCGCGATATCGTCTTCTGTGTACGGCGATGACTTGGGATAGTCGCGGCGGTTGACGAGCACGAGGCGGATACGGTAGCGCGGGGCGAGTGGGAGGAGACGTCTGAAAACACCTGCGTGAAGTGAGTCGACGAATTCCGAAGTTTTTTTCAAGCATGTCATGTAATGCTAGCTTACCACTGTGAAACGCAGTCCCGTGTACTACGATGAACGTCGTATAGGGCTCGCTTGCGCCCGCCGGGGCTCCAGTGTCCTCATAGAAAAGGTTGTCACCTTGCTCATTGACGGAAATTAAAGGCATAGCATTACTACTTTCGAGAGACGCGTCGAAGAAGATGGAGATCGCAGCATAGGCATGGTAGGCCTCCTATTAGTGTCTCTCATGAGGTGCAGAGAGGCTTGCGAGAATCCCATACCTGTCGAAAACCTCGCACGAAACTTATGTATAGGACAGCGACAGTAAGCCGAGACCTAAATAAAGAATTTGACCATGAGGCCCATTCTTCGTTTTCGCAGTTGAGACTCGAACCTGGTTTAATTTGGCTTCATGGGAGAGTGCATTGTATAAGCATTGTACGTGAATATACATTAAGGGATTGAATTTGCAAATATTGCAATCGGTTGATTATCCGTCCAGAAAGGGCAGGCAATGGTATATCCTCGTTTGGTTTCTGAAGGTGTCCAGTCCAAGATTCATTCCAGATGGCGGGTTCTCTATAGACTCCACCGAGCGCATCCGGTGTCTGTGAGTATTTTTGAGCATTCAAGTTCCCAGCAGTAGATGAGTTTATAAGATAAGGGTCGGATATAGACTCTGATAGAATTCAATTCTCCAGTCCAGCGGCCATACGATGAAAATAAAGACGAAAAGTTGGCAAAGAGCAACGACACGCGCACGCGTAAAGGCCGGCCCTAACTTTGTCATTGTGAAATACGCACCACAGCCACCAGAACAGTCACGTGACACTGCGTCGGCAATTTGAATGGCCTTGACACGCGTGTCAGTCGCTTTGCTCCTGCACCTTCTTGTCCTCAACCTCCATCTCGACCTGATCATGTCCGCCTCTGGTGAGTAGTAGCTGCTCTCTGAAAGTGTCACATATCCTGACTTTATGAACCTTTGCAGCAGAAACGGCGCAGCCGGACGAGTCGGCCCAGTCCGTGCATAGCACACCGTCCAAAGCCCGTCCCAAGTCAGAGAAATACACGAAAGAAAGCATGGACGACGATCTCGGAAACGACGTTGTTGAATATACGTGCACCGGGATCCCTTTCAACGATTTCCTGAAACTTGCTTTCAATCTCACGGAAGAAGAACACGATAAAATTCTGGCTGACGTCGAACTCTGGGCCGTACATAACAACGAGGAGTACAAGGCGGAGTTGAGAAAGTTTGTGGCTCATCGAAAGGAAGATCAGTTGTACGAGCCGTTCGTGAATATGGGGAATATGATTCTCAAACGTGCCGAATACGAGAGAAACGTGGCGAACGAAAGGAAGATCAAGCTGCTTCAAGTTGAGAGGGAGATAATGCCTGGCGGTTATGCGGACAGGAAACCCGATGTCGTGTTAGCTCCGGACAATGCCTACGGGAAAAAGGACATGGAGAAGGTCGACGCGGCTCGTCGGAAGGCTGAGAGGATGCGCAAGCACGAGGCAAGGGCGGGCGCGAAGGATGCCGTTGAAGCTGCAGAGACCACTAACGCCATCCTGGACACAGGAGATGCGGACGCGAACTATGTCTCCGGGGCCCAGTCTAAGGAAGTCATCGAGGCGGATTCAAGCGTCAAGGGCAAGTCCGAAGATCGAGGCGGATTGACGAAGGTCCGAGTCAATTGGCTAAGTACATTGCTGCCCTTCGAATTCAAGCAAAAAGTTAACAGCACTTCGGAGAAGGAAGACGAGGAGGGTGTTGGTAATGGAGGACGATCCGGGGAGATAGGGTCGGCAGACACATCGAGGTCGGGTAAAACGAGTAAAGGGAAAGGAAGGAAGCGCCCTGCAGAGGACGAGGCAGATGAAGAGTATTCGAGTGGGAAGCGCAACTCGGCTAGTTCGTCCAAGCGTGGCAGGGGTAGTTCCTCCAAGAGCGGCACGGGCAGTTCCTCCAAACGCGGCACGAGCAGTTCCTCCAAGCGCGGCACGGGCAGTGCCTCCAAGCGCGGCACGGGTAGTTCCTCCAGACAACCTACAGGGAAGGCATCTAATTCTGGAAGGCCTAGGAAGTCGAGTGCGATTAAGATACCGCCCATGTCCACAGACGGAGGTCAAGGATCTTCGGGAGGACCGAGCAACAACGGGATGCCTCCCAACGATGTATTTACGAACACGCCTGCATCGGAAGGTCCATCGGAAGTCGTCATGCGCTGCAGCGCTTATCGCGACTATATTCCAGGAGCTACAATGGGGCCTCCAGCATCCATGATCATACCTAAAGCCCCCAAAACTCCCCATTCAGTGAGGGTCCAACTTGCAAGCTACGTTGCAGAGGTGTTTAGCGCCCGCGGCGACCGTAAATTTGCATTTGCAGTTCTTGTCGAGGGAAACGAGATCACTTTGTTTTTCTACCATCGTTCGGCGATCATCCAAGCGGATCCTTTCGACATCGCGAGTAATCCGACATATTTCGCCCTTCTTCTCCTTATGTTCTATCGCGACCTTCCTGACCTCGGTTTCAACGAGATCATGGGATACTGCAATCCATTCGATTTCACGGACGAATCTACAAACAAACTGCAATCTGGTCTGCTGGAACCTGTGAAAGGCTCGGACACACCATTGGACATTAGCAAGATCGTTTTGGGGGAGAAGCTAGCCTCCCCCTACTGTTTAATTGGACGCGGAACGTCCGTCATCAAGGCGAACATAGATGGGTATAATCTAGTGATCAAATTCAGTTGGCAAGTCAAGACTCGAAAAAACGAGGACGAATTCATCCTGGATGCGCGGAAACTGCTCGATATCATCAAGTACATCCCGGAGATATTTGGGAAAGCTGTGGTGAATGACATGACACCGGTCGCCAAACTCCGAGACGCTTGCATGAGAAAGGGCGAGATTTTCGAAGTGAGGGAGTTTCGGGCTCTCGTCATGAGGGAGTACTTTCATATCTACGATCTCGGACCGAGGGACTTCTGGAGTGTGATAGTCCAGATCGCTAAATGTGAGCGATGTGTCTTCTTCGGGTAGATGTACTTATTAAACGTATCACAGGTCTGCATACGCTATTCGTCCTATTGAAGATGCTGCACGGGGACATCAGTATCAGTAACATCGCGTTCTATAGGAATGACAAGAACGAGATCATCGCCGTCCTGCTCGATTTCGATCTGGCGTCGTACTTTCCGTTTAAGCAGTCAAGCAACCACCGCACAGGAACGGCGCCGTTCATGGCTCGAGAGGTGCTGAACTTAAACAAGAAAGAGTTTATCCGTGCGCTTCATCATGACCTGGAGTCTCTCTTCTATATCGTTGTCTGGTATAGCGTTGGATATAAGGGTTACAAAATACCCAAGAAGGGAGACATTCTGGCTGATTGGAGGAAGGGTTCTTGGGAGAAAATTCTGGTTGCGAAAAACCAATTCATCTCCGGCGAACCGAACGAACCAAACTCGATGGACTCAATTATTAAATTTGTCGAAGATGAGGATCTCCGTTTTTGCTGTGAAGGAATTGGATCCTGTTTCCATGATGCGAGCGCAGAGATCACTGCTCAAAGAAAACGAGACAACATTAAAATGCGCGAGTTATCACGCCCGGAGAGAGCGTTGGCGAAGGCTGCAGCGAGCAAGGCGCCTAGGATCTCTGCTCCCCCGGTCACTTATGCCGAGTGGATGAAAGGTGCCGGTGAAGATCCGTCGTGCACTTGTTGCTTGCAATCGGGCGACACGCAATGACCGCTACTAATCTCCTTGTAGGCGGGCTACACTAATTAGTATTTTAACATTGATTCACGAATGGTAGCCACTCATGACTGTGTACTGTAAATTAAACAACATTGGATTATAATAGTTGTGTTCTGCTTGATACACAATGATCAAACGAAAAATGACAAGTGAATCTCTTGCTTCAATTCCGCGTTGGAGGGATGAACATCTGGTACTCTGATAATTCATAATTGAAGAATCGGACGAGTTATATGAAGGCTTAAAAGAAAACGGCCTGACTTCAAGTTCGCAATTGGCTAATTCGTCCACAGAATACAAAACAAAACAAGTATATGTGGTATCTGAGTGCATGTCATATCTAACTGTCGAGTGAGTGATTTCACAATTCTGTTGCTTTCCGAGACAGCGCCTCATCAGACTGGATACTATATGCACTTGCTTAGGTTGCTTAGGTTGAGTTTGGTTACTTAAGTTCACATACGGAAAGCACCCCTTCGCACGTGAAAATCTGTGCAATTTTACAAATTGAAACACACGGTGTGGCTAAGAAATGTTTTTTTAGGGAGACAACGCTGCTTTGATACTTTGAGGGAGAAATTAAAAAATCGGGCTTGTAGAGCTCCCAGCCCCATATCATGCGATCATTTACTAGCTTAAATATCGCAAAACGGAGAAGAATTGAGCTCAAACAATCGTTCTGCGCATTTGCGTGTATGTATGGTCATTCCCTGCTCGCGCTGAGGTCACGTGACAACCGAAAATGCGCTCGCCTCCTGCCCTTTTCTTTACTACAAACTTCTCCTCATAAACAAAAAAAATATGAAGGTGGATAGACTTAAAATATTTTTTTGTGGCTTTTTATGTAACCTCCCGGTTACAGTTACCAATCATTGTTAGATAATCATTTCCTATTTCGTATCGTACTTATATGCGCGCGCGCCGTAATTCGAGTTTCGTCTTCTCTCACTCGAATTACAGGTACGCGCAAACACTGTATTTATTAGGTCTTCTCTCACACGAATTACAGAGTTTTCTCCCGTCTGTCTTTAGTGTTCACACCTCGCGGTGTGTTCCATTTTATAAAGAAAAGTCAGCAAGAAGGGGCTGAATTGCGTCAAGTTGGCCATCTGTAGGCTTTCGCCACCGGAGTTTCTTAGATTGGCAAATGTCGATCATTTGTCAGATTACGAAGCGTGCACACTCTTTTGGCAGGAGTTGCCTCCCCTCAATGTTTTCACGCAGCAGCCAGCCACAGTGAGTGGTCACGTGATGACTGTTTGAGAACCCAATCAGGTTGCTTGCCACATCATTGCCACAAGGGCACTGCGTTGATTCAATTGGTCCGAAACAACCTGTTCGACGCTTTCCTGAGGATCTTTGGTATATAAACGACGATTACGACGAATCTGTAACAAACCTTGAACTCTAGGTCGCTAAAGGACTCGACAAGGCTAAACCTTTTCAAGATCGCTTGCGAAGATACTTCGACATAATTCTTGACCGTATCGAATCGAAGATGCTCGAGGCCAGCCAAACTCTTCGAGGGGCTTGCAAGTCAGCAGGAGACTCTCCGACTCTTGCCATTAAGAACCTTTCGGTCTTTCAAGTCAAGGATATTGGTCAGTGGGATGCGCCATTCCTAATTCCGTTTAATGGAGGTGAGTGCATCTTGTCTCAAGGAGAGCGTCGCTGAGTATATCATAGCAACTATGGATAAGCTGTTTAGATCTACAGTAGTGCTTCCCCTCGACGGAAGCGTCGCCACGTCTGGCTTCGTCAATTGCGAGAACAAAGAAATGCCCGTGGACACCTTTCTCGATTTAGATTTGGAGATGGTCTCTCCGTCCAAGCAGTCAAGCAATCATCGCACAGGAACAGTGCCTTTTATGGCTCGAGAAGTGCTCGACCTCAGCAACAAAGAATTCACCCGTGGGTTTCATCACGATCTTGAGTCTGTCTTCTATGTCGTTGTCTGGCAGGGCGCTGGATATAAAGGAAGCAAAGTACCAAAGAAGGGAGACATTCTGGCTGAATGGAGGGAGTTGTCTTGGAACAAAATTCCGGCTGCAAAGGAGTTATTCATCAGAGAAAAAAGCACAAGGAAGGTGATCCTTGATTGTATCGAGGACGAAAAGCTTCGCTTTCGATGTCAAGGACTTGGAACTTGTTTTCAGAAAGAGAATGTAAAGTTCGATGTTCAAGAGATACTAGAAGACGAAAAAGCGCTCGAGCTGGCAATCGAGGAGAGGATACTCGCAGCCAAAGCTACGACGCAGACGGCTGCTATGACTGCTCCCCCGGTCACTTATGCCCAGTGGATGAAAGGCGCTGGTGAAGATCCGTCGTGCACTTGTTGTTCGCAATCGGGCGACACGCACAGCTTACTCAAGAGTGCCGCTAAACAGAGGTTATCTCTTGTAGGCGGGCTACACAAATTAGCATTTTAACATTGATTCACGAATGGTAGCCACTCACGACTGTGTATTGTAACTTAGACAACTTTGGATTATAATAGCTGTGTTATACACAATGATCACCGAATGTACATGGAAGAACAAGAGATGCTGACTCGCCGAAAACAGATTCTAAATTTATGTGCTTATGTCTATGTGACAGATGTGATGCCTCGAAAAGTGATAAGTAATCTCTCGTTTCATTGCCGAGCTGATGGCACCTGTTATTTTGATGCCTGAAGGATCGGTCGAGTAATATGAAGCCTCAAAATTGTGGTAAGACCTGACTCCAGGTTCGCGAGTTTTCTCATTCGCCCATGGGTTCCTAAACAAAACATGTCCGCACAGTATGAGTAAGAGAATTCAAGTCTGGCTGAGTTTTGTTTAAACAGTGGTGGTATTGTGAGCTCACCACGGAAGACGTGTGGCACCACTCTTTCACTGCTAAAACCGTGCTCGACACAAGCACGGAATAAATTTGACTAAGAAACTTCAGGACGGCCGTTGCGTTGAGGATAAGAGCGTGCACCTGAGACCAGAGATTCTGCGCTTGCGCGCTTTCACGTTGCGCATTATCGGGAGCCGGTAAGGATACAGATAGACACCCATAAAGTAAATTTGCTGCCAGTCATAGGCAGGTAAGAGCACGGACAGACGACTTGAAAATGTAAGTTGTTTGGGTGGAAAAGGGGATCGGATGGACGGCCTGAAAGCGAAAATCGTGAGAACGCTGACACGCGCTTCTTACTGCTGGCGAGTTACTACAGTAGTCCTCGTTTCTCGCTGGTGTTGACCACGCCGTGCGGATCAATCGGTTTCCTCGACCTGACATTCGAGCTCACCACGGAGAAGACGTACAAAAAGAGATTACCGTACTTCTTGCCGCAAACTGCTACTTTGATTGCATCTAGCAGCAGCGCGAGGATAAGCAGTCGGAGAAGTAAGGTGGCCATGCGGAGATGGGGCTATGAAGGAATTCTGAGCAAAGACGAGCGACGAAAGGTATGTGCTGGCTCGCATTAGATCTCCTGTTGACGTTTAGAATTGCATGCTTGCGCATATTTGAAGCTCGAATCTCAATTGGAGAAACTGAAACTCGGCCCTGGTCTTTGTCCTTGTCTGGAATTTTGGCTTTTGCGGGAAACGCTGGCTAGGGCGTATAACGAACTTGGTGCAGTTCAGCTGTTCATTGAAAGCTCCAGCGTTGAGATGGACTTGGTCACGAAGACAAAGGCAAAGCAAGAATTCTACCAACATATCGATCTGTATCACCGCCGTCGAAACTGCAAGTCAATAACTGAAACTGAGCTCAGAAGGCTGTCCTCGCTCGCCTACTATCCGATGTTTCTGGTGCTATGAATAGGACTTCTTTTCTTCGAGAGCCGTGTTTTTCCCGGACTACTATCTGCCGGGGCTTGCGCGACTGACTTAGACGCTGGCAGATCGAATGAGTCTTTATACCTTGGAAATAGTCCTTCGTCAGCTCAGGTCTGATATAGAGGCAGACTTACCTTTGATTCGAAGATACTGCTGTTGCTTCCTTTGCACGCTCGAAATTCTTTGACATCTTGACCAGCATACCGGATGGATTGAGTTCTCGAGCAAAAAGAAATGGCGCGTTCGTTGTGTGTGCACGAACTGTTGAATCAAGGTGGATAGTTACGGTCCTAGTCCCAAAATCAATGCATCAAAACTGACAGAGGTACGTTGTCCTTTGTGACGCGTCATATTGTCCTGTGGTTTCGATTATCATTCAACACTGACAGGTAACTGTTTAGGCCCACGTCTGAAATCGTTATTGTACGAGTCAAAACTGGCGGATGTCGCGCGGTTGCGCTTGGCAAGTCGCGCTTCGATCTGAATACTGCGCTTGCATGTGAAGTCTGAGCCCTTCACTGCGGTCGATTCAACGTACGCCTCCCGACATACACTTCCGAACGAGCATTACTAATAATGATGAGACAGTGGACTATCTAGTGGTACCGAGAAAACTTCTCCGGCGTGGCCAGGTATCGAAGGTACTCGGACCGTCGGCTTCCTAGGACTGATAGTCAATTCCAACGGCAGACCAAGCCCAAGATGGAACTGGCGACGAATAACTGGCGACGAATCTGCGTACAAAGGAAGCGCGAACTCATTGACCGACTCCCTGTTCATCTAGAATATGTTCAGAATCGCGGGTCCTCCGATTTACCCGGGTCCAGATCGAAGCGGCCACTCCTAGAACACGAGGAGCTTTGGGTATCCATCGTGCAACCTTTCGCATTGTGTAGGCGATGGCCCTTTCCAAGGCATGTTTCGGACAAAGGAATGTCATGGGAGGGCTCATACTTGGTGGCTCCCAAACTATCTACACCCGCTTATCGGATCGCGAAAACTGGTCCTGATTGGGATATTCTGGATATCTTCTGCGTCTATGGCAGTGATCTGGTCCTGATATGCTAGGATGGGATTCTTTGAAAAATTAACAATGGACGGCCGATTGGCCGGATGCTGTCACGATCCCGTGCTGGCCATAAAATAACGACGAATGCACACCGGAGCTTTCAACTTCCTTCCGTCCCTTTGTCTTCTCGTATCGCTACTTTTGTATAAAGGGATCTCAAACAGCATTCTCCAGTATCGTCTCGCTCGCTCTCACTTTGTTGAAATTACCAGTCGTATGTTGCGTCCTTCAGGAATCACGTCTGACTCAGACTGACGCCTCCTCATTTAGCTGCCCATCGCCCGCTGTATCCGTACAAAGCATTCTACTCCCGAGCGTAAGCGGAAAGTACACGTCGGTATCCATGGATCCGTTCGCGACATCGAAGGGAAAGACCCCCAAGACTCCCAAACAAAGGACGAGAACGCAGAGGTACTGTTTCATTCATTTGAGTTGACGTTAATTTATGTACCTGATGCCGTCCTCGATCTTGAAGCAGCAAGGAAGGACAGGTTGTGTCTGGTTTGACCGTCGCTGAACCGTCTTCGCCGGATGTCTCGTCGGATGGCTTTTTTTTATTCAAAGCTTCTTATGCGTTGATAATCTTTACCTCGGCTGTCAGAAATACCCTCGCTCAGCAAGGTCGACATTTTCAACATGGCATGGCAGCGGAATATTCGCGCAGAAGCGTTTACCCGGCTCCCACTGAATCCATGGAGCACGCCTTCCTCCCCGGCGCAAAGGGGAAATACTCGTTCATACCCTTATGCCTCTCGCCAAGGCCCATATCGAAGGGAAAGGCCTCTCAGAAAGCCAAGCAGGGGACGAAAACTCGGAGGTACCGTTTCCTTTATTTAATTTAATTTAATTTTTGCGCCTGACCACGTCCATGATTCGTAGGAGCAAGGAAGGACTAATTGCATCTGGTTCAACCGTCGCTGGACCGTCTTCCCCGGACGTCTCCTCGGATGACCTTCCTGTGTTCGGCGCTCATTATGTGTCAACAATCTCTACCTCTATCGGTGCTGGACCGTCCGACATCCCCTCGCTCAGTAGGATAGACCAATTCAGCATGGCAGCTACGTATTCGTGTCGGAGTGATTTGGATATTGGCTTGGGAATATATGTCGCCAACGACGGCCCGAGGTACAGTGTCGCAAATGGAGAGTACTCGCTAGCACCCATGGTCCGCTTCACGACGTCAAGGGAGAAAGGAAAGGGCCCTCAGAAACCGAAGGAGAGGAGGAGGAGGCAAAGGTAGCGTTTCATTCATCTGCTTTTACGTCGATTCTTGTACTGATGCTATCCCCGATCTTGTAGCAACAAGGAAGGATAAGTTGCATCTGGTTCGACTCTCGCCGAACCGTCTTCGCCGCATGTCTCGTTGAATGAGTTCGATTTCTTCGCATCGACGACCTCGACCTCGCTCGATGCTCGACCGTCAGACATCCCCTCATTCAGTAAGATCGATGCCTTCAACATTGCGGCGGGCCGTTAGCATGGAAGCGAGTTGGACTTCGAGTTGGACTTGGACGCCGGCGACGAGTTCCAGCGGGAACTATTACCCCCACTCCCCGCCCTTCTAAATTCCTCATGGAAAAGCTGGTTATTACCTGGAATCCTGTGGATGTGTCTGTTACCGCAACCACCTTTCTTACGCTCCTACAGTGACCCTAAGGTGACCGCTTCTACTCCCTCTGAATCCGAACATGCGAGCACTGTCTCGCAAAAGAGCAAGCAAGCTGACGGCTACTCGACCCCTCCGTGAGTAGATGACCTTCAAACGAAAGCTCCTCATGTATTGACCACAATCGTCCAGATCCTCATTCGGCTTTCCTAGCCCATCTACGTCGTCTCTGTACAGGCCCCTGCCATTGACATACAGTAAATACTTCCACCAGTTCGCCACGGTGCAGCGTCAGGGCTTTATCCTCCTGGCCGTTCCGAGGCTGTTGCGACATGAAGGCGGGACCTAAAGCGGAATGCAGAAGAGGAATCCCCCTGCACGAACGGCGCAGATCCAGCAAAAATGGTGTGCTTGTATAATGTCTGTCAAGTGGATCTTATTCACGACAAAGACGCCATTCTCCAGCACCTCAAGACGCACAAGAAAGATTTCAATGAGAACCTGAAGTCGGTGGGCTATTTTCGTCCGCACTGCGTGCACAAGGAAAGAAGGGACAAGCGCAGGCGTGGAACAAACATCAAAAAGCAATTTTTTTTTTGGCGGGCTTTACCCGCCACATTCTCGACGATTATAACCTAAACAGCGATAATTGCAGCGACTCGGGATACGGCGAGGAACGGTGTTCGCTGTGGCAAGATTCGTTCGCGATCTGCGCTCAGTGCAGAGAAATTTCCAATAGCGGGTTTCAGCGGAAGGCACACCGAGCGGTGTTAGGCCATCCGCAGATATAAGTGCGAGAAGAATCTGGTACGAAATGCTTTTCTCCTTCACAGTATTCCAACCATCCCTCCGCTTAACTTCAGTCAGTGTTCGTATATGCACTGGTAAAATTTGCATTGACGGATCCCCCTCGTCTTTATTTTTTTCATATTACAGTGTAAAATCGCTATCGAATGTGATTTCTTTGAGGCTTGTAACAAAAACGCGTGATGGCACGTGTTAGTGACTGATGGCTCGCTTTCCGCTGTCGACAATCCCTGCATATCAAACTCGAGGTTGTTCAAGAACGACCGTGTGAGGAAGAATGGAGTTCCTCAATATGCATGCGTCTGCGATGATTGGAGGTAGAGTTTCTGAACCTAGGGAGACAGATTTAGAGGCTAGCCACAGGGAGGAAATCAAACGAAGCGTTCGTGAGGCAGGAGATATCAAAGAGCTCATAGTTCCTGTCATCCCGGTTCATCTGCGGCTCGATACTTCTTTGAAAATGCTCTTTCGCGTTGCTGGACGTGAGTGATATTCATCATTTCTCCAAACTGTGGCTAATCATATTATAGGTATACACAAGTTGTTCATGACAACGGCAACTCTGACAGTCGAAGCCGGCGTCGGTATGATTAGGAAGAGAGAGACCAGGGCTGTTGATACCTTCCTCAACTTTGATTTTGCATCACGCTCTCCGTATGCTCAGCCAAGCAAGCATCACATAGGAACAGTGCCGTTCATGGCTCGACCTTAGCAGCAAAGCCTTTACCCGTGCGCTTCATCACGATCTGGAGTCTCTTTTATATGCCGTTGTTTGACAGGGAGTTGGATATAAGGGTTACAAGATACCCAAGGAAGGGGACATTTTGGTTATGTGGAGGAAGGGTCCTTGGAGTGACATTATGATGGAGAAAGAGTTATTCATCAACAAACCAGAACCAAGGACGGCGGTCCTTGACTTTATCGAAGATGACAAACTTCGTGTCCGTTGTCAAAGAATCAGGGAACGCTTTTTCATCTCCAACAAGAAAGCCGATGATCTACGACTCCAGCACCAGCAAGGAGAAGTATTGCTCGGGCTCTCACTCGAGGAGGCCATGCTTCCCGAAAATATGGAGAAGATTGCTCATGGAAAACCTGCCCTTGCTTCTGCGGTTACCTACGTTGAGTGGATGCAAGCGGCCATCGAAGATCCATCATGCACTTGTTGTTCGAAGAAAAGCACTACGCAATGATCACTCAGTTACTGCATCGTGCATGGAGCTAGCCTCCACTTATCAGGATTCAAACACAGATACAGGAGCCTGGATTTCAGTTTATATAACATTCGACCGTTAAGCTTTGGTCCGCTCGCGCGCGAAGACAGGTTCATCATTATATGCACAAACTATGTTTGCGCAATTCCTCAATCATGCGTATATCTCCCTCATTTTACTCGTCTGGATGAACAAAGCTTCCGGATGCAGGTCGGTTGCGTCCTTATCTGCCCTGGTGGATAGCGCATTACCCTCCGTAATAGCGCCTCATCAGCCTTGCTTCGGTGCTTATGTTGGATTCGGTTATGTAAGTTGACACAGAAATGTACATGTATATTCCTTACAAGGCTGGCGTGAAAATCAACGGATTTGAGAACGCATTGGCGTGCATAAACAAGTATTTTCAAGAGCTCGAAGCATAAGCTAGCTTGTATAATCCCCAGTGGATAATTCACACACAGCACAGATGTGGCTGCTCGCCACGCAGACGTGTGGCATAAACGCCGGCCCTAAATACCCAAAAGTAGTGCTTTGCAAAGTGCACATTCATACCTTCTCTGCATTGTTCCATTGACCTCGAGCGTCGCAACACTCTGTGCGCTACTTTCCTGAAGATTGCTTTGGTTTATCGTCGAAGATTACAACGAGCTTGTGCTAGACTTTGAACTCTAGTCGCTTACTCGAGGACTCCACGGGCTGAACTTTCTCAAGATCACTCGCAAGGATGGGAGACTTCGACATAATTCTTGACCATATCGAATCGAAGATTCTCGAGGCCAGCCATACTCTTCGAGGCGCTTGCAAGTCAACAGGGGAGTCTCCAACTCCCGATGTGAAGAACCCTTTGGTCTGCCAAGTCAAGAATATCAGCCCTTCGAACGTGCCATTCCTGATTCCGTTTATTGGAGGTGAGTACTATGCATATTTTCTCAAGGAAATCGTCGCTGAGTACGTCATAGCAATTATGCTTAGGCTGTTTAAATCTACAGCAGTGCATCCCCTCGACGGCAGCGTCACTACGTCTGGCCTCGTTATATGCGGCAACGGTGAAACACCCGTGGACACCTTTCTTGACTTAGATTTGGAGACAGTGTCTTCATCCAAGCAACCAAGCAGCTGTCGTACAGGGACAATGCCGTTCATGGCTCGAGGGGTGCTGAACCTAAACAACAAAGAATTTACCCGTGGGCTTCATCATGACCTGGAGTCTCTCTTATATACTGTTGTCTGGCAGGGCGTTGGGTATAAAGGACACAAAACGCCCAAGAGGGGAGACATTCTGGCTGATTGGAGGAAGGATTCTTGGAGCAAAAGTCTGAATGCGAAAACGTTGTTCATCACCAGCGAAGCGATCGGACCGAACTCGATGGACGAAGTCCTTGAATATGTCGAAGATGAGGAACTTCAAACTCGCTGTCAAGGAATTGGAACTTGTTTTCATGATGCGAATATAGACGCCGGTAATGCAAAGAGACTGAACAACATAGCATGGCGCAAGTTGTCATTCCAGGAGAGATTACTCACAGACAAAGGTAAGAAGAAGGTGGCTCCCCCGGTCACCTATGTCGAGTGGATGAAAGGTGCTGGAGAAGACCCGTTGTGCCCTTGTTGTCAGCAAATGGGCGATACTCAATAAATGTTGAACATCGTTACCTTCCCAGAGTCGACGATTCCCGTGTGTCGCATGCCATGTCAATCGCTTGTCTTTTTTCTCTTTCTTTCTCATTCCTGTGCCAATGATCTATAAGTTTTACACCTTCAATTCATTTCATACTTAACATTCAAAGAAAACTTGTCAGGTTGGATGGAACTACTGAGCTTCCACTTACGGGCATGAGGGTAGTGGCTCAGGGCTCTTTGTACATACAATATAGTACATACAAGTACATACATTGCACTTATGATATACATTCTACTACGTACCTCGTCGCTCGAGCTCTACGATTTGTATGATTTTTTGTGAGCGTCGTCGCGGGAGTGGCGGCCCGCCACGTACGTTACGTAAGTCACATTGTTCATCGTCGACGAACGCGAAGACGTGTACGTCGAAGACGGCGACGGCGACGACTCCGTTTTATATATCTTTATCTTGGATACTGTAGTGCTAAACTCCTTATAATGATCTGTCTCCGCCGACTGTCTAATCTTTCTCGCCGCCCGCCGTTGTCCGCTCGGCCCCGATGCCTGCCCTCGTCTCCCAGCCGCCGATACACGGTCCAGCACGCCGACAGGCATCCCAACCCGCGGCGCACAAAGTCTTTCCGCGCGCTCGCTGCCGCACTCGCCTCATCCTGTGCGGCCTTCACGCTCGGCGCACTCTACCCGCCGAACGCCGCCACGCTGCTTGCCCCGCGCATCGCGCCGCCGCCGCCAGACCCCGACCATCCCGCGGCGAAGGCCTACGTCGCGGAGCTCGAGGACACACTCCAGGCTCTGCCCATACTAAAGGCGCTGCGCGCCGCGCCCGACGCGGACACGTGGTACGAGACCCGGCCGTACGTAAACGTACCGGAGGAGCGTGCGGCGAACTCGATGACAGCCGGCGCGCTGCGGGGGCCCGGGCGGCTTGCGCTACCCCCGCTGCTCCGCGTGAAGCGCGACGAGAGCGAGTGTGTTGTGGTCACGCACTTCGGGCGCGGGCTGTGCGGCCACGATGGAATAGTGCACGGCGGGCTGATCGCGACGGTGCTCGACGAGACGTTGGGCCGCCTGGTGTGTTTTTACCAGGGCGTCATGGCTCATCTGTGTAGCGTGCTGACATTGTTGTGCAGTCTATTATGAACTTCCCCGAGAAAGTCGCTGTGACAGCGACGCTGACGGTGGACTACAAGGCGCCCACCCGCGCCGACCAGGTATGTCCGCACCTGTCTTGTACAATCTTTACCACGCACCAACTTCGTTTAGTTTGTCGTAGTGCGCGCCCGTCTTGTCGAGCTCAAGGGCCGCAAGGCATACGTCGAAGGCTCCGTAGAGGATGTGCACGGCACCGTCCTCGCTACCGCGAAGTGCGTCTGCGTCCCTTTTCTGACAGTCAACTCTATTCTCATGCGTTATACTTTACTTTTTCTTCATAGAGCGCTCTTCATCCAGCCCAAGTATGCCAAGCTCCTCGATACGACCGCGATCAGGAAGGCGCTCGGCGAGCCGCCTGCCGTCGCGGCAGCGACACTCACCGGCGGAGACCCTGCACCTGTCCCCGCGGACCCAGCGATAGAAACGAAGACGAAGAAATGAAAGGACTGCGCTGCGCTTATATACCCAGAGATGCCTGTGTCCCACCCCGTACGTCGATTCATGAGAAGAATTAGATTTAGAGCTTCCAGTTTTCCCCTGACAGCTTCGCCCTCGATGCTTTTCTTTTGTCATTGGATTGTGATTCTTTCTTCTGCTTATTCTGGGGACTGGTCAAATTTCAGCTCGAATCCCTGTTTTGAGTCGGGTCTTGCGGCGCGCTACCTTCCATTTCCATTTCGTGTGCCAGTTACCACATAGATACGCACCACGAGGGGTGCGACTCGCTTTTGTTGCTCACCCTCTCGGCTGCGAGACACCATTCTTAGGCATACTACAAGCAAATTTCTCTACAGGAAACGGAGTAACCTTTGTGGAAAAACATAGGCGCTCACATGTCTATGTAGTGATCGGAACGGGACAGATGGACACTGTCGTACGTATCGGAGCAAGCTGGAAACTAGAAGATGAGGGCAGAGACATAGATGTCAACGTCGTGTGGCTGAGTGAAAAGGTCCAATAGGTGTCGAGGGAGAAAGTACTTGTGTTTCGCCAGTAAAAACAATTATTAGTTATGATGGCGGCGTCGGCTTCTTCTCATTTCCGTGGCACCATCTGTGGCTGCACATGCTTTGCACACGGGAATCTAAAGATTTGGAAGTCGAAGGTCTCTGTTATTTGCTTTCCTATGATAACGGATATCACGATATCTAAAGCGCAACATTTTATGTAAGATGGTACCTCCTACCGCATTTCTCGGAAGACAGCGCCTCTCGCGCCTCTCACGTGCTTACTGCCATCAAGTCCAATGTGCCTAAGCTGACGGTCATGGAAGAGCAACATCCAGGCTTTGGCTCGGGCTTCGGCTACCACCCTGATAGTACACTAGTGATAACTCGCTAGCTCTTTCGTCCGACCTCGAACCATATGGAAGTTCGCGACACCATAAGGAACGTGCGCGCCAATTAGATGCTGGCAAGAGCTGATCACGGCATGTGTGCATTTCGCGCGCACATCTGTATACGAAACTGCGCATTGGTACTTAATCTCCTTTGTCTGCTCTCCTAGCACCTGAAGTGCTCCGCTCGACTCCCTCACTCTCCAACTCGTACTCTGGCAACGTCGGCTTGTCGAAGAAAGATGAAGTGCGCAGCCTCCTTTGCCGCCCTTGCCCCTGTGATCTTTGCTGTCAGTCTTGCGAGCGCTGTCACGGGGGCCGCGCCCTCGATCGCGAACACCGTCTACATTATTCGTCACGGCGAGAAACCTGCGGATGGCGGGCAGGGACTCTCGCAGGCGGGCGAGGAGCGTGCACAGTGCTTGACCAATGTGCGTACACGTGATTGTCCACGGTAGTGCTCTAACGCCGACGCTTTTAAATCATGTTCTTCATTCAGGTATTCGGTCCGTCTTCCGGCTACAACATCGGGTACATACTCGCGGAGCAGCCTGAATCAAACGGAGACCGCACGCGACCATTGCTGACTGTCACGCCGCTCGCCAAGGAGCTCGGATTGACTGTCGACACCAGCTGGTACCCGTCACTTTTGCCTTAAAATACGCGAAACAATTTTAACTTATCCGCTTCGCTTCAGCGACAGAGACGACTCTGATTGCGTCGCAACTGCTGTCGCCGCCTTCGCAGCATCCTCCTCTGCAAACGTGCTCATCTGCTGGGAACACAAGGCCCTCAGGGACGTCGCTCAAGCGCTTGGCGTGGCTGACGCGCCCAAGTACCCGAAAGACTCGTGCGTACCCCTGTCTTGTCTTTCTAATTGTGGATCGAGTTCTGCTGACGCGAATGCGTGGATGGAAGATTCAATATTATTTGGACAGTGCAGGACCAGACTCTCGTCAACCAGACTAGCGAGGATTGTCCTGGATTGGACGACTAATATTCATAGCACGGTGATTAGCTGTTGCTGTAAGAATAAAAATGTTATGTCCACATGTCATTTTAACAAAGCAAGGACAGGTTGAACTGGTATAACAGAGGCGGATTAAGATCGAGTTCGCAATGATGTCGAATCTTGGTGGGGATCTCGTCGAGTATTTAGGACTTTAGAACTCTGGTAAGCATTTGATATGTACAGTACGTCACAATAATACAGGGACAGCGAGATCCAAATCACGATAATGATAAGACGTGCCTCTGGGAAGACACATTTCACCCAAAACGCGGACTTCTGAGAGGCGGCTGTTCATAGTTTGTCTTCTTTCTGCGGACAACAAGTGCACGATGGATCTTCACCAGCACCTTTCATCCACTTGGCATAAGTAACTGCAGGAACAGTGATAGTATCCTGCGTCGTAGCGAGTAATCTCTCCTCGAATGACAGCTTAAGCCATTTTTCGTCTTCCAGTACCCTCTGAGCAGTGACCTCTGCATTCGCATCCCGAAAACAATAGCCGATTCCCTGACAGTGGATGCGAAGTCTCTTGTCTTCCATATATTTAAGGACTGCTTCCATCGAATGCGGTGCGGTCGGCCGGCCGGTGATGAGCAACGTTTTCGCATTCATTGCGTCGCTCCAAGAATCCTTTTTCCACTCAGCCAGAATATCCCCCTTCTGGGGCGCTTTTGATCCTCGGTATCCGACACCTTGCCAGATGGCTACGTAGAAAAGAGACTCCAGATCGTGATGAAGCGCACATATGACTTCCTTCCTATCGGACCTCTCAAGAATCTCTCGAGCCATGAAAGGTACTGCTCCAGTTCGTTGACTTATCGCATAGGCATACGGAGAGAATGAGCCTAGATCGAGCCTAGCATCCTGGGGTTCCCTTTTCTCTTTTTTACAGAAGCCAGTCGCCGTGACGTCGACGCCGACACGCAGAACCATCGGCGTCATAGACAGCATCTGCATAAGCTCTGCGATATGGTCAGTACTATTCATCTGCAGAAAGGTACTTGTTATTACAGTACTCACGATAGATCAGCACCTTCCAAGGACTGCCATCAACGAGTTCATAAACCGGAGGGGTGACAGAGATTCGGTCTCGCGTATACATACTACATATTTTCCATGCCTCCCGGAGTTCGATGCTCCTCTCATTTGCTTCGGGCCTCTCGGATTCGACACGATCGAGGAGCACGTCATCCATGTTCGTGAGAGACTTAATATATGCCTCGGGTTTGTCCGGTTCAGTACACCTTGTCTTGTCTGCAGTATGTTTCGTAGTACTGGGGTACTTGGATCTGGTCACGATCCACGGAAATTCGTTGAACAGTCGCCGTTGACAGTTGACCAAACGCAGACGTGGCTGACAGTGGCTGTGTCTACTTCAGACGCGTGATAAGGGCCGGCGTTTATACGTTCGCGTGGCGATCAGTCACCAGCCACATCGATATAAACGCACGGAAACATGCTTTTCCTACACTTTTATACCAAACTCGTTCACTTTTAATTAATAAAAGCGCTGATGTCTTATCCTCGCGGCAGATGAATAAGGCTTTCGCATCCACAGTATTAGTCTAATAATTGGAGGATATCTTTGCTCGACTGTGTATACGAAGAGCGTGCTAAATTTAGTCGAGAAATATGCTACATGTTGTAACGGTCTTATTCACATCCCAGCAGGATTTGGAGCCTGTCATAGCTGTTGGAATTTCTGCGAACGCGCAAAAACTGTTTGGGGTTACGGACCAATCGGGTAGATTAGTAAGCAGCTAGCATTTAGGACGCATCTTTGTGTTTGCTAGTGCTGCCGGGAGGCAAGGTCGAGGTGACCTCCACCTTGATTAGTCAGCACCTCGATCACCTCAAGGTCGTCAAGGTCGTCCACCTTGACAACCTCGCCTTGAGGTACCTTAAGGTGATTACCACGTTAGGAAACCATTTGTCATAATGAAGAATTCTAGTCACGAAGCGTCACAGAAAGATCACCGTGCTATGTACCCGACGGGTACTGGTTTACACTAAGTTTCAGTACATAAATGATTGCCGATTTCTTTCTGGCTGAGAACGTGACAACGGTACTTCACCTTAAGGTGACCTTAAGGCGACCTCAAGGTACCTCAAGGTGCCCGATTTGGTTAGTGCTAAAGGTAAGGTAAACCTTGCCTTAAGGTTACCTTGCCTCCCGGCAGCACTAGTGTTTGCCCACCACCGCCAACGGGCAAATCGGACACCACTGTGCGCGATTGCTAGTGACTAGCCTCGAAATCTTGCTCCTTGGGTTCAAATATTGTACTTCCAATCTTCTCAAACACGTGCATGTTGGGGATCCCCATTCTGTCTCGCGCTGCGATTCACGAACAGCCTCGAGTTTGGCATGCGCGGATGGTCGGCAGCAAAAAGCGAGGGAACAGCGCATCACCAACACATTACGTCACGCGATTGTTACAAGCTTCAAAGAAATCATATTTGATATAAAAAAATAAAGACGAAAGGATCAATCAATACAAATTCTACCCGTACAAATACGAAACGCTGACTGGAGTTCAACGGAGGGACGGTTATAATACCGTGAAGTGAAAAAGCATTTCAGACAAAGTAGTTCTCGCGCGTTCCTCTCCTATAGCTGCTGGTGGTACGACTCCCTCTGGTGTACATTCCGTTGAGACCCGCTGGTGAACTTTTTGCATTGCGTGCAGACCGCGCACTACTCCCGCTTATGGCGAGGACCGTTCCTCTCCGTTTCTTTGCCGCAGTCGTTGCAACGAGCTGTGTTAAGCCCGTAGTCATCCAAGATGTGTCGCACGAAGCTTTCCCAAGAATCGTACTTCTTGACATTTGACCCGCGTCTGCGCTTGTCGCCGATTTCCTCGTGCACGCAGTGCAGACACAAATACTCCACCGACTTCAGGCTCTCTTCGAAGTACTTCACCGACTTCAGAGGATAAAATCAAATTCAGCAAAAGCGAACATCGAAACCCCACTCACGCCGCAGCATGGACAGTCAAAGCGATGAGACCGTGTTGAAAATGTCGACCTTGCTGAGCGAAGGAATTTCTGACGGTCCAGCACCGGGCGAGGTGGAAATTTTCAATGCATTAGAAGCATTGGATAAAGAAAGGCCATCCGGCGAGACAACCGGCGAAGACGGTTCAGCGACGGTAGAAGCAAACGCAATCTGTCCTTCCTTGCTACTACAAGATTAAGGGCGGCGTCAGGTACATAAATCAACGTAAGCTCAGATGAAAGGAACAGTACCTCTGCGTTCTCGACCTCTGCTTGGGGGTCTTGGGGGTCTTTCCCTTCGATGTCGCGAACGGATCCATGGATACCGACGTGTACTTTCCGCCTGCGCTCGGGAGTAGAATGCTTTGTACGGATACAGCAGGCGATTGGTAGCTAAATGAGGAAGTGTCAGTCTGAGCCAGACGTGATTCCTGAACGACGCGACATACGATGGGTAATTTCAACAAAGTGAGAGCGAGCGAGCGAGACGATAGTGGGAAATGCTGTTTGAGATCCTTTTATACAAAAGTAGCGCAATAGAAGAGAAATGTTGGGTGCGAGAAGACAAGGGGATGAAAGGAAGTTGAAAAGCTCCAGCGCGCATTCGTCGTCATTTAATGGCCAGGGTGTCCATTGTTAATTTTTCAAAGAACCCCATCCTAGCATATCAGGACTAGAGATAGCCAGAATATTCAGTCGCGACCAATTTTTGCGATCCGATAAGCGGGTGTAGATAGTTTGGGAGCCACCAAGTGTGAGCCCTCCCACGACATTCCTTTGTCCGAAACATGCCTTGGAAAGGGCCACCACCTACACAATCAGAAAGGCTGCACAAGAGTTGCGAGGGTAAATCCAAAGCCCCTCATGTTCTAAGAGTCAGCCGAGATCCGGATAAATCGGAGGACCCGGAATTCTGAACACATTCTAGATGAACAGGGAGCAGCCGGTCAATGAGTTTGCACTTCCCCTGTGCACAGGTTCGTCACCGATTCCATCTTGGGCTTCGTCTACCGTTGGAATTGACTGTCAGTCCAAGGAAGCCGACGATCCGAGTACCTTCGATAACTGGCCACGCCGGAGAAGTTTTCTCGGTATTACTAGATAGTCCACTGTCTCATCATTATTAATATTGCTCGTTCGGAAGTGTATGTCGGGAGGCGTACGTTGAACCGACCGCAGTGAATGGCTCAGACTTCACATGCAAGCGCAGTATTCAGATCGAAGCGCGACTTGCCAAGCGCAACCGCACGACATCCGCCAGTGTTGACTCGTACAACAACGATTTCAGACGTGGGCCTCAACAGTCACCTGTCAGTGCTGAATGATAATCGAAACCACAGGACAGTTTGACGCGTTACAAAGGACAACGTACCTCTGTCAGTTTTTGACGCATTGATTTGAGGACCAGGACTATATCTATCCGCCTTGATTCAACAGTTCGTGCACACACAACGAACGCGCCATTTCTTTTTGCTCGAGAACTCAATCCATCCGGTATGCTGGTCAAGATGTCAAGGAATTTCGAGCGTGCAAAGGAAGCAACAGCAGTATTTTCAAATCAAAGGTAAGTCTGCCTCTGTGTCAGACCTTATAGCTGACGAAGAACTATTTCCAAGGGATAGACTCATTCGCTCTGCCAGCGTCTAAATCAGTCGCGCAAGCCCCGACAGATATGTAGTCCGGGAAAAGCACGGCTATCGAAGAAAAGAAGTCCTACTCATAGCACCAGAAGCATCAGATAAAAGGCGAGGGAGGACAACCCCCTGAGCTCAGTTTCAGTTATTGACTTTCAGTTTCGACGGCGGTGATACAGATCAATATGTTGGTAGAATTCTTGCTTTGCCTTTGTCTTCGTGACCAAGTCCATCTCAACACTGGAGCTTTCAATGAACAGCGAAACTGCATCAAGTTCATCTAATCGCCCTAGCGAGCGTTTCCCGCAGAAGCCAAAATTCCAGACAAGGACAAAGACCAGGGCCGAGTTTCAGTTTCTCCAATTGAGATTCGAGCTTCAAATATGCGCAAGCATGCAATTCTAAACGTCAACAGGAGATCTAATGCGAGCCAGCACATACCGTCTTTGCTCAGAATTCCTTCATATCCCCATCTCCGCATGGCTACCTTACTTCTCCCGACTGCTTATCCTCGCGTTGCTGCTTGTGCTAGATGTCAGGTGGAGGAAGCCGATTAGACCGCACGGCATGGTCAACACCAGCGAGAAACGAGGACTAGTAACTCGCCAGCAGTGACGACTTTCCGTGGCAAGAAGAAGCGCGTGTCGTCGTTCTCACGGTCGATGACAACAATATTTCCTTTCGCTTTCAGGCTGTCCATCCGGATCCCTTTTCCACCCAGACAAGTTACATTTTCACGTCGTCTGTCCGTGCTCTTCCTGCCTATGACTGGCAGCAAATTTACTTTATGGGTATCTATCTGTATCCTTACCGGCTCCCGATAATGTGCAACCTGGAAGCGTGCATGTGCAGAATCTCTGGTCTCAGGTGCACGCTCTTATCCTCAACGCAACGGGCGTCCTGAAGTTTATTAGTCAATTGTATTCCGTGCTTAACTCGAGCACGGTTTTAGCAATGACAGAGCGGTGCCACACGTCTTTCGTGGTGAGCTCACAATACCACCGTTGTTTGAATAAAACTCAGCTGGACTCGAATTCGCTCGCTCGGCAGTGAACCACGATACGCACTCAGATACTGTGCAAACATGTTTTTTTTAGGAACCCATGGGCGAATGAGAAAACTCGCGAACCTGGAGTCAGGTCTTACCACAATTTTGAGGCTTCATATTACTCGACCGATCCTTCAGGGATCAAAATAACAGGTGCCATCAACTCGGCAATGAAACGAGAGATTACTTACCACTTTTCGAGGCATACACATCTGTCACATAGACATGAGCACATAAATTTAGAATCTGTTTTCGGCGAGTCAGCATCTCTTGTTCTTCCATGTACATTCGGTGCTCATTGTGTATCAAGCGGAACACAGCTATTATAATCCAAAGTTGTCTAAGTTACAATACACAGTCGTGAGTGGCTACCATTTGTGAATCAATGTTGAAATGCTAATTTGTGTAGCCCGCCTACAAGAGATAACCTCTGAGTAGCGGCACTCTTGAGTAAGCTGTGCGTGTCACCCGTTTGCTGACAACAAGTGCAAGAGGGATCTTCACCGGCACCTTCCATCCACTGGGCATAAGTGACCGGGGGAGCAGTCATAGCAGCCACCTGCGTCGTAGCATTGGCTGCGAGTATCCTCTCCTCGATTGTCAGCTTGCGCCATTTTTCGTTTTTTAGTGCTTCTTGAACAACGACATTTGCATGCGCATCTTGAAAACAAGTTCCAATGCCTCGACATCGAAAGCGAAGCTTTTTGTCTTCGATATAATCAAGGATCTCCTTCATTGTGCTATTTTCTCTGATGAATTCCCGTTTCGCACCCTGAATTTTCTTCCAAGAACCCTCCCTCCACTCAGCCAGAATGTCTCCCTTCTTGGCTGCTTTGTAACCCTTATATCCAACGCCCTGCCAGACAACGGTATAGAGGACAGACTCAAGATCATGATGAAACCCACGGGTGAATTCTTTGTTGCTGAGGTCGAGCACTTCTCGAGCCATGAAAGGCGCTGTTCCTGTGCGATGATTGCTTGACTGCTTGGATGGAGAGACAATATCCAAATCGAAATCGAGAAAGGTGTCCACGGGCGTTTCTTTGTTCTCGCAATTGACGAAGCCAGACGTGGCGACGCTTCCGTCGAGGGGAAGCACTACTGTAGATCTAAACAGCTTATCCATAGTTGCTATGATATACTCAGCGACGCTCTCCTTGAGACAAGATGCACTCACCTCCAATAAACGGAATTAGGAATGGCGCATCCCACTGACCAATATCTTTGACTTGAGAGACCGAAGGGTTCTTTATGGCAAGAGTCGGAGACTGTCCTGTTGACTTGTAAGCCCCTCGAAAAGATTGGCTGGCCTCGAGCATCTTCGATTCGAGATGGTCAAGAATTATGTCAATGTCTCCCATCTTCGCAAGCGATCTTGAAAAGGTTTAGCCTTGTCGAGTTCTTTAGCGACCTAGAGTTCAAGGTTTGTTACAGATTCGTTGTAATCGTCGTTTATATACCAAAGCTCCTTAGGAAAGCGTCGAACAGGTTGTTTCGGACCAATTGAATCAACGCAGTGCCCTTGTGGCAATGATGTGGCAAGCAAACCTGATTGGGTTCTCAAACAGTCATCACGTGTCCACCCACTGTGGCTGGCTGCGTGAAAACATTGAGGGGAGGCAACTCCTGCCAAAAGAGTGTGCACGCTTCGTAATCTGACAAATGATCGACATTTGCCAATCTAAGAAACTCCGGTGGCGAAAGCTACAGATGGCCAACTTGGGGCAATTCAGCCCCTTCTTGCTGACTTTTCTTTACAAAAAGCCACAAAAATATATTTCAAGTCTATCCACACAACAAGCACTTCATATAATTTTTTTGTTTATGAGGAGAGATTTGTAGTAAAGAAAAGGGCAGGAGGTGAGCGCATTTTCGGCTGTCACGTGACATCAGCGCGAGCAGGGAATGACCATACATACACGCAAATGCGCAGAACGATTGTTTGAGCTCAATTCTTCTCCGTTTTGCGATATTTAAGCTAGTAAATGATCGCATGATATGGGGCTGGGAGCTCTACAAGCCCGATTTCTAAATTTCTCCCTCAAAGTATCAGAGCAGCGTTGCCTCCCTCAAAAAAACATTTCTTAGCCACACCGTGTGTTTCAATTTGTAAAATTGCACAGATTTTCACGTGCGAAGGGGTGCTTTCCGTATGTGAGCTTAAGTAACCAAACTCAACGTAAGCACCTAAGCAAGTGTAGATAGTATCCAGTCTGATGAGGCGCTGTCTCGGAGAGCAACAGAATTGTGAAATCACTCACTCGACAGTTAGATATGACATGCACTCAGATACCACATATACTTGTTTTTTTTGTATTCTGTGGACGAATTAGCCACTTGCGAACTTGAAGTCAGGCCGTTTTCTTTTAAGCCTTCATATAACTCGTCCGATTCTTCAATTATGAATTATCAGAGTACCAGATGTTCATCCCTTCAACGCGGAATTGAAGCAAGAGATTCACTTGTCATTTTTCGTTCGAATATTGTGTATCAAGCAGAACACAGCTATTATAATCCAATGTTGTTTAAGTTGCAGTACACAGTCATGAGTGGCTACCATTCGTGAATCAATGTTAAAATACTAATTAGTGTAGCTCGCCTACAAGGAGATTAGTAGCGGTCATTGCGTGTCGCCCGATTGCAAGCAACAAGTGCACGACGGATCTTCACCGGCACCTCTCATCCACTCGGCATAAGTGACCGGGGGAGCAAGGGTCATAGGCGCCTTGCTCGCTGCAGCCTCCGCCAACACTCTCTCCGGGCGTGATAACGCACGCATTTTTATGTTGTCTCGTTTTATTTGAGCAGTGACCTCTGCGTTCGCATCATGAAAACAAGATCCAATTCCTTTACAGCAAAAACGGAGATCCTCATCTTCAACATGTTTAAGGACTGCTGCCATCGAGGCTGGTTGGATCGCGTTGCCGGAGATAAAGTGGTTTTTCGCAACCAGAATTTTCTCCCAAGAACCCTTCCTCCAATCAGCCAGAATGTCTCCCTTCTTGGGTATTTTGTAACCCTTATATCCAACGCTATACCAGACAACGATATAGAAGAGAGACTCCAGGTCATGATGAAGCGCACGGGTAAAATCTTTGTCGTTTAAGTTCAGCACCTCTCGAGCCATGAAAGGCGCTGTCCCAGTGCGGTGGTTGCTTGACTGTTTAAACGGAGAGTACGACGCCAGATCGAAATCGAGCAGGACGGCGATGATCTCGTTCTTGTCATTCCTATAGAATGCGATGTTACTGATACTGATGTCCCCGTGCAGCATCTTCAATCGAACGAATAGCGTATGCAGACCTGTGATACGTTTAATCACTACATCTACCCGAAGAAGACACATCACTCACATTTAGCGATCTGGACTATCACACTCCAGAAGTCCCTCGGTCCGAGATCATAGATATGAAAGTACTCCCTCATGACAAGAGCCCGAAACTCCCTCACTTCGAAAATCTCGCCCTTTCTCATGCAAGCGTCTCGGAGCTTGGCGACCGGTGTCATGTCATCCATCACGGCTTTCCCAAATATCTCCGGAATGTGCTTGATGATATCGACCAGTGTTCGCGCATCCAGGATGAATTCGTCTTCGTTTTCTCGAGTCTTGGCTTGCCAACTGAATTTGATCACTAGATTATACCCATCTATGTTCGCTTTGATGACGGACGTTCCGCGTCCAATTAAACAGTAGGGAGAGGCTAGCTTCTCCCCCAAAACGATCTTGCTGATGTCCAATGGTGTGTCCGAGCCTTTGACAGGTTCCAGCAGACCAGATTGCAGTTTGTTTGTAGATTCGTCCGTGAAATCGAATGGATTACAGTATCCCATGATCTCGTTGAAACCGAGGTCAGGAAGGTCGCGATAGAACATAAGGAGAAGAAGTGCGAAATATGTCGGATTACTCGCGATGTCGAAAGGGTCCGCTTCAATGATCGCCGAACGATGGTAGAAAAACAAAGTGATATCGTTTCCCTCGACAAGAACTGCAAAGGCGAATTTACGGTCGCCGCGGGCGCTAAATACCTCTGCAACGTAGCTTGCAAGTTGGACCCTCACTGAATGGGGAGTTTGGGGGGCTTTAGGTATGATCACGGATGCTGGAGGCCCCATTGTAGCTCCTGGCATAAGGTCGCGATAAGCGCTGCAGCGCATGACGACTTCCGATGGACCTTCCGATGCAGGCGTGTTCGTAAATACATCGTCGGGAGGCACGCCGTTGTTGCTCGGTCCTCCCGAAGATCCTTGATCTCCGTCTGTGGACAAGGGCGGTATCTTAATCGCACTCGACTTCCTAGGCCTTCCAGAATTAGATGCCTTCCCTGTAGGTTGTCTGGAGGAACTACCCGTGCCGCGCTTGGAGGCACTACCCGTGCCGCGTTTGGAGGAACTGCCCGTGCCGCGCTTGGAGGAACTACCCCTGCCACGCTTGGACGAACTAGCCGAACTGCGCTTCCGACTCGGATACTCTTCATCTGCCTCGTCCTCTGCAGGGCGCTTCCTTCCTTTCCCTTTACTCGTTTTACCCGACCTCGATGTGTCTGCCGACCCTATCTCCCCGGATCGTCCTCCATTACCAACACCCTCCTCGCCTTCCTTCTCCGAAGTGCTGTTAACTTTTTGCTTGAATTCGAAGGGCAGCAATGTACTTAGCCAATTGACTCGGACCTTCGTCAATCCGCCTCGATCTTCGGACTTGCCCTTGACGCTTGAATCCGCCTCGATGACATCCTTAGACTGGGCGCCGGAGACATAGTTCGCGTTCGCATCTCCTGTGTCCAGGATGGCGTTAGTGGTCTCTGCAGCTTCAACGGCATCCTTCGCGCCCGCCCTTGCCTCGTGCTTGCGCATCCTCTCAGCCTTCCGACGAGCCGCGTCGACCTTCTCCATGTCCTTTTTCCCGTAGGCATTGTCCGGAGCTAACACGACATCGGGTTTCCTGTCCGCATAACCGCCAGGCATTATCTCCCTCTCAACTTGAAGCAGCTTGATCTTCCTTTCGTTCGCCACGTTTCTCTCGGATTCGGCACGTTTGAGAATCATATTCCCCATATTCACGAACGGTTCGTACAGCTGATCTTCCTTTCGATGAGCCACAAACTTTCTCAGCTCCGCCTTGTAGTCCTCGCTGTTATGTACGGCCCAGACTTCGACGTCATTCAGAAGTTTAGCGTGTTCTTCTTCCGTGAGGTTGAAAGCAAGTTTCAGGAAATCGTTGAAAGGGATCCCGGTGCACGTATATTCGACAACGTCGTTTCCGAGATCGTCGTCCATGCTTTCTTTCGTGTATTTCTCTGACTTGGGACGGGCTTTGGACGGTGTGCTATGCACGGACTGGGCCGACTCGTCCGGCTGCGCCGTTTCTGCTGCAAAGGTTCATAAAGTCAGGATATGTGACACTTTCAGAGAGCAGCTACTACTCACCAGAGGCGGACATGATCAGGTCGAGATGGAGGTTGAGGACAAGAAGGTGCAGGAGCAAAGCGACTGACACGCGTGTCAATGCCATTCAAATCGCCGACGCAGTGTCACGTGAATGTTCTGGTGGCTGTGGCGCGTTTTTCACAATGACAAAGTTAGGGCCGGCCTTTACGCGTGCGCGTGTCGTTGCTCTTTGCCAACTTTTCGTCTTTATTTTCATCGTAAGGCCGCTGGAGTGGAGAATTGAATTCTATCAGAGTCTATATCTGACCCTTATCTTATAAACTCATCTACTGCTGGGAACTTGAATGCTCAAAAATACTCACAGACACCGGATGCGCTCGGTGGGGTTGGACGAGTCTATAGCTAAGACCAGCGTGCGTATCAGCGTGTTCTTCATCAATCTCGTATCAGTTGCTGCTAAGGGGAACTTGCCATCTGGAATGAATCTTGGACGAGGATATACCATTGTCTGCCCTTTCTTGACGGATAATCAACCGATTGCAATATTTGCAAATTCAATGTCTTGATGTATATTCACGTACAATGCTTATACAATGCACTCTTTCAAGAAGTTAAATAAAATCAGGTTCGAGTCTCAACTGTGAAAACGAAGAATGGGCCTCATGGTCAGATTCTTTCTTTAAGTCTCGGCTTACTGTCGCTGTCCTATACATAAGTCTCGTGCGAGGTTTTCGACAGGAATGGGACTCTCGCAAGCCTCTCTGCACCTCATAAGAGATACTAATAGGAGGCCTACCATGCTATGCTGCGATCTCCATCATCTTCGACGCGTCTCTTGAAAGTAGTAATGCTATGCCTTTGATTTCCGTCAACGAGCAAGGTGACAACCTTTTCTATGAGGACACCGGAGCC
The DNA here is from genome assembly GCA_021029095.1 of Phellopilus nigrolimitatus. Taxonomy (NCBI): domain Eukaryota; kingdom Fungi; phylum Basidiomycota; class Agaricomycetes; order Hymenochaetales; family Hymenochaetaceae; genus Phellopilus; species Phellopilus nigrolimitatus. The sequence continues at coordinate 396,711 of JAJOHG010000028.1, forward strand.
CCGGCGGGCGCAAGCGAGCCTTATACGACGTTCATCGTAGTACACGGGACTGCGTTTCACAGTGGTAAGCTAGCATTACATGACATGCTTGAAAAATACTTCGGGATTCGTCGACTCACTTCACGCAGGTGTTTTCAGACGTCTCCTCCCACTCGCCCCGCGCTACCGCATCCGCCTCGTGCTCGTCAACCGCCGCGACTACCCCAAGTCATCGCCGTACACAGAAGACGATATCACGAAGATCAGAGGCAATGATGCTGTCGCGCACGATGAGTTCGCACGGGAGCGGGGGAACGAATTTGCCGTCTTTATCAGGCACTTTGTTGAACAGGAGAACGTGCCGAAGGTGTCGTCTGACAGGAAGTCTGGCGGCGTTGTTTTGATGGCCTGGTCATCTGGAAACGGCTACACGCTCCCTATGCTGTCCTACGCGGATTCTATCCCTGCAGACACGAGAGAAGCGATAGCACCTTTCCTTCGCTCTTTCATGATATTCGGTAAGTGGCCGCCTTGCCTAGTTTTGCGTATGTGCACTTATCAACTGTATAGACGCACCGCGCTGGATACTCGGACTCCCTACGCTGGAACATGGCTTCGACGTCCTTCGTGACGACTCCCTCACGCTTGAAGAGCGTGCCCGGCGCTTCAGTGAATGGGTTGGCGCGTATTACACACACGCAAGCCTCTCGTCTCGCGACATGAACGACTTGCAGCTCGTCGCCGACGCGGGAGCGCGCACAGGAACGACGCTTACTATGTCTGCAGATGACGAGCGGGCAGTGACATGCTACGATGCCGTGCAGCGCAGTGAGGTAGCGGCGCGCACGGCAGCTCCTGAGATATACGCGGAGCGCGTGCGGCGCGCGCTGTTTGACGATACTCTTGCCCAGTATTGGCCAAAGTGCAGTGTGGATGTAGTCTGGTGCGAGCACTCGCCGTGGGCGATCGTCGATGGCGTATGGGGGTTTGAGAGGCTGAGAGAGAAGGCTGACGAGGAAGGGATAAAAGGAAGACAGTTGAGATTTTTCATGATCCCTGGTGCGAACCATTTCGTGAGTGTCATTACCTGCCATTTTGAAATTGTGCTCACCTGTGTTTCAAAGCCTCACTGGGACGAGCCAGAAAAGACCATGAAGTTTTTCGCAAAGGTGTTGGGTAGTTTAGTAAGCCCCAAATTGTGATTTTTTTACTTAGGTGTAGTAAGTGTCACCAACTCTCATGCGTAAATGCTTTACTAACTTTGCTGACGGGTCCGTAGTCCCATAACTTTGGAAAACAGACAACGTTTCAGTTATGCAAAGTTGCAGCTTGCACAAAACACGACAAGTCACTGACACCGAAATGACCGGTCTGTTTAAAAAACCGATTGCAATGTGTATTGCGTGTCCAGACCGATCCATTTCAGCGAATGGAATTGAACATTTCAGGTTCCTGTATAAAGTATGCCTTTCTACAGGCGTGATCTATACATAAATACTCGTATTTGCTTTTTCGACCCAAAGTTGACCCTCGACCTATAGCAATGAACCTCCTGAAGATCCTCAGGCCAAATTCCAAGAAGTTGAAAGCCCCCTCCGAGCAGTACAAAGCAAATCCGTGGAATCCATATGACCACTATCACACTTACGACCAAACCGGGAATACTGACCCAAGCCCAAGCCAGCCTGCGCGCAAGACAGCCAAGACAGCCGCAGATGCCCAGCGAGGAGTGCGGAGCACGCCGACCGCAACCAAGGACGGCCCTAAATCCGAGAGCAGCTTGAAGCGCGCAGCTCACGTTGACAAGAAGGCACAAAAGCAGAATCCTTCTACCCCATCCGCTACCCATGTGCGTAAAGATCCAAAACCTGGGGTCCCTGAAGCATCGAATGCTAGAGCCGCGGATGTCATCAAACCTTCCATACGTACGAGCGTCAGACAGGATAGGTGGTCGCCCGTCCGCAGGTGCAATGTGTGCGACTGCGACATCATCGTCGTGCCCCCCGCCCGCCTCCAATCGAGTCCCAAATCCCACCTGCGGACCTCCAAGCCGGAGTCAAAATCGAAGTCAACCATAGCCTACCCGCGTATCCAGAAATGCGGGCGCGAATACTTTGGAATGGAATGCAGGGGTTTCATCGAGGTGTCTGCGCAAGACAATGAAAAGGCGCGCCTGGTGCCTCCGGAGGAGATCGAGCGCATGCAACGGTGGAATTACAATTACGGAGAACGATTGACGATCGGCTTTGACTGAGGCAGGATTGAAGTGAGGCTGCGAAGTTCCGAACATCGAGGAGGATTCAGTTTTATGGTGGATATAAGGATATATCAAAATTCCTCGATAACTTTATTTATGATGTTCATGTTCGTTTTGGGGTGTCCTGCTGACCCATGCGACTGAAGCATGAAGACAGACAAAAAATTGTCAAAGTAAATTAAGCTGTAGTTGCGCCGCCATCCATACCGAAAAAAAAACCAACAATTTTTTGATAGAAAATCGCGAAAAGAAAGAAATAAGAGGATAGAATTAGGGAAAAGTACTGGAGACCGTAAGATTGTAAATGTCCTGAAGAAGTATCCGTTAGAGGAGCCGAGTCCGCAATGTGAGTGTTCCTGTGGTCGTGAATGGAGGGGAGAAAGACTACGTAGTACTGCGAATAATAGCTTTTGAAAGTTCAGATATGCGAAAGGTGCGTAAAAGGATCCCCAGAAAGCGAGGATGATTAACGTGAAAGGTAGAGTATTGAATAGCGTAGAAAAGAATAGGGCATTTCAGTTGTCTTATTCGCGTTGCGGAGTCGTGATTGTCATCTTTAGGGTCGAAGTTATGCGCCTAGCACGTCCAAGAGCTCTGCGACATAGAAAGAAAAGACAGTGAAGAAAGAAAACTCAAATCAGGATCACCGTTGTCGGAGGAAAGACGAGGTGCATAAAAGAAGAGACGTACGTCTTTAGTGCCCTGAGCGAAAGTGTCATGGTACGCAGGCATGTTCCCGAGGCACTCGGCGACAGTAACGAAATTGTAGCCCTTCGCCTTCAGGGTCTTGATTGCGAATGGCAAAACCTGCTCGCTGTTTGGGATGAAAGCATGTGGAGTCAGTTCAAATCCGTACTTAGGTCTGGATGTATTTGTATCCCAAGAAGTACGGGCTGAAGAAAAGGAGAAGTAGCTGATACGCACGCAGTCGTCTGGTACGTCTCGTGGTTCAGCGGCAGGATGTTGTTTGGGTGTTGGTTCGCAAGGTCGGTGTAGAGCTGTTCGCTCTGCTGGACGGAAGCGCCAACAGAGTCCTGCGAATCGAAGTCCCAGAGGACGAGCGACTGGTTGCGGATCGCCGCTGCCGAGCGCACGAGGTCGTTGTAGTTCCCGTAGGGCGGGCGCATCCACGCGGGCGACGCGCCGATGATGCGCTCGAGTGCAAGCTCGACCTTCCACATCTGGTCGTGGACTAACATCCCAATGGAGAAGAGAAAACGAAAACGAGAACGAAATTCCGAGTCAGTGATGGAATGAAACAGGTTTCATACATGTGAAATCGGGATGACGGAAAGGGGATCGGCGAAATTCGGGGAAGAATCTGAGATACGTACTGTCGTCCCAGGACAGCGTAGTGAGATCAAGATGTGCCCATGTGTGACTTCCGATCAAGTGCCCGGAGGCGTACGCGTGGCGAAGCGAGGCAATTGTGCTGTCATCGTAAATGCAATCATCTGCAGAGCACAGCATTATTGTTCACGGTCGACGCAGAATTAGTAAAGTGGAACTGTCTAATTCTGAACGGAGCACTGACAATTGTTACCATTCACGAAGAATGTGCCCTTGATGTTGTTCTGGTCGAGGAGGTCGACGATGCCTAAGCGAGAATGCGGTCAGAGACGGGTGGCACAAATCGGATGTTCGCCACTTACCATCCTCGTATATGTACGGGCCATCGTCAAACGTCAGAGCCACCTATATCCATCCATAGAATTAAATTTCAATCTTCGAGGAAAGAAAAAAGGGATATGCACGGTGTTGGGCTACAAAACAGGAACGCATCATTAACCAATAAAGGAAAAAACGCCGCCCTTACTTACCTCAGTGCACGAGCTGTATACGGCGGCAAGGCCCTGACGCCTAATGAGCTCAATCGCAGGCTCGGCGTCAGGCGTCGGTGCAGCGACCGTTATCCGTGCGGCGACGAGGGCGGCGAGAACGAAACTGAAGCTACCGAACATTGTTGGACCTGCTAGTGAACCCGCGAAACTCGGTGCGTTGGTGTTATAGAGAACGGCGGGGCGCGTGGGCTCGGGTGTGGTAGAGTGTGCGGAAGTCGGTATGGATGGATATGGGTATAAACCTGAACAAGATCCGGGATGGGATGTTGTATGGAACAAACGAGCTGAAATCGGGTGGCATTTTATATTCGACCGTGCCGGGGATACTATTGGTAATCTGGATCTCGGTGACGATGCCTAAAGCCGAAAGCCCCGTACGCACTAGCTCTAGCGCGCTGGCGGTTCCTGCCGAGCACAGGTCGCACTTGTCGGTCTCAGAAACGGAAATGCATAGGACGATCTTCATCTTAGACTGGAATCACGCGCGATAGTAATTCCTCCCGCATCAAGCCACAAGGAAGCAATGAAAGTTGTGCCAAGGAAAAAAGAAATGGAGCGAAGTCATTTCTGTGGAAGCAGCATGTTGCGTACGCCGACGTCGCGCGAGGGATCTCCTATGCACGTGCACCGTCGCGTTGATCTCTGCGTCAAAAGAAAGAAAGAAAAATCAATCTCACATAGTGCTCGGTCTTGGCTGCTGGACAGATCGAAGCACACACGCAATAGTGCTTTGATTCAGCTGCCCAGGAAAGTAAGCTTGCGACTAGAATCAAGACAAATCTGCGTTTCAGCTGCACATGGTCGCGAGCAACTTTTCAAAAGTCAAGTCACATGTCCTGCGTACCGTTTCCCATCCCGACATGCCGACGGCGATTAAGACACCGTCGTGGCTGATACGCCCCTAGACATGCAGAATTTGGCCTGCGATGTTCCGCGCCAAGACATAAGAGTCAGACGGGCACCGCACGCGTCACAGATTGCATCTACAGCTCGCTGGTACGCGTGCAAACGTTCCTGAAATCCGAGACAACAAAATTAGTGAAAGAAAAAAATCAAGATGCACGCGCTCACTTACAAATGTAATAGAATAAAGGCCCTATCCTGATTTAAAGTCGACAGTCCGACCATTGGCGCGAGATCTGTTTGGAATTGCATCTGAAAATCGCCTGGCGTCGTGAAGCAAGAAAAGAGCGGCAAAAAGTGCTGCCGGAAGGCAAGACACCAGGTTACTCGATTTGGACGAGCCATCAATGATTTGCATCCAAATCTAGTAATTTGGTGTCAAGGATCAATGTGCGGCAGTACCGGCAGACCTATGTAGGAGCACTTATATTCGTCGTGGCAATTAGTTGATACTTACAATAAATAAGCATTCTCAGATAATTTAAGTGTCAAAAGGGACGTAGGAAGAGGAAAACACGTCAAATATGGGAGCCTGTCGTGCAACGTCAATGATCAGAATGAAGATCGTTACAATGAAATGGAAGAGGCCAGTAAGAATGTTGAGAGACAGGACTGCATGTAACTTAAGAAAGGAGCTGAATGTATGACTTGGGATCCGGGAGCATGGAGCATATAGGAGCATAATTGGGGTTGTCGATGCTTTGGAAACTATGAGGTGCGTGTAGAACATGAAGAAATAATAAAGAAAGCGTTCTGAAAATTCATGATAAAGCACCGACATCTAGAGTCGTCGCTATCGTCGTGTCATTGCTGTATGAGAACCACATACCACCACCATACCACCGTCTACTTGCGCAACGACCGCAGATAGCGGAGCACGTCGTCGTAGTCCTCCGCGTTCCACGCGCCGAGCACCGGCTCCCCCTTCGGCTCCTGCTCCTCGTCGTCCGCCGGGCCGACAGCCCACTCGGCGGGCGGCTCCCAGCGCGATGTGCCGTTCGCTCCCGAGCCTGGAACGCGCGCGGGAAGAGTGATGGGGAGACGCGCGTTGACGTCGAGCGCGAGCAGCGCGCCCACCGAGGCGCTCCGCCGCCGGCACACGCGGGCCGTCGAGGCGGACGCCGCGCGGCGCAGGGAGCCAGACGTCGGCGTCTTGGGCGTGCGCACGACGCCAGCCGCGGACGCCTTGGGCGGGGGGTACATAGGCGCGGAGGAGTCGGGGTACGGATACGCGGGGAAGACGAGCGCGGGCGGGATGTTCTCGCCGAGCGTGCGAGCGAGTTTCTGGAGCTTCTGGCGGCGATGCGCGGGGACGGCAGCCGCGCGTAGGCGGAAAGACGGTGTGAGCGGCGTCGGCACTCCAGCGCTCGTAGAGGAAAGTATGGTTGAGCTACTCCGCGAGCGTCTGTGTATGATCGTATTCGTGCACGCGTGAGACGGTGGTGCGACTGGAGAGACAAGAGACTTCGACTCCGGTTTAATAGGGAGTTGCGAGTCGGCCGTAACAGAGGGAACAGGCTTGACTTTCAGCACAAGCGGAGTTGGTGCATTTGCTTTCCGCTGGCGGCCAGACGAGAAGCCTTTGGTCTCGCGAAGAGTGCCCGCGCTCGCCGTCGACGATTGCGTCGACACAGAAGATAGCGAGGAAGAAGAGAGGTTCGCAGAAGGATTAAGGGAAATCGGTATGTTGAATAGCGACCCGTGCCTACGAGCCGCTTTTGTCTTCAACAGCTTGGATGCCTGGCTTTTGGACGGAGAAGAGGTGACGCTGCGGCTGCCGGAGCCGAACTTGGGCCCGATGGGGAGCAGCTCGTTGAGGTCGTGGAGCTCATGCGGCTCCGTGGCATCGAGCAAGATGGGCGTCGTCCCAAGAACCCGTCCGAGCTTGCGCGTCGTGCGAACAAGGCGGGCGCGCTGGAAGGGATCGAGAGTGTTGAACGTGGGAGGCGGGCAGCAAAAGGGCATCGCAGTCGTGGACATCTCAGAGGATAGATTAAAGCAGCTGTAGCTCGTCAAGAGGTACAGGTATTATGGATAAAATTAAGAATAGGAGAGGTGCCTCGCAATGAGGGGATAGTAAGTTACAGCTAGGCGAGGAACAGCGGGTTTTATGGGTCGCTCGCCTTGGCCACAGAGATCCAGGGATTAACCAACTTTAGCCGGGCGATTGCAAAGTTTTCGAATTCACACGAAAACTCAATTGACTCCTCACAATAAGCTCGGCTGTGAACGGAAATCAGGCGCGAGCGGTGCTTGTACTCCTGCGCGATGTCTGTTGTTTTCTGTGTCTATTTTCGGCTTTCCGGGTTTGCGAGACGACACGCCTTGATCCACGTTTACACTAGACGGACTAGAACTTGAGAGGAAAAAAACAATGGATAGCTTCGCCGGCGAAGTTCGAGGACAAGGCGTTCCAGTTTCGGTAAGGCCAAATTGAGCCAAACATCGCGCAGACAGATTTGGAAAGCCCTGTGGCCATTGTGCACGTCGCTCCGCACCAAATAGACATGCGTGGATGATGAAACTATCCAGATTACCTTCCATGCTGTGATGTAGCCGAGCCTACGACGCAAAGCATGAACATTGTCAGCAACTTTTTTGAAGCATCAAACTTTTTTATAGCTTCTCCGTCTTGCGATCTCAGTTCCCCCCGCCGAGCGCCTGATTAACTCGTCGTGCTGGTGACCTGCACTGCAAACCGTGATGGCGATACGGAGGATCGATAACCTCCCCGCCGTACATGATACTGATCACGCCGGTGCAGAGATGTGCGACATAGGTATGGGGTCAAAATCAATTTAGAAGATAGAGAAGACTTCGAGGAGCACAGATGTTGCTGCGCACAACAGCAGGAGTGCCTTAGTGATCGCCATTTGTGCGCACGTCGTCGGAGGTGCACAGAGAATCCGACCGGCGGCAAGTAGTATTTGTGTTCCGAAGCACGGGCTATGTATCCACCGAGGCGATGAAAGTCGGAGAAGTGCGTGTATACCAAATATCGTTTGATTTATGACTCTGCCATCCGTTTTTTCCTATAGGATGTCTCCTTTTTAGCCCTTGGTCCATTCAGTCTCTAGAAATGGCCATCAGTCTTTATCTCAGCTATACAATCTTACCGACCAGATTGGAGACGGCCGAACTCTCTTCGCTTCATCACCGCTGTCCTTTCAATTTCGTCATCTGAGCGAAGTCGCCAATACGCGCCGAGATTCATGGGGTTTCTGTTATCAAAGCGATAGTTATAGATGCTGAGCATGGAAGATGCGAACGTTGGTTATTTGCGGTTGAGGAGATCTTTCAGAACCTCCCAACGAAAATATAGTTTTATAGAGCTGCGAGCCTAGTCACGCACCAAACCTAAAAACGAGCCAGAAGTTGAATCGTAAGGGACGCCTCAGAACCGCAGCGAAGAAGCAGCACGAAGTCCAGAAAGTCAGAGCAGGTGTGAGGCTGAAACAGCAACTTTCGAATGTGTTGACAATACGCCCGCGCTAAAATAACAGAACAGGACGCGTCACTGTTAGATTCGCACCTTGTGAGGTTTGCCAGAGATCATCTTCAGAAAGTAGCTTTACCTATCCAGATTGTCTTCAACTTCTGCAGGTTGCAAGACAGACTAGGGTTGGAACGGAACGATCTGTCGGCTTCCCAGAAAAGTAAGGATTACTTCAGCTTATATCCCTGAGTCACAAGCTGTCACACACCTGCCTTCCAGTGTCGATCGCGCATATACTTTGCATGTATTCTGCTTCTTAACTTTCTTCGACATCCACCCGAGCTCGTATAATTCTGATTTCTAACACTTTTACATGCATTTAGGAGGTTCGTTTCCTTTTGATATCTTTTGTGGAACGTCGTTCCGTTCCAACTTTGAATGTCCCTAATCCCGTCACTTGTGGAACGTTCTCGTGGATCACTAAAAGTACATGTGCATGTCTCCCTATACTTCGTTCTCCCCGCTTTTGATTACTTCGCCGAGTATCCACTACCGACGTTCACGTCTGCCCCAGTCGCGCTGGAGATGTGCGCAGCGTACCCTTGCGAAAGGACGTCCACATCCGTCGCAATACTGATAATGTCAAAGCCCTGCCCTGCGCGCACGCGTGCCTGGTCTCCATTCGTGCCTATTTTTCAGAACAAGGGATATCAGCAAGAGGGTGTTCAGAAGCGGAAAATATGAACGCGTACAGTATATCGCTGCTTTCTTCCCGTACTTGTGCGAGACTTCGAGCACTTTCTGTATCGCATCTTCATGAGCGCTGCTCCCGAAGTCAACGCCGAGGTTTAGGGATAAGTCGAATGGCCTGGTTTCCAAGCATAAGCCGAAGGGGCGAGGACAAGCGAATGAGATCCACGGACTCACCCGATGAATAGCACACCCAGCCCCTCGACTTGAGCAATCTCTTCGAGATTTGCAACCGCCTCCTTCGTCTCTATTTGCGCCAGAACCAACTACAACAGGAGTTAAATCTAGCAGCACTCTAAACTCCAGTCATAGATGAAGCACTCACCAGATCCCCCGCGCCCTCTTTATACTCCTGCGGCGTGCAGTCCTCCCCAAACGTGGTGAGTGTACATAGGTCCAAACCCCCTGATTCCTTTCGGCGGGTACTGTACGCTTGCAACCGCATCGCGCGCATCGGCGGCGGTTCGAAGCAGCGGGACCATAAGCCCATGTGCGCCAGCGTCGAGCGCGCGCTTAGCCCACCATGCGCTTGCTTCTGGGACTCGTACTAACGGCGAGCGTCCCGCCGCGGAAATGGCGGTTATGTGCGTATACAAATGCGTGTCCTGGGAGTGAAGACATCGTCAGACGAGCGCAGCAGTTCCGTTGAGATAAAACGCACATTGATATGCCCATGCTCAGCGTCGACTAGGACCCACTAATCGGAAGATATTAATTATGAATTACATCGAGAAATTGAGCGACAGGCGGTGCTACTACTCACGCTTATACCAGGTGTGCTCGCAATCGTACGCACGATAGAGGCACCAGGAATTGTATTCCAGACACCAAATGCCGTCTTACCCGCATCGAGTACCTCCTTGAGCGGGATCTTCATCGGCATATTGAGATGTTTGTTCTTTGTATCACTCTGGTGACTAGGTCTCAGATGTTTGGGCAGTGCTGGGCTTGTCCGTATCAGAGGCGAGTCAGCTTATCTCAATGGAATCTCGAAAGCAGCTATGTAATAACATCACGCACGCATTCAGTCGGCTGTGGTCAAGTGGA